>JAUBNY010000729.1:2041459-2056979 GCA_032275445.1 Crypturellus soui
GCCTGGAGAAGAGAAGGCTGAGAGGGGACCTGATCAGTGTCTACAAGTGCCTCAAGGGAGGCAGTGAGGAGGATGGGTCTGGCCTCTTTTCAGTGGTGGTCACTGACAGAACCAGAGGAAATGGCCTCAAACTGAAGCATCAAAAGTTCCACGGGAACTTAAGGAAGAACTTTTTGACGGTGAGGGTGACAGGGCACTGGAACAGGCTGCCCAGAGAGGTTGTGGAGTCTCCTTCTCCGGAGATCTTCAAAACTTACTTGGACACAGTCCTGTGTCATATGCTGTAGGTGACCCTGCATGTGCAGGGAGGCTGGACTAGATAACCTCTAGAGGTCCCTTCCAACCTTAGGCATTCTGTGATTCTATGATTCTATGATTGTAAGCAAACTTATAATGGAAGTTGAAAAGAGTGGCAGCATTATTTCATTTGTCTCACATTCAGAACTTCACTTATATATCTTATGGGTTACCTTCATAGTAATATTCTAGAGACACCAGGTTCTTTTTTGCAGGACTGCCACAGCCCTTTCTGCATTTTTATTCTGCCAAAAAGCAGATCCTTTCATTCATCCTTTCTTAAACTTATTTTTTTCAGGACATTTCTCAAACTGGTCAAAATCACTATATTTTCTAACCCTGTCATTCTCCCAACTTCATCTAATCATCAAGGCGTGTTATTTGTAAATGCAAAGATCACCTTCTTTAACTGTTATTTAAGTTACTAGTGGTATTTCTGAGTAAAACCGAGCCTGGGTTACCCCGTGAAGTCCTAGGTAGGACCTTCTTCTTACCTGGCAATAAACCATTAGCAGATACCCTCTGAATACACTTTTCCAGATTGTCTTCTATATGACTATATCATATTTTCCATTTGAAGTGTATTTTTTCTGAGAATTGAGCTTGTTCCTGAGAGAGTCTGGGAGTGTTACATGAAACAATAACAAAACCTTAACTGAAATCAAAATACATGATATCTGCTGCTTCTGTTCCACCTGCAAAAGCTACAATCCTGTTGTAGAAAGAAGTTAGCTTGCCACAAGACTTACTCTTGATAAATCCATATTGTTTTCTGTTTCCTTCTTTGCAATCTTTCACAACCTTATAAATAATGCTTTACAGAGATTTTGTAAGTCCTGGGGTGAAGACGATTCTTCATTTTCTCTCTTTTGAAGAGAGTGTGGCCTTCATCTCTTTCCTGGAAGTTCTGAAAGACAAACAAGTTCTTCAAGATAAACATCAATATTTCTAAAAAATTCTTTTTCTCTTTCTTTAAGTATTCCAGAATGAATTATACTTGATCAGCTTATTTGAAAACAACTGTCATATCTAAGTACTCTCTCAACCCTAATTTCTTTTCTAGGCTTTCCCTTTTTGTCATCTCTGTTTTAGAGGACAAAAGACAGCTGGAGTATTTTTTGCATACAGTAAAGTCTTTAATTAAGGAGATTTTTACTCAAGAGGAAAACCTAACAAAAACATTTTGATTGTTTATAAAGTTATTTTCAGAGAAAAAGAGAATAAATTTAATGAGGAGGATGCACTGATAAAAATGCACATTAGAATTGAGCAAGTGTTCTATTCTCTTCTGTACCAAAAAAAAAAAAGTGCTGTATTTTTCAGAAAACCCTTCTTCATTTAGATGCAAAACATGTTCTGGACAGAAAGCAATTACTCTAACTAGTAATAGAAAAAAATCTTGTAAAATAATAAGATGAAGAACTTACCGTGTGCTTTAGATAGTATGTTTGTCTCAAAAAAGACGCTACAGTGTAATTAAGCAGCAGATATTTTACTGATGTTTCTCCCCTGTCTACCCAGAACACACTGTTTTCCTTGTTTTGCATGGACAGCTTTTCTACGTTTTGTCCAGCCATTTTTGTTTATTAGTATCAGTTTATTATTTCTTCTTCTATCTCATTTGTCAGAGCCAAGAAATATGAAAAAGGTAATACTAAATGGAGTTGTGGTATCTCTCTGTACCAAGATTTAGAGACCACTGAATTTATTCTAGAACTATTAACATGGATTCCAGGGCCTTCTCTTGGTAGTTTTTTTACATTTTATATGCCATTAAATTGCATTGTTTTTCTTAAATGACAATGAGGCAATTCAAAGGGAACACCTTCTCCTTAATAGTAAAATATATACGACATGAAAATGAACTTGGGAATAAAGCAAAGCTCAGCAGTGATTTGAGGAATATTCAGTAATACTACATGTGTAGCAGTGTGAACATGAGCAATGTAGTCTACAACCCAGGAAAGACTGGAAAAAAAAAGAAAAAAAAAGGGTTTCATTAGGGATAAAACCTCCATGAGGCAATAAGGCAATAAGCTACAGGAAAAACATACAAATATTTGTTGCTAATTGTTTGAGATTTTCTCATTTTACCTACCAGTGGAGAAAGAAAATAGATTGCCTTAGAATTGCTTCCACCCATACATACTTATGGTTTCTTTGGCTGTAATACAAAATCAATGAATTAATAAAACTGTCTCAGTACAGAATTTTGCCTGTAACTGAAGTAATATAATTTAAGTGGAAGATTTGCCTATGGGAGAAAGAAGGACCATATTCTAGTGATTTTTTTTAGAGACTTAGTGCTTTGTGTTGCACAAAACGGTGGGATTTTAGAAGCTATTGCAGAGGTGACTTTGTCTCCCAAACAAATTATGGCTTACTGCGCTAGGGAAAATGACACACTTTTCATTTCAACGGTCATCCGAAAGATGATTCTTTATCCCTTGCTTTGCAAGAGATAGAAAGAGATTTCACTATGTAAGATATAAAAAAACCACATATTTTTACAACCTCTCTTTAGAAATCATCCCTACACAGGATCTTTTTCCCCTTTAGCCACAGGGGTTCAAATTGCACTTACTACGTTTACCCCACGAGTTAACTTCTGTGGACCTGAAGACTGCTGGGACACAACCACTTTGCTCAATGTCTTTTCTCAGTGGCAACAGTGAGTAGGAGACTGAAAGTCGAGAGCGATGTGTAGCTGAGCGGAGACATGAAATATTGACAGAGTATATCTTAGAATTTAATAACAGAGTGCTAAAAGGATTGTTCCCAAGGCCTGGAGAATGAACAAGTTTAAATGCGATGGGAAGGATCTATCTTCATAAAGCTTGCATTGCTTCAGAGAGATAGAGCTTAGAAATATGGATTAGCTAAAAAAATCTTTAAAACAGCCTCTGCATTTGAAACTGTGGGTGTTTGCAATTGTCTTAAGAAAAGATGAAGAGGACAGTTGAGTTCTGAATCTGATCATTATCAGCAATATTGCCAGTATGCTTTTTGCTCATTTGGCAGCAAAGCCTAATCTATCTGCCTCATCCCTGAAAGCATGCAGAATTGTTTAAAAATTGTTACCACAATTCCGCTCAAACAGTCAAAGACCTTAAAAAAATATCTAAAATACTCCAGTATATTTGAATCGTTCTGCACAATTCAGTACTGAAGTTTCCATTACACAATCTGAAGGATTTTTATAAACATCAAATTTAATTTTTTATAAACATCACATTTATTTAGACTTGCTCTGGTCTTCTGTAGCAGATATTTTTATTCTCTATTTTGCTAGTGTGGGGTTTCAGGAAAAGAGGTGATAATATGACCTCTGATATACAGAAAAAAAAAAAGATTGTCTGATACGAATAGCCTGTTCATTAACTACAATAACTGTAATACCTCATGGGTGTGCTCTAGAATTTGTAAACCAGTGTGGATGATTTAACTTTTCTGGAATGTACAATGTCTTCATTAAAATGAAATATATGAAATATGTCAGAAAATCATACTTGCTCTCAGCCTAGGATGAAAGAAGATTGACAGTGAACAGCCATTTTATTGTCCTGTTTAAGCACAGAGAAGACTTCAAAATTTACCTTTTGCACAAGAAGGTCAAAAGTAATATGACTGGTCTTTCTATATCTAGTTCACAAAGAGTCTCTATAGCAGATACAGGGAAAAAAATAAATAGGATCAGTAAATTACAGAATAAAATATATGCTTTTAACTTCTATAGTTGGAATATCAGTAAAATAGCCTCTTTAAAACAAGATATTTTATAACTTTCCATTCCTTAATGAAGCTTATATGATACTATAAACATACATGACAGGCAGGCTTTCTTCATGCACCTAGAGTCTTTTTCTATCCAGGAAATGTTGTAGTAGCTCAATATCTGGAGGACTTACTTATTGAGAAGAGACTTATTGAGATTAAACCTTTCTTCTTCCACAGTTTCTTGCTGTTATCAGAAGTTACAACAGTTTATTGACCTCCTGTTTACTCAGCTACTGTGGTTACATTTTCCTGTTTTTTTTTTTGCCAGTATTTCTCTTGAGCAGTTTTCACAGCAGCGCCTCATCTGTATGTCTCCCTTGCTACCTCCCTTTCAGATCATTAATTTGATGAAAACTGACCACACTGGGATAATGAAGAAGCAATACATACTATTTTTCCTGCTGTTTCCCACATAGATTCTCATCCATATATTATCATGATTGCTATGACAGATTTTTATTAATCTTTTCTGGGAGATTATTTCAAAAGTTTGTTGCAGCTAATCAGTATTCATTTTTCACTTGAGTAAGTTAAACATAATAAATTCCCACTAGTGCTAATTTGTGATTTTTTTGTAATGGTAATATTGCTGTTAATATTACGCTGATGTTAATATTTTCATGTGGAAAAAAAATGATCTGCTTGTCTGAATTTAAGCCAGAAGGCAACTAGTTTTGAGTATTTTAATAGTGGTTCCATAGATCAAAGAACAAAACATCAGGGACATTTGTGCCAAAAACAAAACAGACCTTGTTTCTGTTTCAGCAGAAAAAAGCATACAGTTACTGATAGTACTTATAAAGGCGGAGGGACAGAGGATAGTCTGTATCATAGCTATTAAATAAAAAAAAAAATCACTTTTAACTGCTTACATTAGTTAGGTGACAAGGAGTTATTGAGGTTAGTGAGGTAATGCTTTTCTTTTTGGTGAAGAATTTCTTTGCACATTTGATCAGAACAACGGCAACAAATAAAAGAAAAAATCAGAATAATATATGCATCGTATACTCACAACTAATGCACGTACATAACAAAATGCATTATATGCTGCCAGTGAATTAATGAAGCAACAATTTGGTCCAAGACTCCATTTGCTCTTTTTGATCTTTGTTCTTAAGGTAGTGTTGATAAAGGGGTAAGCCAAAGTTTTCCATATGCCAAGGTTGAATTAGAACTACATAAAGGGCTATTTGCTCTGTTCAGACCACAATACAGATGTTCTTACATAACAAACTCATGTCTAGTGGAGTTGCTTCAGGAGAGTATGGAGACTGTAATGCTAAGACCATTCAACATTGTGCTCAGTAGAACAACAGAGATCAGAAAAAAAATGAAGCAATAACTTGTATTCAAATGAAACCCTATTATCATTTATAAATTGTCTTTAAAGAGCTTAGGAGTCTTTAAATATTTACTAGTGTATTTACTAGTGAAAAATGTTTGCTAAACATAGTCTGAAAAATCATCTTCAATCTGCAGAACAAATGATATGGTACAACTATTTGATGCTTTGAACTCAAAAGCTCTTGACCAGTTTTGGTTCAACACATTGGTCACGGTCACTGGCTGTCATGGAATGGCTAAACTGTGTGACGATAGAGCCTCTCCCATACCTCTGTCTTCACCTGAGATGGAAGGGTTCAGTGAACACGAGCCCCCACGGTTACTCAGTGTTGGGCGCAGTGCGTCCCAGAGCGTGTGGGTATGTGTGTAGCTGCACCATCTCACAGCACCGTGCGCTTACACCAGCAGGGAGCATAACCGTGGTAAGCAGAATGGGTGCATAATCAATCCACCCATTCCCTTAATGCTTAAGATTGCCAGTATGCATAGCACACATTCCCACAACCCTCTGCAGCACATTAAAGTCCATTGATCTTGCATGACTCGGATTGGAAAAGGAACTGCTAGAAGAATATTAGTAGGAAAAGTCTCTCGACGGGTTCTCCAGGTTCTCTTGTTGCCACCCAACCACACTAGCAGGTCAGACTTCAGCGAAAATTTGGTATAAGAAAAAAAAAAAGAAAAGGACAAAGCACAATCCAAAGTATTTTTTTTCTTCTTATCAAGCAGGAAGGTGAGAAAGATAGTTTATTCATTTCATTTATTATATATAAACCAATTTTTTTTATGAAAGCAATTCTTATCTCAAGCTCAAAGACAGTGCCCTATAAAAGGAGCCTAGCAATGATGCTGCCAAAGGATGTATTATCAGTAAGCTAATTTTTCTGCTTCATTCATTACTGAAAGTAAATTTTTTCTATCTTGTTCTTATCACATTTTCTTAAGAAGAATTTCACTAATGGCAGTGCTTTTAATAGAACTTAGAAAGCTAAAAAATCTCAGGCAATGAATTCATGGTTCCAGTAGGCAAAAGTATTGATCTATGAAAGAAATCAAAAGGGAGAAAAATGGCTATTAAACAAGTCCAGAGACATATTGAAGCCATATTGCAAGGAGTAAGTGCCTTCTTTCTATTGAAATCAAAATATCTTTGTTGTAAAGTGTAAAAGAGAAATGTTTTTCCCAGTTTGTGCACATTATACTTAGGACATTAACTTCTTGTGACTTTCCACAGGACTGACACTTTTGACTTAATAAAGCTGAAAAAATCATCTTTAACTTCCTGCTTTTTTTTAATATACATCCCCTTATTGATTGCCTTCTGACATAACATGTCTTAAGGCTGCTGGAATTTACAGGCAAATATGCAATATGAATTGCTGAATTCAGATTCAGGGTGGTTCCCTGAACCTGGCTTTATAATAAATTTGTTGATTTTTCAGATGTTGAGCAGGATATATGTTTTCTGCATTGCTTATTACTGGAGCAAGATTTCATACTGCCCAAATGTAGAGTTGTTTGCACACAGAAATGAAGGCAAAAAACATCAAATCAGGGCAGATTGGATTAGGGAATAGTAGCCATTCAATGAGTGAAGAAAAGTCACTCAAAAACAATCACTTAGTTTTTACAGCTGTTCATACTCCAATCTAATCAGGTAAGTGCTGCCAAGCTAGACTTGCCTAATAGAAAGGGTAAGGCCAATGAGATAAGGAGTAAAGCCTATTTGCATAAGATAAGTTCCTACTCTCAAATTCCCTACTGTCTGTAACAATTTTTCCCCTACTTCTGGGCTCCAAATACAAAGGCCTCAGCTTGCGCAGAAGCTTAGCTGTTGCCACATCTCTTGCTTTTCTTTGTTTTCCATAATGCCACAGGTCCAGGAACCTTTAAGCTACCAATCTTTATCAAAGCTTAAACTTGGCTTTGTGCTCTCTGCAAAAAGAATCTGCTATTAAGTTCTTGAAATAAATGCTTATTTTCCTGTCATATTGACAGACTACATATTCAGATCTTTCCTTACAGCCTCTTTACTCCTATCTGGCTTCAATTTGGCATCACACGATCTTAACTGAGGTGTGATTCAGGTTCTTTTCCTGGACGGACTGGACAATTGGGCGGTGAAAAATCTCATGAAATTCAACAAGGCCAAGTGCACGGTCCTGCACCTGGGAAGAAACAACCCTAGACACCAGTACAGGCTGGGGACCGATCTACTGGAGAGCAGCTCTGCTGAGAAGGACCTGGGCGTCATGGTGGACGACAGGTTGATTTATCATTTCCTGGCAGGAAGTAAATACTAAAATTATGGACCCATCTTTTCCCAGCACTTCCTAGCAATGGATCAGCACAATATATCATTCTCCTATGGCAGAGAGTGCATTTCAATGCACAGTTAATGTGGGTGCTACTTTTGCATTCCCAGACACCAGCTTCACCTCCTCCAGAGCTTTTTCTGTCCTGGACTGAAAAAGCATGCCTAGTGGAGCCCAACAGCACAGTTCTGTGTGACTCTATCTTTTTTTTTTATTTCCCAAAGAAGAATGGATTTCCTTGTGGGAAGAATACAACATTAACATTCTGACAGTATAAAAGGTCTGCCAGTGATAACCTTTCCAAAGCTTTTACTGTTATTTTTATTCCAGTCTAATAAAGTAAATGCCATAAATCTTCTGCAAAGCATTTTAATGTGACAAGAATTTATTATCAATTCTTAAGCTCTGTCACTAGATTAATCTATCCAGCTTTCCTTTTTTTTTCTTTTCCTTCTCTGCCTAGACCTGTATTATTATGTTTTAAAAGTTTTATCCATTGATGGTTAGATAGTTAAGTGTAAATATGCAGTCATTTACATGTATTTACTGTATTAACTATACTTACATGTATACAGGTTCAAACATATGCTTTTAAAGACAGAAGACACCTTCCAAATGAATCTTGCTGTGATTTTGAGCATTTTTGTAGCAATAAGGACATCTACAATATTGGTGAAGGATTGCTCATTCACATTTTAGAGGTGCCTGCAGTCAAACTCCTGCCTTGTGCAGCTCCACCAGCATCAATACATTTCTGCCTGTGAAGAAAATGCCGTATATTTACTGCCATCTCAATACAATTTTGACAGCATAATCACAGATTAAGACCAGACATAAAATGTGAGGAAGAACAGAATTTACAGCAAAATTATCCAGTATTATATTATCTCTGCTGGTGCACCACTCCATTGATCAAATAGCATTTCTTGATTTCCAGTTTTTCATTACACTGAAAAAAATGTAGCATTTCAGATAGGTGATGACACTTCGACTTCTTATCTTGAACTAACTGGTGTAAAACCTGGAGATTATAAAATTCTATGGAGTTTGGGAATATATTTAGTTATTCTACTACTTTAACCATGGTTTGGTGTGTCATCTTCTGGGTAAAGCATGTGAATATATTTTGGTACTGGTACTTTCAAATAATAGCACAGATAGTCCTAAAAAAGAAAAAAGAAAATAAATAATAAAATAAAAAAAAACACACCAAAACTGCTCCAGATGGTCCAGGAGAGTAGGTAGGACTAATATTTTGATTTTCATGTAGAAGCAAGCAGGTATTTAAAGAAAAATAAAGTGTAGAGTAGAGCTACTGATGTTGATGAAAAAAAAAATCATGCTAACATATTGACAATCTGGAGATTATGAACAAACCTTGTCTTTTGGACATTCATGGGATTTGTAATATGCCAGCTTTGAGATGAGTTGTAGCTGTATAGTCTCCTTGATAAGACATATGTGGCTTGTCATCAATAGCAAGATGGTAGAAAGCATTTCCTCTTCCTTCTATCTAGTTATCAAGGAACAAAATGTAAACTAGCTAGTCCTTATGGCTTCCCAATATTTGGATAAAGCAGAGAACACAATGTTTTTTCTTTTGATTAAAACTGATAACAATACAGAAGGGATTTTCATGGAGATTGTGCCATGTCAGTTTTCCCAGCAGCATTCACCTACCTTATGGCGTGAAAGGTGTTTGGCTACCGAGTATAAGAGCAGTTACCCTTAAAAGCAAACATTTTCCTTTGATGAGATATTCATTTCCCATTCCCAGTGAAGTCACTGGATGAACGACTCTGAACAAGCGCCTTTGTCTGCCTCTTGGCTTGTAATCCATGGTTTATAGACCTCGCTGCTGCCCATCCTATTCATCTCTGGGAGCCAGCAGGAACAAGTCCATTAAAGAGAGCAGAGAACAAAAGAAGCTGCAGCACATTTTCAAGAGGAAATAACTTTCGAGTACAGATTATAATTTCTCAAGACTTTTTGCAGAGAGTAGGATATCATTGCAAAACATCTTTGGGAGGTTAGGTTGAGTTCTTGAACACAATTTAATGAGCTACTGATATGAGAGTATTATCTAATCACTTTTCTTCTAAAGTCATCAAGAATTTCAGGATTCTTCTTCAGATTTGGAATAAGTTGTTTTGGTCCTATCCAAGGGTGTATCTTAGAATTTTTGTTTCCAAGAAGTTCCACACAGAGAAATCTACAAAAACAGTACTGAAAACACTGTTAAGCACTCTCTCTTTTTCATATATTTGGCTCCTTAACACTGTTGAGACAGTTGAGACAGTTGAGAATGACAATATCTTCAACCAAGGCAACCAGAGACATATACTTGTGTCCATTTCAAGAAAGACCTTCAGGTCTATTTGTGACCTGATTTTTTACTGTTTAGAAAAGTTTAATCTGGAACTACACAACCACACAACTTCATAGCTCTTCTGACATCCTTGACATAACCTTTCATTTTCCATTGCTCCTGCTTGTCTACAAATAGGGGAGAAAAAAAAGTGATATGCCTCAGACACTGGCAGGAAGACTAGGATTTTTTTTCTCCTGATCCTTCTTCCTCTTTGTAGGCAAGGTGTTATTGTACTAAAGTAAAAGGAGTCCAGCTGTTTAAACCAAGGGATACAAGTTCTGAATCAGGCAACCTAATTGGTAATGACATCAAAGTAAGAGATCATGCAATTTTAAAATTATTTTAAATATCAGAATATGTTTAAACAGGGATCACAGCATGTAATACGTACTCTGAATTAATGTTTCTACTGAGATCAGAGCAGCAAATCAGCACACAAAGAAGCTCCGGTGTTGGTCTCCTGTACATAGAGACACTGCCGTCATGCCATGGAAACTGTTTTTAAATACAGAAACAGTGCATCTGTATGACTTATTTTAAAGTAGTGCTGTGTTTTCAGTCAGCAGCATCTGCCAGCTTGTGGGTGATACTAGATCATGGCAATATGGTTAAGTTTGTCTGTTTGTATATACTTATGTTATGAGGGAAAAGAATGTGCTTCACTGCCAAAAAAAAAAAAAAAGGAGGCAAGAAGGAAAGAGTGTAAAGCCCTCCTCATGAAGAAAAAATCAGGAACAGAACACTGGAGCTACATCCACAGAAAGTAGATATTGGATGGTGTGAAGAATTGAGGGTAATGCTTATGGTAGCTTTTCATCTAGAGTTTAGTTTACACACAGAGCCTGGTTCTCCACTTCATTTTTCTAGTTTTATACAATTCAATTGGTTATCTTAAAAATTGCACGTCATCTCATTCATCATATGAACTAGTCTTATTCACCACATGAACCAGTAATTAAGTCTTATTATCAGGCCAAATATGAAATTTCTGCTTCCCAAGTATTGGATTTTCTCATATTCTGCTGGAACTAACCATCCATCTTAGAGATAGGTGAACTACATCTTATATTTTTTGTTTCATTGCAAAGTGAAAACTGAAAATTCCACCCAGTAAAAATGATCAGTGCGCTCTTTTTTGTCCTAAGTGAACTTTTCCACATGCTCTCTTTTCCTTTCCTTCTTCCTTGCCACATTCCCTCAGTGCTCCACCCATCCCAGTTGTCCTCCCAGCCGGAGTCTTCCTCATGCTACTGAATCTCCAGCACAAAAGTTACACTTAGAAAAAATGCCACATCTCTGTCTGCTTAATAGTACATCTCCCATCACACTATTCCTGCAAGAGGTCACATTCAGCAGGAAAATTTTCACATTCACTACTAGAATGGGTGTCAGGAAAAATCTTCACTTCTGTGACGAAATGAGAGGAAGAAGAAACACTCACTTGCCAGTCGCACCACAGGACTGGCCTGCTAGGCACAGCAGCAGCAATACAAGACTTATTTCATCATCCCATAGCTATGTTGGCTCCCAGTACATTAGTATTGCCAAGTTTTTTAAGTTTGCAAGTTTTTCAGAGACATAATCAGCAGGGTGGTTTGGGTATAGGTTGGGGTGGTTTAACCCTTATTAAAGGTTCCTGTGTATCTTAAGTTTCATATAGCTTCACTAACACTTACTGTTTTAATTTACAGTATTCTCCATTTCTCACAAGAAAATGAAAACAGTATCTGTAACTTTAGCTCTCTGACTCACCCATCAGCGACGATGGGGTGAAAGTAGTCTTCTAACTCATTCACTTTCTGTGGTCTAGGGTTCAGCGATGAATTTCTTGGCTTGTGCCTGCTCTATCTGTGCTTCCAGCTGGTCTCTTCTTATTCAAGCATGGGAAAAGCCCAGGAATGTCTGGTCTCCAAGATCATCTGCATGAAATACAGTATAGTTAGAATTCCTTTTACTCTAACTCCATCTTCAGTGAAGTTTAGACCATCTGAGTGTGTCTATGCCCTGATGTGCAATAAGCTAAGCTGAAATGTTAAAATAGTTCGATTACTGTTCATCCTGTTTACTGAAGCAGACCCTTAGGTGAAATAAACTTCAATATTCTAAATGCAGCACTGGCAATTTGCATTAATCAATGATCCTAAAGACTTGACATATATGTGGAAACTGCACAAAAGCTAATTGCACAGCTATACATGGATGTTGGACGTAATGAATAGTTACAGCAAGAGACTGGTCTAGTTTTACAGTTTTGCTACTAGGAGTCAAAACACTCCCCAGCAATGACAATGTAATGTCAGACCTAAAAGGATTTTTTTATCAGCAACGATTCCATAAAAGTTAACATAGGAGAAAATAACAGCTAATGACCCAAAAGAAGGTTAAAAAAAATAAAGCAAGCTATACAGAGATCATGAAAACTGTCTCTGTCTTGAGAATCCAGTCTCCTTTCATTCTGCTGGAATCAACTATATAAATGTCAGATAAAGGTCAAACACCAAACAAATCCGATTCTACCTCAGGATCTGCCTTCATAAATGAGAGTCTTCCTATGTTTTACAGCTGAAAAGAAGTGTACCATATATGCTTTTGACAAAGAAATGGAAAACTACAGTTTTTGGTTCCATGGGGGCATTTGCAAAAACAGGAACCTTTAGAAGGTTTTCATCCCCTTTTATTTTTCCCCACCTAGTGGGAGTTCAGTGTTATTCATATGGAATATACATCTTGAACTAGTTTGAAATTTTCTTGAAAGATATAAATGGGAACAGTAAAAACAATATTGGAAACAAGGAGAGAATTTTTAAAAAGTGCTCAGAGACATATTCTTGAGCTTTTATTTTTCTTTTTTTTTCTCATTTTGTCAAGAGAGGCCTGTCATTTTTCTTCAACTTTGGAAAGCTCCTTGCTTAATTTATCAATATGTATTCTAGTTAGGTAGGTGATGAGAAGTGATTTGTCAGACACATTTATGACTTCTTATTTAGAAGTGCATCAGACATTGGATGAACCTTCTGCACAGATATAAAAATATTAAGAGTTGAGGTATAAAGTCAGAAGAAAACCAGTAGATTAGCTTATGTGTCCTAGGGCAGCAGCATAGTTAAGGCAATATGACAGACTTCAGAATGTCCAGAAATATGAAAATAAAATTGCATATGCCTAAGCATAAGAATTGATCAAGAATATTTCTCCTTGACTTTGTCTTCATTGTCAAAGCATAAGATCACAACATGAAGAAAAGAGATGGACAAAAATCTTGTCTGAAAGCTGAAAAGCTGGAAAAATCAGCTCACAAACTCCAGTACAAAATCTCTTTGCTATGGGCAACATTGGGCTCCTATCCAGCAAAAGTCAATACTGTTGACGCCATTAACAAATATTATGGTCTGTCCACTCTTAAGGCACTCTGTCCAATGTAATGTGAAAGAGAAGCTGGTAAGAGCTGAGGGAAGAAGAAAGATATATTTTACAGTCCTGCAAACTAAGAAAAAGATGGGTAAAATCAACCATTCATGATTCCTTTTCCTTTGCCTTCCTCCTTCTCATTCCCATCTCCAGGAAAGTGGAGAAAAAGTTCTGAAAGCAAAGATAATGTGTTTGAAATAAGTTATTCTGCTACTCTGCTACTCTAAGGGCAGAAGAGAGAAAGGATTAAGGCAGATAATGGTTTCTCTTAGGCCTGAAAGGGATTGATTGGTTAGTGTGTTAGACTGCTGGCAACCAGAGAGTATAGAAACGGATTTGTTTCGTCTTGTCATTTGACTATACTCACTGTAGCTCATTAGGAAACAGTATCATTTATATCCATTTTCCATTTGTTGAAAACAAACACAAAATGTGCCATGAAAACTTCCCAGAATATCTGTTTCTTATTTAAAGGGGGAGGAAAATAAGTAACTCACCCAAAAGGGAGGTCTTGTGTGTCAACAGATTCTGTCAGCAAGGAAAAACAGATTTGCCGCATAATACTGTTTAGGTACTTCTGCAAGATGTGGAAATGAGTCTTGTGCTGAAAAGGAGAAAAGTGCTATGATGTGGCCATTATAGATTCAAAACTATACAGAATCTGCATGTGGAACCATGTATACAATTTCAGGGATACTGCAGAAGGAATTTATATATGAAGAAAAAAATAGCTTGCCCGTGTGCTAGGAAGATTTATATAAAAGAGAAACATTCCATTTTCATATTGTTAAGTGGAAAAATAGCTTACTGGAATGAACAACCCTGGAATCTGGAAAAACTTCTTAATGTGCCCAAGTAGTCAGAAGACCACAATGTAAATATGTGCTCTAGATGAGAAAGATGATATTTTAAAATGATTCCCTTATACTGGATTTGGTTACGGTAAAAACTCCACATTCACACTGGTAAAAACAAATTCTGACCAAGCCTCTTGCTTGACCTCTAAGCTCAGCATAGCTTTAGAGATGCATGCTCTGTTGTATAATTAAAAATTAAAAGATCATTCCAATCTGACATAAACAACCATAGATTATTTTTAAAGGCATAAATTATATTTCTTTATTGATTTTTAAGACTTAGATTGTTAATGACATCTATGCCAAAATGTGGTAGCATACATTCGATCTGACACCCCATGGATGAGCATGCGCATGGTGAGAATGGTCACAAGTGGTGCTCCTCACAGGTCAATACTATTAATCACCTTCATTAATGAGGTGGGCAATGAAGCAGAATACCCTCTCAGTAATTTTGCAGGCAATGTATGATGGGGAAACCACTGATACACAGGAGCACAGGACTGTTATTTAGAGGGATCTCAGCAGCTGAACAAATCAACTACCAGCAATCTCATGAAGCTCAACAAGAAAAATACCCTCCACCAGAAACAAAATAAACCATGTGTCAGTACAGAATGGCAACTGTCTGGGGAGCCGTTCTGCAGAAAAGGACATGGAGGTCTTGGCGGACAGCAAGTGAAACATGAGACAGCAATAGACGCTGGCAGCAGTAAAAGCCAGTCAAACACTGGGATGTATTAATAAGAGCATATTCTAAACAAGAGGGAAGTGTTTCTTCTCTGCTTAGTGTTTTTGAGGCTAAACCTAGAGTACTGGGCTCCCCAGTATGAGAAAGACATTAGTATACTTGTATACATAATATACAAGTAGTGAGGTACCAAGCTGGTCAGAAGCTAGAGCACAGGATATATGTGAAAAATCTGAGAAGATAATGCTTCAAATCATAAAATCCCAAAATCATAAAATTGTCAATGTGGGGGAAAGAATCATAGAATCATAGAATCACAGGATGCCTAAGGTTGGAAGGAACCTCTAGAGGTCATCTAGTCCAACCCCCCTGCACACACAGGACCACCTAGAGCACCTGGCACAGGACTGCATCCAAGCGGGTCTTGAAGATCTCCAGAGAAGGAGACTCCACAACCTCT
>JAUBNY010000729.1:2069420-2093645 GCA_032275445.1 Crypturellus soui
CTGTGTTTCTGCACTGACACCTTGCTGCCCTGCTGCAAACAGACCTCCAAGTCACAAAGGGGTTTCTGCATCTACAGACCCTGGGCGTCCCACAAGGCCAAGGAAAGCTGGAGGGTGTTCAGACTGATCTTCTCGTGGAGGTGGAAAGTGTATTTTTTCATGGCTTTCAAGCAAGATTCCTTTCTACCCCCTTTACTCCTTCCCACAGGACTTGCAACCTCTGTTTCCTTATCAGTCCCCTCAGGCATGCCACAGTCTGCTTAACAGGCTGCTGCAAACAGACCTGTCCAAATTTTGGAGTACTTGCATGTTTCATTTTTTTTCAAATCACTGGTTCTACTGTCTGGCCTCTTCTAAACTGTGACTTTGTAGGACCTTTGGTTACTGAGTTAAGCAGGGCGAAAGAATAACGAGAGTGTCAATCTTTATTTAAGTGCACAATAGAGAAAGGGGAATGCTAAGCTCAGATATCTTCTGAAGTTGAGTTGTGGCCACCAGCTTGCCACTACACGACTGAGGGTGGGAGTGGGTGACGGGAAATCCCTCCAGTGACCTCCCGTGAACTCACACTGAGCTGCAGGACATTCCCCAAATACCAGAGTTAGCTGAATAAAACCTGTAAATAACACCTCACAATAATCAAGGTGCAAAGTAAGAGGATAAACTCTAACTTAGAGGGAAAAAGGGATCTAAGGACCTGATCCTACTTGATCTTTAACTTGGAAACAGACTGCATAAAGATTAAAGAATGTTCTCCTCACAGACTGAGAGAGTCACATCCTCAAGAGCCTGAGCCAACTCACTCCTCTCTGTGCATTTGAGTTTTCTATGAAAGTGTGGAACAGTTCTGCCTTTGACATCATTTTGAGTTGTTGCTGCTCCTTGGTTAAGGAGATATCCCACAGGTGAAAGCCAAAGTACTCTTTCCCTGTACTGAAATTAAGAGAAGCACTGAGCACCTCAACAGCTGGATCAGGACACAGTGAGCTCTGTGCCTACATTGTAAAAAGACACGGTATCACCTTTCAATAATATTTACATAAAATCCTTTTACTTCTTCTGCTAGAACCTGGGAAAATAATACCAGAGATTTTCTGCTGACATTTTTTAAGATTGATTTAATTAGGTTTAGCCATGTTCATGCTCTTTTTGTATTCACTTTCTGTGAATATGCAAGTGATTGCATTTCATGTTCATGGAAAGTGGATTTCTGTGGGCCTCCACAGATTTCAAAGTTACATTCATAAGTATTTTCAAAAAACAAATTTAAATGTAATGTGGAGAAAACATTGAGGCTAAAATTTGTATATTTGTCTAATCAGGGAACAGGAAGAGTATCATATGTCTTATCAGGACTGTCATGAAAGTTAAGCAGCATCACTTCGATTCATAAAGTTCATCAATAGAGCAAAACACTCAGGAATCATTATAGTATAGACCTGAATTACAAATAAGTTGGAGAGAAACTGATCTGCTCACAGATGTTCTGTGAACATAAAGCTAAGCTGAATTCTTTGAAAACATTTAATCAATGGAATTATTCATTCACTTCTTCTGAGTATGGAGTATGGACTATCTATTAAAATGTGGTCATATTTCCCTGTGCAATACAAAGATTTGGGAACACTTAGATTAATGGCAATTAGAAGGCATCCCTCTTGCATTTCACTGAAATAGAACTTTGATATAAACATTGTTTAAAATAGTTCCATTTTAATAATGACAAACCCTTAAACCCAGACTGACATCTCAGATTTAAGCTGGGGATTTCTGGAAATCCAAAGTTTAGTTCTGTGCCATAGTCAATCCTATTTGGCATCAGACCAGGTCTTATTTCTACTATTTTTGAAATCACAGACAAAACCACAGGCAACTGGATCTCTTCTAGGAAAAATTTGGATAAGAAGCAAAAAAGAGTTTAATTTTCTTCCATTCTCTCGTCCCAAAAGAACATTATTTTGATTTCTGTTCTCCTCATTTTCACTGTGCATTGGCCATAGGGCCATAGTACTTAGAAGGAAAAAAAAAATAAAGGAAATATATGTTTTTGCTCCTCAGATATTATATTACCCTAAATGCTCAACATATTTTAAGTATATTGGAACTATTAATAGAAAGGGCAAGTACAAAAGCATCCCTCTTCTCTCTTTTCAAGACAAATAAATGACTATTTCAAAGGATTTCAAAGGGAATGGAATGGGAAAGAATCTCTTAATAAACAGTAACAGAAGCAATGTCAATGACATTTGGAGTGAAATATAGCTCACAGAGACATACTTGTCTTTATCTCCCCAAATAATTTTCATTCCATTAACTTCCTACATCTCAAACACTATTTTTAATACAAACTACCCTAACATTTTTTTTTTTTTGTAACTAATTATGGCCATTGTATTTTTCAGCTCTGTTAAGTGCTGCAGATGTTTTCCATAAGAGGAAAGACTCAGTGATGGGGGAATATGATGGAAGTTTGCAGAATCACCTTGACATGGCACAGGGAAAATAGATAATATTGATTGCTCATTCCTTCTCCCAGTAAAAATAAGAAGTAGCATCAAAGAAAAAGAGAAGAAATAAGATTCAAAGCCTTATGCCAGATACCTGACCAATAGGACTACTTGCCAAACTATGCAATGGCTGCTGAATTTATGGAAGTCCAAGGATAGACTAGACAAATAGATGGAAAAGACATTCCCCGATGGTTACTAAATCCACATAAAATGCATATGACTCAGGAAAGCCCCTAAGCTGAAAACAGTTGAAGCCTGCGAGAGTTCTATTCTGCCTGATTCTTACTCTTTTATTGCACAGCTGGAGACAGATGCTGGGCTACCTGTAGCCTCTGTCTGACTCCATATGGGCATGCTTTCTCCTCACATAGTTCTGTGAATAGCTATCAGTGTTACTACTGATAGTAGTAATAGCTTTAGCCTTTTTTTATTGTTGTATTATGGCATTTGTTCAAAATATGGATTTCAGTGTGTTTATTTGGTTGTGAAAAATAAGATTTGCATAAGCAGGCTTCAAAAATAAAGGATTCACTATTGCTGTATTGTTTTTCACATGAATCCATTGACATTAGTTACTTTATTTCTAAATAGTATACAAAGTAAATCTTACAAGATTGAGCTGAATAAATCCATGTTTTAAGTACATTCTGAACCTAGGAATTTTAAATGATTTATTTTCAGTGATCTTTGGAATTAAGTTCTGCAGAACTTATTTCTCTAGAACAGTACTAATAAGTTTCCAGGCTATTTCCACTGAATAAATGATAAAAAAAAAAACATTTCTCTAGAATAATATTAATGTTAACTTTTTATCATTTATTCAGTGGAAATATAGTACATAAATTGTTTAGTATTTGAAAAAATGACATCCAGATAATGCCCAACATTTTACAACTTTGGTTTGCTATTTGACAAAAAAAACACTTTGGTTTAGTTTTCTGTTTTGGACTAAATAACCCAAGCACATATGAAGGCCTGCAGGGATATCAGAATGAAGGATGATCTTTTCAACCTATATCAGAGTGAAACTGCCCACACTAACTCACTGAGTTGAAAAACTGCTTAAGTTTATGTCTTCAGCATTTCCATTGCTGGTCCTAAAGCATATCAAAATAAACTTCCTTTATTTGTGACTATCAAAGTTTCACTGAAACTGGATTCTGGACATTAAATGAAGCCCCCTCCCCGCCAAGCAAGCCCAAGCTGTCACAGTTACAAATAGTCTGAGACACATAATGCAAACACAGGTGGCTGCTTAGCTCCATCCCCAAAATGGCAAGTGTCCTCCTGGATGAATCAGGGATACATTTTTTTCAAGTAGCAATATCCCTACTTATCAAATCAGGACTTCCTTCTTCTCCTTTTCAAATGCATGGGCTACTCATATGCTTCTTTTGCAGTGCAACATCTTTGCAATTTCATGCAACCTCATGCCTTTCACTTTATTTCTGAGTTCAAGTCTTTATAGCCCAGCATGCACTCTCATGTTTAGGTGATTGTCATATCTTTGAACGAATTCATGCATTATACAGTATAGATCCTATATTTTGAGTTCTACATGTGTTTATTCTACATGTAAAACTACACAATCTGAATCAGATCTACATGTATTAGTAACTACTACAGTAGTCACTGATTTTGCTTCTCACCGCAGCCTGATTACATCTCCAAGTAACAAGGTAAGGTATGTAATACTGACTGAGAATACTCATTTCTTCATCCATGGATATATATTACGTATTAGATTCAGGAATTACAACAAAGAGTTAGTTAATTTTTTGGCGGGGCAGAGAAGGGTAGGAGAGAATGGTTTGGGAGGGAGACAGGGTTCCCAAAAAACAGGGTTTGGGAAAAATTTAGCGACAAGAATGTCAAGCCATAGGTTTAAAAACCTCTATTCAGGTAGCAACTCTACTTAACTGCCACTAATCCAGTAGGTACATAAACTCAATAGCTGCCCCTTGCTTTGAGTGCTCAACCCAGACGTGTGTGAGCATGAATTCAGCACTTACCCCCTTGTCTAGTCGGTATCCAAAGTCAGGGCAGCCTTCTGCTCATGTGCTAGGCCTCTTTAGACAGAGACAGGCCTCTACAAAATGCCCTGAGGACTTCTTTGTTTTGAAGTAGGACTTTAGGAGGAGGAAGTGGGAGAATTCAGGACACCATTTACATCTCAGCTTCATAATCAGAGCACTCGTCCAAGGAAGCACTTTCTGCCTAGTGGGATTCAAATTGCTCTTGTCCTATGCCTTAAGTCACAATTTGGCAAGTAGACCACTCTTGGGTCAGTTGCTGATAGTGAAAGCTGATGCATCCTGTAGTCCAGATGTGTGATGAACAGAGAGAATGACAGTTTGAAACAATATTTTCAGCGGGGATGTTTTTTGGAAAAAACATGTACGTTTCTGGTCTCTGTTCCCAGTACATTTTAGGCCTTACCTTTCAATGCTGCTGAATGTAAAATAAAAGTTGCAGATACTGAAATCAGAATTGGGCTTACTTTCCTAAGTATTGTGTCTCATGTTATATTGTGTCTTTCTAGCCTAATGAATCTTGAACTCCCTTCTAAATTATTTAACTTCAGGAAGAGGAATAATTCCATAAAGAGTGAGTTCTTCCTCACATTGCTAGTAAGAATGCCTTTCTCTAAGATTTAATGTGTCTGAAATCTAATTTACAGCAATATCACAGAACACCTATGGGAGAATGCCCTAAGCACAAAGTTTAAGAGTAAGGCGAGTCCGTGTGGTGCTTTTGGTGAATCTCTTATAAGCCCTCCTGATGTCTTCATCTCTGTTCCCATCCCCTCCGTCTTCAGGAATCACAGTTTCGGAAGGAGTGATTCTTACCCCTTCCTCAAGTTGATGGCCAGTCTCTGATACCTCCCTGCCACCTGCACAGGTTTCCACTCTGCGACAGGCAGGATTTCTGCATATCACGAGCACATGGGCTTCGTACTTGCATGTTTCAGCAAGCCCCTTGCCCAAGGCAGTGGACTTCAGATCTCTCCAGCACTCTGCAGAGAGATGAGGTCCCTGATGAGGTGCTAAATTATTCAAGAGAGGCCAAGAACTCCAAAGCAGATTGATTGGCAAGAGACAAGCTGTGTGGAAGAGGTTGCTCTTTGTCTGTAGGCATCTGCAGAAGATGCAGAGACTGGATAAGATCTAAGTTCATTGAACTTGTGGACAGAAACAAAATAATGTTCGCTTCTCTTAAGGGACTGATTTTAGATTTATCTTATATTTTGTGTATGGGTCTAAAAGGCTTGATACAGGCTTTTAGCCTCAATGATTTGTTTATGTTCATCAGTTAAAGACAGACAGACAGCCAAAACTTCAGGTCCGATACTAAGGATAAAAATGCAATTTTTAGCAGACTCAGAGTAACCCCAAATGAACATGAATTCAGAGAATGGAAATGACCATCAAGAATGGCATGCAGAACTGTCCCTGAAGGTCTCAGCAGGCAGGTGAGGTACAGTTATGATAAACCCTGCTCCCAGCGACAGTCTTCCTTAAATCGGCTGCACAGTATCGTCCATGTCTGATCTTCTCCAGTGTGAATTATAAATGACACTCAAAAATTCAAAAAGGGATCTGTCCAATGTCACTGTGATGTTTGCTGACACACTGATAGGTGATATTTCCAAATTTTCTACAGGAAGAGTAACCTGGGGACTCTTAGACCAAAGCATCCATCTTCTTCAAAATAAGAGCAGTATATTTCAGCTACTATTCATTCTAAGGAAAATATAATCTATTATTTAGGCATGGTAGTTTACTGTGCTGAAAACATCATTTTGATATTCCACCAAAAAGCAGTTAGTTACTAAATTTTGTATAAATATTGAAACTTTCATTTGTGATTAAATTGATATGATACCTGTGTTTTTCTTCTCTTCAGGTGCCTAGCTATAAGGGCTATGTTAAAACACCTTCAAAAGCACATCTTTGTTTGGGCAATATATTGTGTGACCTAAAAAGGAAACCAAACTCGTCTTTTCGGTCAATGAACAGAGAAGCAGCAGTCCTAATCCTCTAAGAAAAATTCCCACTTGCAATCCTAGGAAGAGAAAAGACAGCTACAAGGACTTCTCCCTGTACTGATGAGGCTGGCTTGCTTCAGGTAGTTAGTTCAGTGAGTCTTACGGAAGGCTATGCAGATCTAGGAAAGGAAACACTGAGGCATTTTTCTTCCCCAAAATGCATTCAACATGTAGCTGAAAAATACTGACTTGTGCCTTGTGAGATTTTGAATCTCATAGAGGGGAAAACAGTATTATGTCTTTTTACTCTGATCACCACATGAGATGCAGCAAGTCAGATCCTAAGCTCGCATAAATCAAAGCCAGTCAGTGAAGCCGTATGGATTCACACAAGCTTATTTTTAACTCAACAGTATTTCAGACTGTATTCTTTAAATTGAGCGCAATCTATGTCAGGTTCCTAAAAGGAAGAGGAGGAGAAGCTATATAATGAATCAGAGTGCTAAAATCTTTGCAACCAAAGAATAGAGTAGCCAAAAGTAACACTTCATTAGTGCAGTTTGAGGTTATATGTTTTTTTTCTCTCTCTTTTTGTTTCTTCTATAACTTTGCAATGATGTAGACTGGAAAACACAGGCCTTTCTACATGTCCCAGACTACATATTTTGCGACATAAACTCCAGTTTAAAAATTATATCTGGAAACTGATTTTTTTTTCCCTTTTTTATGTCTTTTTCTGGTAATACAAATCCATAAATATACAAATGCTTAATACTCTGAAATACCTACATCTGTGTGCAATTAGCCCATTCTTTATCAATATATCTTCAGCTTTACTCTTGGGGTAGATATTCAAGGTAAAACAACATTCAAAGGAAAATATAAGTTTTACCGAGCAAGCTGGTTAAAATGCACATGTGAAATTATTTGAGTACCAAAATATGGATCAGATCAGGTAGAACTGAATAACAGTTAGAGAATTATTTACCAGCTGGAAAGCCAAAGTTTTCAATTTTCCTGTATCCGTATTGCCCAACTATGACATTATTTATAACATTTGACTTACATAGTGCAATCAGTAAACTGTTAAAAATGTAGTTCAGCTAAAATATGCAGAGTTCACAGAAGAAACTTGTGGATAACCAGTAAAATATTCAATTAGCCTGGGGTAATTTTTATCTGTTATATTGCACCTGTATAAAAACTCACAGTAAAAGAAATTGCATAATTCAGTATTGTCAAGGTATGAATTCATGAAGGCTAAATTGACTAGAGCACACTATACTAAGTAAGAAATTGTATTAGGCCAAGACACTGCAAATAGGAATATGAAAGGTGAAGATAAAGAAGGAATGATCTAATAAAAGAACCTTAGTTCAAAGTAATCAAGTGGATCAAGAAAATATTTATCCAAGAACTCTGAAGAAGACATCAGATGAGGAGGAATGTGTAAGAAATCTTAAAATAAACTTTGGATATAATCCCAAGACTTAGGAACTAGCTTGACAGCTATAATAGGCAAACAGGGAACAAACAAAATAAACAATAGAAAGGGTGGATAAAAGGGACATATTGGGACTCAACTTTTTGCAGAGAAATAATATCTCATATGAGATGTCTGAAGGAGCCAGGAACATAACTCCTTTAGTAAAATCTTACATTTGCATAAAACTTTCTATAAGGTCCCTCATGAAACTATTGAAGAAATGCAGTTGTCACTGGATAAGGGCTAAGGCATATCCACGATGAGAAAAAAAAAGCTAGGAAAAAGCAAGTCATTTATTTTCACAACAGAGGCAGATCTGCAAAGGTGCACCAGAAATGCTGCTTATGAATAGTATGACAATTATTGCAGCAGCTAAAACCGAAACATTTTTCAGTGCTTTGCCCTTCAAAGTACACTGAAATTTGTACCAATATTGAGGATCTGAATGGCAGATAAAGTTCAGTGTTGATATATGCAGAATCATGAGCATGGAGGGAAACTTCTCTAGTTGCATTTGCAATGATAGGCTCTTATCTAACAGCTAGTTATAGAAAAAGGATCTGCCAGATAGTATTGCTAGCTCCCTGGATATGCTAATTCAGCAGTGAAAAGTCGTGAAAGGAATGTAGAGAGGTGACTAGGGGAGGATGATTAATTATCATTCAGGTCATATCTGGCCCAGTAATTATTCTGTGAAATTATCAGGTAGCAGGAAAGGGAACAAAATGGATAGAAAGCATGCTAGGGCAACAACTTCTCCGTCTTGCCCCAGTTTTTATGCTCTTTCCCTGATGGAGCTAGGCCTTCAGGCTGTGTTGATCTTTGGTGTGTTCTAAGGTGGTGAGTCTTTATGTCCTCAGGTTCAATGGGTCCTGAACAGCCCAAGAAAGCCATTGGATATGAAAGCAGGGAATAACATATGACTCTGCATTCAGAAAAGATTGGAGGCAAACAGATTAAATCCTATTGCAGTTTTCATTTCTAAACAAAACCCTTTCACCATCATGGAATAATTTATTCAACAGTACAGTTTGTTACATAGATTTTTTTCCTATACTATGTATGTGAATGTAATTTTCATCCTCAATGCATTTCTAGTGTAATTTTTCTAATGAATATTATTGAGTATTTATTTGATTAATAATGCTCTATCACCTGTCTTAAGAATTGTGTCAAGATCATTAAAATACTGAAATGGAAAGCTACAATTATATTACCTTGTTCCTTCTGCAATGAAAATGAAACATCCATTTCACCACATAATTATTTTGATCAAATGAATTTGTTATATTTTATATTCCCACAGTACTACCACAGTAATCTTGAATTCTATTAGTTCAGTTAATTTCATGCATTCTTCAAGCTGTAATTTATAGTCACATTTCACATTTGCATCACACACCTCTCTGTGAAAGCACTTTACTAACTTGGGCCCAAAGTACTTTTAACATTAAATAGAATCACTATTGGATTATATATCTTTAAAAGATTTAATTCTTGAAGTCAACATTTTCAGTGATGAAGAAAGGCATTTTTCAATAAATCTGTGTGTTTTATGGTACTTCCAATTAACTCTGAATTAACTCTAAAAGGAGTTAATCTGAACTCTGGATATATGAGAGCAGCAGGAATTCAGTTGCTTTGATACAAGCAAATGTACACCTAGTGCTAGGCTGTAAGAACCCATTAATTTATTTGAATTTTGGAAAATAACTCCCTAGGGATTAGAATATGCTTTCAGATAAGCTCTATCTTTTTTCAGATAAAACTCTAAGCAAGTAGAGTAACTCAGAAGTGTCCCTGGGACTCAGTGTCATAGCTGCCATCCAATAAGATATTTAAGCATGAGTTCAGTCTTAATCATGCAAGTAATCCCATTTATATACAAGGTAATGTGTGTTTAATATTAGACACATGCTTATGTGCTCCAACGATTTGGATCACCAACAAGATAACAGCTCAGTGGGACCATCCTTGGATTTAAGTAAAGAGGTCTGGACTTAAAGTGGTAATTAAGTTAATTGCTAGATGAAAACTTACACTAATGTTTTACCTCCTACCTAGAACAGGCATTCTAGCTAACAAATGAGAGGAGTGGGGAAAATCATGATGGGATTACAGATCTATATTACCTTCATAGGAATATGAAAGGTGTTGCCTTAATTCTTGTAAGGATTGTAAATCACAGTCTGACTCATGATTTTGCCTTGAATATAGCACCAGAAATCTTAATGCAACTGAAAACTGCAAGAAAAAAGTATTTGCTACCATTTTGAAGTATGGTAGAATAGTGCAGTCAACATTTCTTTCTGCAAACAGAAATGCTCCTCAAAAGGAGTTCTGCTCTTGAACACTATAATCTGGTCACATAGCTCATTTTTTACCACTGTCTCTTAATGAAATACTGATAATAGTGACCCAAGCAAGTGACTGTAGAATTTGTTCACCAGACAAAAGCGTAGCTAGGGGTGTTGTGCCTGATGGCGTGTAATACACAGGCTTAGTTATTCTAATTTTTTGTATTCCTCTGTCATTTTCAGCATTAAGAAAGAAGGAAAACCAATACTGTGCTCTTTTTTTCTTAACATTTTCAATGCAGAGAAAGAACATTTTTGAATAACTTTTCCAAGTCAATTTGCCTCAGAAAAGAAAGAAAAAAATCTTGAATCAATAAGGTTATAAATGTAAATTAAATCCATTCTTAATGGCCCACAGACTTAGTTCACCAAGGTTCCCTGCCAGCAATTTTCTGCTGCTTCCTTGGAAAAAAATAATTAATGAAGCAAGCTGAAGCTTGTTTTGTAATCCTCTCTTGAAAGCAGTATTTGTACATTTTTCAATAGGAATCAGCATCTGATTAAAAATGTACCTGTCTGAATGCTTAAGGCTGTTGGAACAGAACTTGCTGCTTAATATGAGGTTTATTAATACTGCATTAGACATTTTTTCCCCTCTCACAGTAAGAATGTGATTTGCTTTGCAAGCAAAGACATCACTGGATGAACTAAAGCTCATTAGACAGCAAATGTGTGTTACTGAAATCTATTATGCATGATTATACTGGGAGATCTTACTTCCAATTTGTATTGTAGAGAACTAAAAGCTCCCTGGGGAGACGTGGACATGAGCTAAAGGAAGAACAGGTGCCGAAGACACGACTTCTTCAGTGAGCACACGGGTGGCAAAGTTACAGTACCAGTGCAAAGCGCTTTGCAGGCAGGACACCACTACAGGCCGTCAGTTCTAACGGAGCAGGGACCTAGCACCTTCATGGCTGAGCTTTGTGTTTAAACATTGAACTGGAAGAATAATTCAATGTGTTTCATCTGTAACCAGGCCCTGCTGGAGCCAGACCTGTGCGCTAGTGGTTCTCCTAAGAGACTGAGGTATATACATCTCATTTGCTTGGTAAATGGGAGTAATGCAATGCCAACAAAGAAAGCATTATTTCGTGGCTTTTCCTCTAGGATTTCCCTCCAACTCTACTGCCTTAAAAATCGTTAGAAGAAGATCACTGTAGGCAAAGCACTAACATTTACATTTTAAAAGAATAGAAATGCCAGATCAGGTAGATACAGAATTGATATATATGACACAAATTACTTTTTCCCACCCTTGCTGGTGCTAGGAGGTAGTTCATTCCAGCACTCACTAAACTGTCAAAGACTTGCTAAATTCCTCTCCCTGATCCATTCTTCTTCCTTCTTATAAGGATTGAGCTCTTGATTTCAGCTATACTCCATTTTATTTTACATGAAAGCTTTGATAGAAGGAAAAGAAGTCAGAAAACTATTCAAAAAAAACTTGTAGCTACTGCTGAAGTAGGAAGTGTAATTCTGCATCTGTGCATATTTTGGGCCATCATTAAATTCTGAGCTGTGAGTTTCTGGGAGCTCGAAAAAGCCAAAACCTCAGTGAGGATTTTTTCCCCCCCACCAACACCTACTCAGTCTGCATGAACATCCGTTTTCCTCCTCCTTCCTGTGACCTAAACACAGGGTTGTGGTTGTACAAACCTCCCCTTGCCGATGCTGCAATAGGCGGCAGCACAGTACTGACAAGGAGAGACGCAGACCTGATTTTGGGCTCAGCTTTTCAAGTGCTCGAATCCGGAATCGCCCCTGGCTCCAGCAGGAGTCTCAGCAGGGAGTGGCTGCGAATCCAGGCCCAAAGAAAGCAGTGGCACTTCAACAGCTCAGCCGCCCGGCCAGCCAGTCCTCGTGCCCACGACCCGGCCTGACCTGGCCTGGCTCACGAGCTCCAAGCAGAAATACCAAACCAGGCCTGGGAGGTGCTTTCCTGGGGATGGAATTTGCCAGCGGTTTCCCCCTGCCACCAGCATCTCTGCTGTGTCAAGCGTCTCAGCTGGGGAAGAGATGGTCAGACAAAGCAGCCATGATACAAACTGTTTTATATTGTTTTTTTTTTAACTTTAACTTTAACTTTAAAGTATATTATCTGGCAAATATTTTTGTGATCAGATTTCATTATGAATAAACTCTAATTTTTGCCTATCCACCTGAATTATGGTTTTGGTCACCCAAAATCTGCAGAGCTTCACAGATTCATTTCTGTTGCAGACTGAGTAGACAGCTTTGTTTGAGTTTCCTGACAGAAGGAAAATCTCTTCTTTAATAAATAAATTACTTCCAGTTCTGCCCAGAACTATTTTATTTTGCTCATTAGTTAAATTTGATTTTCTGATTAGCCAATACTTTCTCATGGAGTTAATTTCATTTCACAAGCTTTCACACAAATATTTTTATGAATGTTCTTGAAAAGCAAAAAATGTATTTAGCAAGGAATGGAAACTGTGAATTTTCCTTAGAAGTTTTACCAACAGTCATAAATGACATGTGCATTGTGTGCAAATTTCATTTCACTCTACACTCAGTTGGAGTCTTTCCATGAGCTTCAGTGGGAGTTAAGCTGAATTTTATGAATTTAGTTCCATTGATCACAGTAAAAGCCAAGAAGTTCATGTATGTTTTTATCTCTTTTTTTGTCTCCTTGTTCTCTGGGTTTTCACATCTTACTGAAAAAAAAGAACCATAAAAGCAAGCTTGCAGCAAATAGCAACTCACCTCTGGTGAAGCTGCTGCTGTATTGCAATGGATACTTCTATATTCAGAAGTTTGAATCCTACTCTCACCATCTCAGTCACACTAAGAGCACCCATTTCTCCCTGTGCTTTCAGCTTTGGAGACCCCTGCCACCATCTGTAACCTCATCCCATACTCCTGTCTCCAATTGGGAAACCATGCCAACTTCTTTTTTGTTGTTGTTGTTTTTTGTGTTTGTTTGTTTGTTTTCTGTGCAATAGCATTTTATTGCCATTAGAGACAAAAGTGGCATGTAAAGCAGAAGTTTGATGCTTCCTCACAGTTCTCATAGGCAAATCCATGCCTATCCCTGGGGACAAACTTGTATCTATAGACCTCAGGCACAACATGGGCAGCAGCAGGCATTTTATTGCAAATATGTGTGTTCCTTCCCTTCTGTGGGTGACTAACTCAAAGGAAATGCCCTTTTTCTGACCAACTGCTGGAAACTGAGCCCACATTCTACTTAAAACAACACTTTTTATTTGAGCATTGACTTCTCACCTGAGATCATTGCCAATGCTAGATGTGGTTCTGTGCCTGTACAGCAAGAGTGTCATCCCATCCAGCTGAATGATGTAAGTCAACATATTTTCTAATATCCATCTGCTTCCCATTAAATATTAAGGTGTAAAACTGAAAAGAATTAATAAAGACAACAAGGCACTATTCTTCTGGGACAGAGTATGTCTATTTAATTGCAAAAGATATGTAAGATGACATTGTTTTATGGTCATAATGTAATTATTTACACTTATTTAGATGGGCTAGCTGTAATTAAATTATGTCTGTTTTGAAATAAAACCTTTTCCCTTAGCAGGCCTTAATTTAATTTAATGCTATGTTTTAATTTAAAGCTGTTTCAATGTAATAGAAAATAAGTTGAAATGACAAATAAAGGGCTAATGTGCAGATATGATTCATTTGCACCTAAATCAGTTAATCTCTTTTAATGGAGCTCCCTTAAATAATGCCTCTTTTATCAGTTGTATTTCTGTTCTTTATACTCTTGTTGTTAAGGAACCGGCATTTTCCCTATGACGCACCAATGCTGGCAGGAAGCACATCTTAAGTGTATTTTGTGACTCATTTCAATTTGCTCTTTAGTGCATTCACAGTTTGCTCATTAACATCAGCATTGGTGGCTAATGGATACTCAGTAGGAAGTCATTTTTTTCATGAATGTTTTATGGAGAAACACAAAGGAAGACGAGGAAGGATTTCATCGGTGACAAAGCAGCTTGCGGTGGGCAGCGACAGCAGCCAGGTGCACAACAACGGCCGCCTCCCTGCCCAGCTGCAAGCGGGCAGGGGCTGAGCACCTCTACACGCACACAACCCACATGCGTCAGCATCGGAGAGAGAGGAACGATCTCCAGGTTACGAGAAAATCAAGGCCTGGTACAGGGATCCTCATCACTGGGTCACAGCTGAGAGTCACAAATATGCAGGATGTTATAAACCTGGGTATAGACCAAGCATGGCTGAGTGTTTTTGCTCTACTTTGGCTCACTTTTACTTAGCTTTCTGTGATTGCCATTCGACACAGAAACCATTAAGCATTCGTTTTCCACCCAGTTCTTGAGTTTCACATTGCCAAGAGAAAATGGTGGAAAGAGAAACCAGAGAAATCATTCCTTTCCCCTAGTTGAAACAAAAATACACATCTGAAAGTGTAGCTCATTCTGCTCATTCTTTTTCATAAATTTACATAGCGTGTGAACTAGTTCCTAACAGGTTCAGTGCTTTGGAAAGGCTATTTCTGCAGGTATTTGTCTTTAACTCAGATAGTTGAAGATAACTCTCAACTGAGACTCTCACAACAGAGAGTAAGGAATGCGAGCCAAAACCTGTGTGCCTGAACTGCACTAAGATAATAGCCTAATTGATTAATTCCTCACACACACAAACACAGAGGTGTAGTTTAATTCAATCTAACACAGAACAAAAGAAGAATAGAGCTCAAAGAACATACAGAGAAATAGGAACCATAATCCGACAAATCTGGTGCAAAAACATCTAAAAAAATAAAGTAATTATGGAATCATTGGTCATTGTTTGAAGTCATAAAGGACAAAAGGCATCCCAAAGACTAAAGGGGAATGAGCACAGTATCCTTTCTTTAAGGGAAAGGAGAATGCAGGGAAATAAGGGCAATCACACTAACTCGTTAAGGAAAAAGATACTTAACTCATTAAGGAGAAAGATAATAGAAACCTTTTGTAAGGCCCAAGAAAGTGACAAGGCAGTAAGAAATGGCCAACATGGTGTTAAGAACAAGTCGTGTCAAAGTGATCCTTTCTTGACATGATGATTAGCCAAGATGCTAGCTAAGATGAACTCTGCAATAAAGTTTGGACACCATCCCATGGCAACTTGGGTAGATGATGTCTAGATAAAATTGCTATAAAGCAAGTGTACAGCTCCTCATCAGTCAAGCTCAAAGAGCATTTATCAGTAATCTGTTGAGAAATTGTCAGCACAGCTCAAGCAGTGTCCTAGAAGAGTCTATTGTAAACGCAATATTAAGCAAACTTTTCCCTTGAATGCTGGAATAGAAGTTACTTATACAATTAAGCATAAAAATGTGTAGATCCTGTCAATCTGGGAGGGCCTGCAAGAATTTTTGTGGATAGGACTGGAGTTCAAAATGACCCGGAACACCTGGACAAAACATATGCTATCTGTAAGCTGGACAATGAAACTAAGTGGGAAACCTGAAGAGGGAAGGTTAAATGAGCAGAATAGAGAATAGTGACTACAAGAGGCACTTAGGCTAGACAGTAGGGGAGAGCAGGAGCAGGAGAAGATGAAAGAAAATCTACTGTGGCCACTGAAGCCAGGCTGACTTCAGAGGCTGAAACCATCTCTTTTTCTGTGGATTTTTAAGAAAATGCTAGAAAAATATCTGCTGGGGGATGATAACTGCTCTCTCAGACTCATGAGCATGTTCTACCTCCATCACTGCTATGCTTCAGTGAGCCCTCAGGCTGCATCAGTGAGCTGTTCCTTGTTCAGCCAGGATTCTTCGCTCTCTCCTGTTATCATTTCAACACTTATCTGCCCTGTAGGACAATTTGCCATAAGACTGACCCATTACTACCAATCAAGGAGTATTTTCACATACCGTCCTTTTATTGGATCTGAACACGGAAGAAACTCGGTGAATAAACATGGTCTTTACACTCTGCCAGCTGTTTTGTCCCCCTTTCTCATCTCAGTACCACTGGTTATTTTGCAACACATTTTCCAGGGTTCTTGCTTCCTCTTCGGCCTCCTCTGTAATGCTCAATCTTTGCACACATATGTACTGGCAGAAACCCTCTAAAGCAGAAGCTGTGAATCAATCTGTGAGACTAGAAAGTCCACTTGGGACCAGGGTTGTCTGCTATAGAGTGAAAAAAATATAAAAGGGAATGAAAGAAAGTTGCCCCCAACACTATGAACTTGAGGGATAAGAGAAGCAAATTAAAATCTCAGGTGCTCTAGAGAAACATATAGAGGGGCTGAGTTACTGCTCTCACTTTCCCTGGCACTTTCTCTCCTTTGTATCCCTAATCAAACTTCAGCTCACCCAAGGTAAAGTGGAAAAAGATAATCATTATTGAAATAAATCATGCAAAATGGAGATTTTTTTTCAGGGCTTTTAGGATGCAGTGGCTTTCACTCTAACTCTTTTATTTGTAGTGCTATAAACTTTCCAACAGCTTTCTGACTTGGTTTCTGAGTCATACACAGCCACAACATAACTAGACGCCTGGCAATAAACTCTTGAATTTGGATTGGAGAAACATGGGGTACATAGCATTATTTTTAGAAGACACTCTTTGCTTTTGTCTTTGGACCAAACATTTAGACCCTGAAGGTCTGTGACATTTACATACAAGTGTGGTTCTTCTTTCTGCAATTTAAGTTCATCCTTGTTCCTGTTTATTTATGTGAAGTAACAAAACCTGTTTTTATGACATGCATTTTCAGCAAGAGATATATCCATACACTAAAAAAATAGACCTCTTTTTTCTTTTGTTTTGTTTATTCTCTACTTCAAATAAAAGATAGTTGAAAAGAAGAAGTAAAAACAGAACGAAACTAGATAGATCTACTGTTCTGTAAAAGTCAATGAGAATTCATCTGAGATTTCAAGTTTACTTGTATTTCACTCTTGCTGAAATCCCAGGAATGTAAGACTTCTCTCTCTCTCTTTTTACAAAAATTCTTTTGAAATTCCAAAAAAAAAGTTTTGGCAGCTGAAAATAGTTCTTGCAAGACATACATAAACTCTCTCACTTCACTTTAATAATCATATGTTGTCTTACTTCAGGAAATGCTATGGAATAGATCTCACTCCCTCTCACTCACTCCCCATTTCATTTATTTAGTGAGGATCTCGAGGTATGTTTTTTCAAATATGGGCTTCATTTATCAACATCAGACCTAGCATTCAGGGATGCACAGAGTTAGAGCTGTGATTCTTTTACTTTCTGTCTAGTAACACCACTAAGAGATTGCCAACAGTTAAGTAAGTCTTACTTTTGCACAAAAAAAAAAAGTAAAGATTTCTTGAACCTCGTAGATAGGGCTCAAGGCCTGCACTGTGGGCTGCATTAATCATCTGTCAGCCTGATAAAGTCAGCCAAGATGGTCCTTTGTGCTAAGCAGAAGAAGCCACCGAAATTCAGTGACTTAAATCTCACTGCTACATGAGCAGCAGAGCCTCCTTCTGCCAGCACCTTCAGAAGAGGGCAGCTCTAGCTGGGACAGGGACAGCCCTTTAACAGCAGGGGATCCCACTGACAGTCTTCGTGCAAATGCGTCAAACTATAGACTTTTACTGTTCAACACTGATATTTATTATGTTGACAAAGAAGGTGGACTAAGAAGGTGGACCTTACAGAAATGATAAATAAAAAGTGAGGTAGACTTGTCTTCTGTGGAATTTTTTCCAGCTTAGGCAAATGGAGCTCCCTGCCTCTTTTTGGCGTCCCTCAGAAAACTACAAGCCAGGGTAAATTGGGACTCTGTTTTAGCACTTCATTTGATGCATCATTTAAAAGGTATGACAGCTTTGCAGTTTTCCAGTAATACCAGAAAAATGGGAAAAGGTTATACTTAGGCCTAGTAAACAGGATTTTGGTTCACCATTTGTTCTTGAAAGCAAAACAGTAAAAGGAGAAGGAATTTTGGAGGGTATTCCAATATAGACAATTCTTCAACTTTTTCTACAAACGATTTCTAGGCGATATATCCCACAGTATGGGTCAGGGAGGAAAAAGACAAAATTTACAGTTGTGTGTGAGACACAGATCACTGAAGAAGAGTATAAATTTGCTAGGAAATTTCATGCAGGAAAACCATGAGTGCTTATACACAGAAGCACAAGAGACTTCAGCAGAGACTCTTCCAGTAATGATGCTCATTTTTCTGGTAGGGGTAGGCACAGAATCCCACAAATAGTCCTGTGAGAGGCAGATAAAAGTAACACCCAAGCCACTAAAGTCTGATCTTAAAGAAGAAACAGAGAGGCAAAGAAGAAACCCTCCCCTCTACACATGAGAGGATGCAGAAATGTGAAGTCACCCATACTACCCTCCACCAACATGCAGCAGGGTTTGGACTCAGTGATCTCCAGAGGTTCCTTCCAAGTTCAACCATTCTGTGAAAGGGCATCTGGAAGGTGCATTTTTCCCTCTTTGCTCCCCTTGAGCCCTTCCCCATTTCTGTGCCCCATCCTCCATTGGCATGTGCTGCAGAGAGTCTCTTACTGGGAAGAGTCTTCACCCAGTGAAGGCAAGCCTGTGAAGCCATGCACAGTTTCCATGGGGCTTGTTCCTTTGGTTCCTGTCTCATGCTCACAGTTACAGTTAACCCTTATCTTTTGGGCAGATATCTCCGCCACACTGGGTGCTCCATCAATCACATAGGCCTCCCACGTGAACACGCAGCCCAAAGACAACAGTGTCCTCTGAGCGTGACCAGTTTTGTGCCTCATCTCACAATCAGAAATCTCAAAAGACTGGACTAGGAAAGTGCTAAGAGGTTGTCTCTTTAAAGGCTGGGTAGAGCAAGTGAGGCAGACTTGGAACATATGGCTAAAATGTGCACAAAATGGACTTCATTGGCATGTGAGCTGAGGTTTACCAGCCCTTTCTGTAGTAGAAAAACATAGATAATAAACAAAAGCTTTTCAGCTCTCACTTTGCTGACAAAAAAAGTTTGTACTTCTCATTTACTTACTCAAGTTTCTGCATGAACTCTCCCTTCCCAGTTTATCAAGATTGGATCCTTAACATGAGGGTGATCTGTCTACTACAGCAATATGAGTTTTGATGCCCCATGATCTGCTTTATACAGCTGTACTGCTTTTCATTAGCACCGATTAACTCCAAAGATAGATAGTGCACCCTGGCTTAGATAGCTTACCAAGTCCCTTTCTCATCTTCCTCCCTTCTTGAGATTTGCTTCCACTATAAGACTACAAGAATATTCTCTTTACTTCCATTTACATAAGTACTATTCAAGGACAGCACTAATTACTAAAGCATTTTATGTTTTAATAGACCAGCATATAGAAAGAATGATCCAGAGATATAAATTCATTACAGAACTGAAATAATTTTTCAATTGCTTGCTTAGCAAGAAAGTACAGTTCTCTAGTAAATGGAGACTGTAGGCAAGGCTATAAAGCTCTCTAGACCCATCAGCCCACTTGGAAGTTGTAGAAGGGTATCAGGAGATGCCACCTATCCTTCTGCAATACCATTTACATTTGTCTTCCTTTTGACCCCAGGGAAATTGTTACCATTCATCTGTTTGACAGATGACAAAGTAAGTCTAAATTGTTTTGGTCATTCATTACATGAGCAATCCATCAACTTATTTTACTGAGCTGCCTCTGGGATCTTATTCAAGTTCATGACATCTTCTAAATGATTTCAGTAAATTATGGATTTACACTTCAAATCAAAACTATTGACTATACAGAATTGTGCAAATTTTGGTCTGTGTAAGAATCAACAAGTACATTAATATCCTACAACATAAAAATGATCTTTATAAAGGATAGTGAACTGATGTGTTGTAATTATATTATTACATAAATTGAGCTCCTATAACTCACATAAGGAGAGAGGGATATTTTTAAAACTGAATGTCTAAAGTAATTAAAGGGGTTTTGCTTTCAAAATTTTTCATTCTCTACAGTGACTAATGATTTTAGTAGTATCTGTGAAGCAGAACAACTCTCAAATTAAACTTTACCAGTCAGCATCCAAAGACATCCTGTTTTCTCTCCTGTTTGTTGGCCCATATATAAAAATATAAATGAGACACACTAGCAAGTATAATAAGTGTTTGTTGGTTAAATTCCTCATTGTGTAAGTTTTTCTAAAGTACAGAATAGGTCAGACATTGATACTACATTGATTACAGTGGTCCTCTCACGAAACAGGAGACCCAGTGAGATAGGGGGGTTTATGTTCTCAGTTCACAGAATTAGCACGCTTGCCTTTCTCCAGTGAACCACGCTGTCAAATTAACTATGGGTGACTGAGAACAGCTTTCTACAGACTCTGCTTACAACTGATTCATCGCATTTATGACTTTTTGGTGGGTTTTTTTTCCCCCTCCTGAAAACTATAGAGAAGACAAATGAGCAATATAAGAGAACAGACACGTAGCCAATCTAAGGCCATAGAATATTTAACAAAGTTAATAAAGATGAACTGAATAAAAAAAAATGAATAAAAAAATAGAAGGCAATGCCAAGCTGTACTCTGAAAAACATAAAACAAAGGATTTAAAGGACTTTTTTGTTACATTACAAAAATGAGTGCCAACAGTATCTCTAGGACTCTGTGTAAATCTCTACTTTATTATGCATATTTATCCTTCTGTTGATTCTAATTTTCCCGTATTTAATTTGTTCTGCTATTGAGACAAATGTTAAAACATTATTAAAACTTTCAGCAGCCAATAATTCCAAAAATGTAGATAGCAAACTTAAAACCGATGGGGATTTAGGGCTGCAAGTAGGGTCAAACACTGTAACAAACAAGCAATGGAAATTAGAAACCTTAATCTCCAAGAGCACGTCTACATCACCGCAATGCAATGCTGTGTTAAACATTCCAAATCTATTTCCATGCATGCTGGCTGGCTTGTATCAGAGTTAACAGGCATGATGGGCTTTGCTCTGTTCAGGCAACAATTCTGCGTCCTATTCTGCATATAACTTCTCCTTTACCCGCTAATAAGTCCCTGCATTGTGTTGCACGATCAAAGTAGGCATGCCCTAAAATACCTATATGCATCTAGCTCAGATCAGCGACTGAGTGTCGTTATTCTCCGATAACCTATTTAATACAAATTCGTACACCTACTCATCCTCATGAGGAAATGCTGAAGAGAGGTAGCACTGAAGGACACAACATGACACAGTCAGCCCAGGAAGCCTGAAATTTGTGAGAAGACACCCAATCTGGAAAATAAAAAAGGCTAAAATGCTACTAATTTACTAAGAAACAAGGGCTACTTGCGGAATGGTATTCCTTCCAAGTGGCTATTGCATGACACATATGGAAATTTGTGAAAATGTTTTCCAGAGACCACTGAAAGAAAGTTTTCTCAGGTAGCCACTTTTCTGATTAATGACACTTAGTATTCAAAAATACTAAGTTCAGGAAAGCAACGTTCAGTGTGTACAAAACACTGCTTTACGTGACCCTGCAGAGGAGGATGCTACCAAAGTTAACAATCCCAATATCTTTGCTGGTATGTTCATAGTTGTACCTTTAGAGAGACATGCATGTGACATGCTTTTGGCTATCAAGACTTAAGTCTAATCGATCCTAATCACTGGAGACATTCCAAAAAGTAATTTGTGTCATTAAAATACACAGGAGATCAAGTGCTTGCTGGCAGTGCCTATTTTTTCTGTATTGACTATTGAGGAGACCCGAGCAACGATGTTGGTCTGGTGCCTAGATTTATCACAAATGACTTTATCTGCCTTAAAATTGGGTGTGTAATCTATTCTAGTCATCTAATCCCCTTCTAGTCAATGCAAAAAGATAAAAAACATTGAACAGATTATTCATTTCATTTTAAACTGTACTAAACAGATGGGACAGATCTTTTTTTTTATTACTGTTTATTTGCCTATTTCTCTCCAATGCATAGAGGAAATTCGGAAGATTCTCTTAGCCCAGAATTTTTATATGATTAAGTTACATAGGTCTCTATTCTCAAGAATAAAGGAAATACTTATATAATAAAATAATGAGTCTGGGTGATGAAATGGAGGAACTTAAATTTTGGGCTCTGAATATGAAAGATATTGGGACAGGGTTAGAAACTCTGGGCAACAGTAGTCACTACTGGAACACAGTACTGAAGGACAGAGAAAGATCCATGCAAGACGGGAATACAGGTGATAGGGTAGCAATATTACTCATTTGAGAAGACTGTAAAACTAGGAAAGACATCATGGAAAAAACTTTTTTTTTTTTTTTGCAAAATCTCTTGGAGGAAATTTTGAAGAGATCATACAAGACCTAACTAACTACTAGGCAGTCCCAGGGATAGATAGAGATCTTTAATGCTTTTAGAGAATTAAATGCCTTTCAGAACCATGGCATTATAGGAAACTTTATCCTTTCACATATGAGGTGGAGAATAAGTGTTCCTTATCATTGTAGGGAACAGTATTACTCAGTGTTGACAGCCATTAGTTTTCTATCCAAAATACACATGGACAGTGGTGTTCAGATCACTTAGTGTTGCTGGGACAAACTCTGTGTCATATAACTTGCATGTTCTAGAGTGAAATGATTAATTCCAGGCAGCGCTAGCCAGAACCTCCAAAACCTGCTGCCTCTGCAGGCCAAGGCAGAAGTAGGCAGTGCAGTCGGACTAGTTACTAGAGATCCCTAACAAATGGTGCATTCTTAAAACAGGTATTTCATCTAAGAACTAGTGAGGGAATGGGCCAGAAGTTTTCCCTTTGTGCAGGTTGGCACAGAGTCTTAGCCCATGAACAGGAGAGACCTGATATCTTCATTCCACAGAGGGACATAATGCAGAGTACACTGCTAAAATGAGCATCAGAGACTGTGCGTGGGTGCGTAGGTGGGTGGGGTGCTAGAAATTCAAGGGGGATTTGGATAATACACTTCTAAAAACAAAGAAAATTGAAGGACCGAGCCATTAGCCCATGGGATTTAGAGGAACAACAAAGCAATTAGTGTTTCCATATCTACTACAGTGAAGATCAGATGGGCCTTTTGCCACTTTGTGAAACCTTAGATGTTTCAAAGATTAAATAACAAAGACGAATCATGTAAGGTGGTGACTGCAGACATTCATCTCCCAAAATGGTAAAAAAATAATCTCCCACTATTAAAATGCTACAAATGCCTTTCCTTGAAGGTCATTTGTTAACCAAAAAGGACAGAAGGGAGAACAAAAATAACATAAGAACCCCTGACACTGCTCACAGGAACCCTTGCAGAAGGTGTAGAAAAGAGAAGGGAGAACATCTCTTCTTTTCCTGAATCCACCTACACTCTCTGCTAGGCTCCAAAGAAACCATCATTCAGGGATTGACCGCAACACTCAATGCCTCCAGAGTAAATATATTGTAGATAGTCTGTACAAGCAAACAACCAATTGAACCTTCCAAGAAGGTCTGTCATGGGTGGAAAACAAAAACAAACACACAAACAAAACAAAACAAAAATTGAAGCTGGATCTCCACCAGAAATTATACAATCCCAACACATGTGAAGACAATTTACCAGTCACCTCTTAGTCCTATATTTCTATACTCCTCAGTCAAGTACTTACTGTGCAAGGAATCACACTCCATGGATGTATCTATTCCCACACTTCATAAGATACTTAACTGTGTTTTGCACTGGCAGCAAACTTCTCTTTTCACTGAAGTTTTCCCTTCTCCTCCCATTTTCTCATTTTTCTTCAGAGCCATTACAGAAAAAAAAAGGAAAAAAAAATATAGAATCTTAAGAGAGTAGCAGAAAGATTCAGTTCTGCAAGAGAACACTCACTGTCCTGAGTTAGCTACAGCTTAGAGGTAAGACTTGCATTGTGTAAACAGTATTACCAGCAAGCAGAAACCCAGAA
>JAUBNY010000729.1:2102322-2116795 GCA_032275445.1 Crypturellus soui
TTTATTTTATTTTATTTTATTTTATTTTATTTTATTTTATTTTATTTTATTTTATTTTATTTTATTTTATTTTATATATTTTCAAGTGAAGTGAGTCTGCATGTGGCTATTGCTTAGTTCTGTCAAATTTCCGATCTGGTTTGCCATCTCTTGTGTTACAGTTTTATTTGCCATAAGCTAAGCTGGTAGTCCTTTCACTTAAAATCTTAGATACAGAGCATGTTCTTAATCACTTTTTTTTCTCTCTTAGCAGCAATGAAATTTAAATGATTCTGACAAGTTGGTGCTGCACAGTTGCCTTTTCCTGAAAACTAAGCTGGCACTCCTTCAAATACTGCTTTTCCAAATGTTTCTCAATTTGATCTCTTTAAAATACTTCTTTACACTTTCCTAATATATGATGTCAGCTGGTCTTGAGACCTATTTACTTTGTTCCTTTGCTTTTTGCAGATTTTTCAGGTCTGGTGACCAGTTCACAGGGATGTCTCCTGAACTTAGTGAACTTGTGAAAATATCTGTCAAAACTTCTCCTGTTTCTGTTTCCATTCTCAGTTATATTTTCTCTGGACAGAGTGCCTTGTCATAGTTACAGGCTTATAACACTCATAAGTGTTTCTGCTGATGCCTGCATGATTCTGAAACTTTTATCCCAGAAGAAACCCCAGTGCATGACTTAGGCATTCACCACTATCCCCTATAAAACTAGGTACAAAATTATCCTGCTATGTTTTTGCCACTCCTATCTTGCCATTCTCTGTGAAAAATAGAGTAGGCATCCTTGAAAATGTCAGTTTTTATTTACTAAATGCTCCTTCTGATTTATTTGAGACTTATCACCCTATGGACTCCTTGAAACTTCTGTGCCGTTTTGAATCATTTCTTCCATTTCTTCCGGATACAGATGCACTCACTGCAGATTACGCAGAACTTCTGCAGCACCCACCCCAGTGCTGTCCACCAGCAGAGGCCAACCACAGTGACCAAAGTCCATCGGTAATATCACATCGGACTGTCCCTGAACCTGCTTGCGTGTTTGCACGGCACACGCAGTAGCAGCATGGCACACGGGGGTGACATGACATCGGTCTTGTCCAAGGCTCCCTCTGCTTCGCAGGAGCAGCACACAGTTCCCCGTACACTCACTGCAGGCTGCAAGGGCCTGTCGCAAGGTACAGAAGCATCACTGCCATGGTACCCACAAGCAATCAACAAATGTGCTGCCTTCTTCCCCTCACCCATTCTTAACGATGCCATCATGCCATTGGGATTCCTTCTCCCCACAAGCTGCTACAGGGATCACTAAGGATTGCATCTCCTGTAATACTAGGGACCTTTACCATTATCAGACATGCTTGAAGACACTTTCTGGGAATACAGGTTGCCATGCAATGAGGTTATCTTAGGTATCTCCACATGGAACTCATGCAGCCTTTGAATACCAGTTGGCCACACTAAAGAACAGTCCATTCTGCAAGCATCCGTGTGCACTGAGGAGTAAGAAAGAAAGAAACTTCTCAGCACTCAGCAGGAAAGCGTCCACCCATTAGCCGTATCGCTGCAACAGATGGTTTGGCAGAAGGTGCTGGAATCAGTGCGGGACTAACCGCCCTGCAGGCATTTACCTGAGGAAATACCTGAGACAATAATGAAAGGGCATCATCTCCCTAGGAGTTTCAGAGCAGGGATTTCTTCGCTAGTTACTGCTGCAGTAGAGCTGAAGTATCTCTGCAGTCCATCTGCCAGCCACCAGCTGCAGCCTCTGGTCTTCACCCTTAGACACCTGCCTTTGCGTGCAGGACTAAAACAAGGACTAATGTAAATATTACTCATAGATGGAGCTCACCAGGTACAAACCCACAAGGGCCCCCATTATAGCTCTTTTTTGCACCATTTTTATTTAATTTTACATGTTGCTAAGGTTTCAGTAAGAACACCATTCTTCTGTGATACTCCAGTTGGGAACATGTGCTTGACTGTAACAGACTGCAGAAATTTAAGTAAGAGAGGTAAAACATAAGATGAGTTCTTATAGCTGTTTTGTTTTTTGCTAACTTCCCCAGTTGTCGGGTACTGTGATATACCCTAAGAAATTAACGCACTTTCCTTCAAGACTGAGATTGATTTTTAGAACTCTTAATTCCAGCAGCTTAGATGATCCCCTAAGTTAACTAAGTTAGAAGTTGAGTTTCTACTCTAAGTGTGTTTTACTCACTTTTTTCATCCTTACTTTAATCATCCCATAAAAAAAACTTTATCCCCCCCCAAAAAACAGAGATAAATAATCTGTGCAATGGCCCTTTGAATATTATTGACTTTATTCTCTAATTGCTTTCCTATTACTTTGCCTATGGCAAATATCAAGTTGTCTACTCCGTACATATATGGATGATACTACTTACCAACCTTACGTGATGACATATCATTAACCTTTTTCCTAAACTTTCAGATTATGTGCAATATCCTGCCGTATGTTAATGAGCAACCTTCCAGACTCATTCTTCCAGTAATTTCAAAAGCAATTTATCTAACCCTACATGTACACAAATATCTTAAAATATTTCATATGTTTAATTTATCTACATATTCACACACAGCTCCTTCTGATTTCTTTGGAGATTGAAACATCTATAGGATATAAATGAATAAATCTACTTGTCTGGGTTATTTTGTCACTTGGTGATCTGTAACATAGTCCTAGTCAGAAAAATTACCTTTCGATGTGTTCTTTATATCAGCATGTCTATTTCCCATCTCCAATTCCAATTTGGTTCATACCAGAGCAGGATTGATGCAAGTCAATATAACCCTCTGATTTTGTCCCTATCTGAAAACATATGTGTTAGGGATAACATTCTGATTCAAAATCATGTTTCCACCCGCTCAAAATCATGCTTCCACCCATTCCACTTTAGTCTCACAGATAAAACCAATTTTATTACTCTTAATAACACAAAACCAATAAATTTAGAAAATATTTTTGCTAAGTTGTCCTCACCCAGGAATCACTGCAGTATCTTCTACATCAATATATAAATTTCTGTGTTATAATGCTTAAAAGTGCTAGTAATTTACAAATTTTATCAATTTCAGACAGTTTCAAAAAAAAAAAAAAAACCAATCAGACAAAAAATCAAATAGAGACTCTCTCTCACCTTTCTGCCTAGCCTAGCAATTCTTCTCACTAAGACTGGAAAACCTGCAGACTGCACTTATTTTCTGGCTGTAACTACATTTTAAGCAAATATACATCTGTCAAACCCTTTCCTGATCCTGTCAAAAAAAAGCACTTTATGAGATTTCAGGAAATAATTTCTTATAAATTTATTTGTAAAGGAAAAGATAGTTTGTGTGACAAGTTTAAAGGGTTGATTTCCCCAGTCTAGCAAGTGGCTTAATATTTATTCCTGTGTTAAGTTACTGTGAAGCGAGTGTAAAATGTCACCAGCAAGAAATCATCAGCTACTGTGCAAGGAGTAACAAGCTGTTAAGGAGAAAATATATAAGGCAACTTTGACAGCTGGTTCTGTCACTCTATCATCTGGGAGTAGCATGCAAATAGATTGCCCTGACTCCTGAAGACTACCAGAATTTTTCTCTGACAGTGACTTGGAGGTACAAAGCCCAAACAATCCCATAGTACAGAACTACTTCCAAGTATTTTTACCCGAAGGCACATTGTTTTTAGAGACAACTTTAACCTGTACATTTTTTTGAGTTGGGAGAAATAGACTTGTGGATGAGCAGTGTCTTCCCCCAAGTTTTTCTCCTTTTTCTTAGTTGGACTGAAGAAGATAAAGTCCTCAACCTTGTCTTCTAGTTGCACTGCCTCTTCTATAGACAAGTCCTTCTCAAACCACTACAGAGACTTTCAGTTACATACTCTAAATGGAGATTTCATTAGGTTGATAGAAGTGGTTGGTATATTTTAATTTCTAAATGATGCCACGGGTTTATAGCCATACAGCAAGTGTGTGCCTCTGGCTCAGCGTAGGTGTATATTGTGGATATGGGCATGATGCTGAAGGATTACTTCCTGTTTTGCTCTTTCTATATTTTCCTCTCTACTGAGGAAAATTTGCCTCTCTGCTGCTATTCCACTCTACTGCTGGCCATTGCCAGAAAGAGGGCACTGGGTCCTCCAGTCTAACTCATTTCAGCTACTCTTACGTCCTTATGTTTTGTTCTGAGTTTCAACCAAATGCTTAAGCTCATTCATTTTTGCTATGTCCTGAGTAACTCTGACTTTTGCTTGAAAATCTAGCAGACTACCATTTCCAGATCATACCGCCCCTTTATCTGACCTCCCTTTCATTTTAAACGGAATTAATCTAAGGGCATTCTCCTGCTTCACAGCAACAGATACCAAAAGAAAATTGGGTTCTGCTGGAGTGTCTGCTTTTCATATAGCTGTGGGTAAGTTTATGATCACTTCAGTATAAAGTATTACTTGTCCTGAGCATCTAGTGAACTTCTGTCTGAAAAGCCATGGAAAGAAGCCACAATTGGTTAGAAGGCTCTTGGTTCAGGGGAGGATGTGAATGATTATACAGCCGAATTAGCACATGCTGCTGCTGCTTTGGAAAACGAGAAGCATGTTCCTGTCTCAGGAATATTCAGGTAACAACATACATTATGATTACTAAAGAGGAGAATGTGCTTAGAAAAAGGAAAATAAATGATACTTGCTGGAATGAACAGGAAAATCGGTATTTCAGCTTTGGTTGCTTTTATGGGGACAATTTTTTTTCCTGGCTTCAGAGAGCCCTGGTAGAAGAATGGCCCTTACACAGCCCCATGGGCCCTTTTCACAGCCCACACTTCCCAGAGGACTGGGCTGAACAGCTTGAGGCAGCGCAGGCAGCAGAGATACAGCGCAGAGTTTACTGATGGCAAATAAAAATTGTTGGGCTTCTTGCTACTCTTATACATGTTGCTCTGGTGTCACTGCAATCTCCGATAGCACTGGGTTAATTCAGCCAGATGACAGACAGCCTGATTGCCGCCTATCTCTTATATAGTGGAATTATGTCTTTTTTCCCCTTTCTTTTTTGAGACCAAATGATTACCAGGATTTGGTGGTGTCTAGTGTTATATGAACAGATAAGAAAAAATTATCTCAGTAGGTGTTACCAATAATCATAGGAGAAATATAGATATTTCAAGAGGATTTTTAATTTTATCTTGAAATAGGCAGGATTAGTCACCCTGCAAAATGTTGCTTTCACTTGCCATAACATCAGACATTCTGCTGAAAGTCTGCCATCTATAGGGGGCTATCACTGAGGATACATTTCCAGGGCAAAATGAATAAAGTCAATGTTAAAAATAAGATATAATGTTAGACTAGTATGCAAACACCTTACATGGTCTTTGTTTCCAGATTTTGCCTATGCTGCTCAGCTGTGTAAAGAGCAGCCTATGCAGTTACTACTTTGGCTCCCTTCAATAGTCAAAATGCAAATTAGCCTTTAAAAAATTCTCATTCAATTTTAAACATATACTCTCATTTTACAATATATTCTGAGATGTGTAGTTCCCAGCAATGTTTTTCTTGCTATAGTTCATTTCAGATAAATCATAAATACCATAAATATCTTTTTTTATATTAATGCATTGTGAAAACTGTTTAACATGTCCATATTAGGTTATTTAAATGGCTATTGAGTATTTGCTATGACTCTACAAACAGATTCAAAACTTCTTACTCTGATGGGAACAACAGCTGTAGAAACCATAGCCTTCAAATACAGACTGGGTTGCTTCAGGAATTTTCTGTACATATTTTATAGCTGCCATTTGACAAGTTGTTTAACTTGAGGGAATCTGTAGATGAAATAACTTTGCCAGACATATCTCTATTGAGAAGCTGCCTTACTATAGCAAACTTCTGTTAAGTTCGGTGAGATATTGAAGGAGTGCAATGGACATACATTAACGCACAGCATCAGAGGATGTTGTTTTATATCTGCTGGAAATATTAAGCATCCATGTAGCCGGGAGGTGTTTGTTACCTCTACTACATTCTGTCTTCACATCTATTTACCTTGTCTCTATCTCTCTCTCCCACTATTATCAGGTCAGCTGAACTATGCAAGGCTACCATGAATTAAAACTGAATGAAAAAAATGGTAATATGTCTGTCATTAGAGGTTGTTTTGATGGAAAAAAAAATCCATCTATTTTAAAATGCATTGATTCTAAAATACCCTTTCATATAGAATAACACTTTGAGATTTAAGCAACGGCACAACACAGCTTCCAGTAGGGAGCTGGTAGTGGAGGAAAAAGCAGAGAAAAGGAAAACATTTTTATTATTGAGTTTGGTCTTTCTTAAGCCAGGCCACATTTTCATTTAGGGTTAATTTTGTTTGTTTGTTTCATGAAGAAAAATCTTTACTATTGAAATCCTCTAACACGAAAGCAGATTTTCCATGATAAAGAAATAGGATTCGATGTCTGTTTTTAAGCAAGATGCAAGTCCCAGCCTCTCCTGATCATAGAGATACAAGACCAGGAAGGAATCTTACAACGAGAAGACCAAAAAACTTGGGTAAATTTCAGGATGGTACATAACTGAAAATAACTTGTTCAAAAGTGCTGCAGGGGATGCTGATTTTTTTTTCAATAGCCTAATACTGAAATCTCAAATGAGTTAAAGAGCTGCTTTTGCAAAGCTGCCAAAAAGTAGGCCATACGTAACACATCTGTAGATACTCAATTTAGCACCTAGAATTTGAATGATGTGTGTCTCAGACCACCCTCCTTTTAAATGTATCAGAGACTGGTTTCTTATGCAGCCAGTAGAGATGCAACAGCCAGGTCAGGCATGTGTTGTGAGATGCCTCGTTTAGCTTCAGGATCCCCAAGTCTGCTTTATGTTCTTTAGTTTTCATCTTAGTTTTTCAGATCTATTTGAGAAACATCATTTTTGGCTAATATTCATCACTGTTATTAATGCAGTCAAAGAATGCAGTCAAAGAATGAAAAAGAGAATAAGATTTCAGTAGTTAGTAATTAGTTATACAACCAATTTTTATGCCACTTCTGCCCGTTAGCTCTAATTCACACAGGAAGTGGTTCCAAGTTTCAGTCTCTTCTATTGTCAAACTCTCAGGGGCAGATGGCCCTGAGACTAGGGTAGGATATGGAAAACACCATGAGATCCAGACCACAGGTAGTTAAGTATATCATATACATGTATCTATGGTGAAAGGAAATTTCTGCTTTATAAGAAATGTTGCAGAAACACATTGCTTGGGAGATGGATCTGATAAGATAGCATTATTATTGCACTCTCTTCCTGCTCAGTAGAACTGCTTACCCTTGCAAACAACATTTCTTTAGCCACTGAAAGCTGTTTTCCTTTTTTATGTGCAGTACAAAAGAGTAGTTCTGTGGTTTTCCTGAGCTATATGAATAGGTTGAGTCATCTATGACTCTGATAAAGAATGAAGGTAATACGTAAAGTAGCAGCATACTGAATAGAAATTCCTGCCAGCTATGAATGATGTATGTTCTCTTCTAGAAGAAAAATATGAAGCTATTGTAAAGTTTCTATTTAATACTAAAGAAACTTCAAATGTTTTTCTAAAGGCATCTTTTTGTCTTCTTTCATAATTAGTAACAAAGTTATTCATTCTTCCCCCTCAGAAAAAAAAATTACGTGTCATTAAGGATAATACATAATTTTCATAACTCTCATGTAATCTTGGAAAAGTATGACTCAAAGCAAAATAAAATAGTTTCTCTTTTTTTTCAGTAGAAAGTAGATAGTATCACAAAATCACAGTTATATGTGGGTCATCAGTCAAGTAATTTTCAAAACTAAAAAGTTTTTGCTTGTCAGATAACATAAAACAGTCAGGAAAGAGGACTACAACATCCAAAGACTCAGAACCCATCTTCTGTATTTCATTATATAATGTTTAAAAATATTTTAGACACTGAGAATCTGAGATATCAATTTATTTAAATATCTACTGCTTTGGACCTCTTCTACTCTCCCTCCTTGCAACACTGAATAATATAAAAAGCAGTCAAAATATCTGAAGCTGGCACTTGTGCAGTAACGAGGATAATTTACAAAGATGATAAGACCTTTGCGCTTCAAAACATAAAGTAATCACTAACGTGTTTTCTAATGCAAAAAAAGTGAGGATTAATATTAGGACAAAATAAATAGTATAAAACAGGCTGTTCTAGAGCCCATGCAGTAATAGTGATAGAAAGTGGGGATTAGAATAGCCATTATAGGCAGCCTGCTTCTAACTAAAGCTATCTTTATTCTTAGCCACCCTTAGCAAGCTCTTTTCCCTATGTAAACATACATTTTCTGCTAGTAAGTAATAGATCCATTATACTTGGGTAAACCATTAACTATCTGTGTTTATGATATAGCAAAAGGCCTTTGGAAGCTGCCTTTTTTAAGGCTAATCTTACTGGCAATAAACTGCTCTAAACATGACTCATATGAATTTGCCCATAGGACCAAGAGATCCTTTTATAAAATAAATATTTCTGAGTTAGTTGCTCTGCTTGTATCAATAGGGAAAGTATAGCCAATCCATTCCAATTATGAAATGAAGGTTCAAGCACCAAAAGAGAGGAGGATGAGGCTCTTTGGCTCTTTGGTTGCTCTTGAGGCTGGAAGCCCGAGCAACGTTTAAGACCTTGCTCTCTCCTGTCTCCACAGTACTAACAAGCCACACAGGACATCTAAGATTCCCTTGCAGCACAAAGAGCAAGAAAATCTAGTGAGTTATGTCCATTTGTCTGTATAATCTTCCTGTCAGTCACAAAATTACTGTGCCTTTCAAGAGAAGGGCATTAGCACAATTCTGAACAAAAACTGTAACGCCTCAACTGCAGTAGATCTGATCTGGTCAGAAATATCTTCTCTCTGATTTTCTTGACACCAGAGTGTTGAGGATTTGTTTTCTGACAGAAGTAAATCTTAACAAACCCCCTCACGGGTTCAGCCTCTCTGGGACATCAAGGTCAAATGCCCAGGCCAGCTTCTGCTAGCAGAGCTTGGCACCACGTTGCAAGGCACATGGCAATGGCCTTGCAGCAGGAGTGAATTAGGGCTTTAGTCTGCGAAACAGCATAAGGTAAGCACAGCATTAACATTCACAGCAAACGACAGTGGACAAGACAGCTTTTGTCTGATATAATAAACCTACTGCAGACACTGTGCCTCATCCCTTAGGAACACATCAATCCAGTGCATCAATCCCAGCTTCTGCTATCGCAGGCTGACAAGTCATATATTCCTTTTCATGGCCTCTATTTTATAAGGAATTGTTAACGTCTACTTTTTCCTATCAGCCAGCAGCTCCCCAGCCTCACTGTGATGGTGAGAAAATTGTTTCTCGCTTCCAGTCTCAATTTATTCATGACCAGTTTAAATCATTTCCTCCTGAGCCAATATTGTACTTTAGCTTAACTAGCTTTTTTTCTCTTCCTGATGTTTATCCTCCTGATATATTTACACAGGACAGATATATCCCCTGTTAGCCTTTGCTGAGCAAGGCAAACTCTAGCATTTCTACTCATGGGATCAGTTTTCCCTCGAGCCCAGCACTCAGACTTCTCAAATATATGTCTATTTGCTGTTCTGCATTTGCTCTTCTTCAAGTATGTGTTACCATTCCGCGGTTGACATAGCCAAATCTGGCTATTTGATGACCTGCATCTGATTATATCTTTTTCTAGTTCTTCCATCATAAGGATTTTCCATGATGACAGTGAATTAGTTTGGGGAAAACTGGTGCACAGTGCAGAGCCCCATGCACCAGAAGCTCGTGTCCTTACATGGGGTATTCCCTGGAAAGGCAGTGCCCTGGAATCTCTACCTAGCCTATATTATATGTATTCTCATCAGTTTGACAAAAGACAGAAGTGGGTCTTTGTGTCTCAAAAATGAAGTTGTTTTGCCTCAAAGAACAGCAACCTTCATCCTCCTCCAGGTATATTTTCCTTTCCTTCCTGCCCACAACTCTACCTACGCATACATAGAAACGTCAAATTCAGCCTGTTATTTTGAACTCTCTTGTCAGGACCGATTTGGGACACAATAGTGAGGAGCTATTGCTTACCAGCAGGTCCCAGGAAGAGTCTAATCCTGTCGTTTTTATCCAGACGTCTCCACACGTTTGCCGCGGAGAGGTGGGCTGGCAGTCAGTGAAGCTGCAGTGCAGGGGGTCGGGCTGTCAGTGTAACTGACAGTGTGACATGAAGGCACTGGGCTTCTTTGCCACAGCTTCTCTGCCCAAAGGAAAGGTAATGCATTGTCAACATCCTGTCTGGAAGAATCAAAACAGGGAATAAAAGCACTTTTTTCTGGATAACAACTACTTCAAGAAAAATATGACTTTTACTTACAGTGCTTTGCCACTATACCATTATTAATTCCACAGCCAAAGTATGTTGGTATCAAAAGTAGGATCCGGAGGAGTGGCAAGGTCCACAGCACTTCTTTCCTGTTCGCTGTGGTTTCGAGAACTTGAGTCCTTTCACTAGCAGTTTAATTGTCCTGCAAATGTCTTGAGTCAATATTTCTATTTCCTGATTTTACCTGACAGTGGTAAACAATCTGCTTCACTCTTCAGAGCATCTAACTAAATTTAACATGGCAGCTATAACAGGCAGGACAAGGAGGAAAACTCCCATGCTTGCTGACTTGGAAAACCATAAGCATATTTAACAGTTTAAAGTACGCACGCAACCTTGAAAACAACTACTGCTTTGGTCCAGAACAGTGGGACTACTGTTCTGCTGACACTGTTTTCTTTACAATGTGGAAGTAAACTGGTTCCAATTATAATGAAAATACATAAAGACAAGAATCAGTAGACTAGCTTTAAAATGAGTATTTGGAGGATTTTTTCTATTTTATCATGTGTGAAATATGAAAACAGGTAAGTTCTTAGCTGCTAGCCAAAGGCATCTGCAGATAAATGGGGTCTTTTTAACTTTATATTTCATTACCTTTTATATAACTTATAAAAAGGTGACCTGAACAAAACTACTCATCTAAAGGATCCTTACTCCTCTTAAAGAGGCTCTTCAACTGTCCTTATTCGGGAGAACATAAATCATTTAGAACATAAATCATATAGAAGTTCATAATGAAAGAAAAATAGTACAGGAGAGCTATATTATAACAAGCACATGCTCCATGTGATGTCCAGGTAATACCCAACTTTCAGCATTTAGTTTTTTTCTGACAGAATATATAGAACGGTAAGATAGCACAATGCTGACATCATGTCTGCAAAACTAAACTTTGGGTGTGAAGTTGGCCCTGTGGCCCTGTTGGATGCAGAACAGCACCAGCTCAGAGCATGCTCCCTTAAAACTCATAGTCAAGAGTTCATGAGACAACACACTTTGAGCACTTTTTTTTGCATGTCACCCTTGTTATTAGTAAAGAATTGTGAAGATAGGAGGGGCTGTAAGTGTGCTATAATGCACTGATTCAGCACGTGTATCAGCAGAATGGATTTTTAGAGCTTTTTTCAGTGGAAATCAAGCCTTTTTGAAAGCAGTGCTGCAGGAAACAGCTGTCTTTATACTCAAGGAAAACGAAATTATGATTTACTGTATCTTTGTGTTGGAGTGCTTAAAGGAATTCAAAAGGAGGTTCAGTGGTTCCACTGAAGGAGAAGCCAGTTCTAATAAAACCGAACAAATATGGGGGCTATAAGTATTAGTAAGAAAGCTGTCATATAAAAATACGGGTCAGATGGGTTTCCCTTGTTGTACATCCAATTTTAACAAGCCCAGCTTTTTATTATTGTTATTTTAAAAGCTCAGTTGCACTCTGTTTTCAGGGGAAGGAGAAGAAAAGCAGCAGAAGCAGGTATGGCTGAGGCCTTTGGCCTTTTAAACCTTGCCTATGGTATGTTTCCTCCTCCCCGTACATTTACAGAGATCGATATCTCCTGAAGCTGCTGGAAGCTCCCTTGTCTAGTTCATGCAAGTCAGAGAGGATGATATTGACCTTCAAAGAGGCCGGTAGTGGACATAGTCTGGGCCTTGGCTCGGGAGATCAAAGCCTCACGCTAGATAGGGGCGATGGCGCACAGTACTAGCACAGTACGAGTGGTGCTTGTCTGGATATGGTTTTCTGCCAGCCAAGGAAAACACTATTGGCAAATTACAAAACAGATGAACATGTTCCCAACTTCTGGCACATAAAAGGAAACCTGTCTTACCCAGGCACATCTGTTTCTTTGATTTAACTCCATGCTCATTCCTGTTGGCATTGGATGAGGAGTTTGGCAAACAGAGTGCAGCCTGCTCTACTGGAAAAAAAAAAAAAAAGGCTTCCTTGTGAAATAAGCTCCTTTATAAGACTTTGATGTGAATATGTTTAGCAAACTATTTTATTAATGCCTCCTCCTGGACAGAGCACAAACCTTATGTCAAAGGACATGGTTCTTTACAAATAAGTCAGAGACGATCTGACATCTCTCTCCACTCACACTGGATGCTCTTACAGCAGAAATCTGATTGTTCAAATGGAGTTGCAGAGAAGTAGCAGATATATCCTGCTGAGTCGTAACTGCAGTTCCAGATAAGAAGTAAGACTCAAATCTAGTGGAATTAATTAATCTCTAAATTATACAACTGTATATGCAGCAAAAAGATAATTATAACTTCTGAGGAGAGCATCCAGGAAAAAGAGCAGCAGAGATTACCTTTTCTGAAAAACAGAAACTAGTGGCTTAGAGCAGAAAACCGTAACTAAAAGCAGAATTAACTGTACAAAACATGAGCATGCCACACATGCTTTTTACAGAGGGATTGTAACAACCATGAGAGATGCTCATAAGCTTTGCAGCTATGCTGTGGCTCTGAACCAGAGCTTGTCAGCCATTCAGCTAGTGGCTAAAACCATGCAGCACTTCTCACAATACTTTGGTGATAAATGGGCCTTCATTGGAGACAATGTAACCCATAAATTGCTGTGTGTGTGTCTGAAATTTCAGTGCAAATCTCAGCTTGGATAACGGCTATTTCTACCCAGGCTTTATTGCCAAGAAGATACCTTCAGTATAAAATATGCAGGGCAGTGTAGAGGGGAGTGTTTCATGGGCAAAAAAATGTCCATGAATTTTCTGTCAGTAAAAATTCAACCCAATAGCCTCCAAGAGAGGCTGGCAACCTGGCACCATAGCAGTAAGCCATGTACTGTACTTGAACTGTAAGAAAATAAAATATATCATGAAGGGGCAGGTAAATATATGAAATTCACGTTGATTCAGTTAAACAAGACCATTGACTCTTCTGGCAGGAATGCAGCTTTGGTAACAGAAACTGAGAATCCCCCAAATATGTCTATAAACACGATGTGGGTCAGGGAGCTCATTTCAACATACTTCATGGCTTGAGGAACCATCCAGTGAGAAAGAAGAGCAAGCAAACTGCAAAGAGCAGGCCCCTGACCTCGAGGACAGTGTAAGAGATGCAACCAATTAAAGTTTTCAAAAGAGAACTTCAATGACATACTGACCCTCAGGAAGAGTTCTGCACAACTCCATAGCTCCATAGTTTCCCCAAAATGTAACACTGATACCCAAAGTCCAATGCCTGGGGAAGAGCCTATGACAGATTCAATGTGCGCAAGAAAAAGAACAGTCAACTTGTAAAAACAGGAGCTGATAACATATAAAATGTAAGCTTGAAAGATCCTTTCCTCAACATCCACTCCTTAGTCATCCTTTACTTTTATTAGCTGAGCACATTTCTCTATGACCTTCCTATCTACACTGAGTCACTGCAGCCAAAATACTGTCATGCCCTCAGTGTTGCACACATCCTCCTAAATTAATTATTCCTTGAATTCGTGTACTGTGTCCCTTCCTCCCTCTTCTGCCACCATGGACCAAACACTCACATTCTGTTACTCTTTTATATTTTTTAAGTCCAGGGACTTTCTACTTCTTTCTCACTTCAGAGAGAAAATTTCACAAACCACAGGGTACTCTGAAGTGCTGTGTGTGCTGATCTTCTTTCTTCTTTTTGTTTTTGTTTTAATTGTCCAGGTTCACTCCTGAAAAGAAACTTGGATAACGCTTAAAAATGAAACAAATATTTACTTAAAAATATTATTTTGTCAGATCACCATTGGAACTAACTTTACATTCTGCGCATCCTCATGTTCATGGTCTAACAAATCACACAGTAGATGTTTTCAACCTAACATTAGAATCATATTTTTCCAAGTACCTATGTACAGATACTCTCCATCTTGACATACTGGGATGACTTTTCTTTCCTCCATTTTCATGTAGAGCAAAATATTAACAAAACCCAGGTCTCTGCAGTTGCACTTTGGAAAAAAGCAGGTCTTGAAGATCTCCATAGAAGGAGACTCCACAACCTCTCTGGGCAGCCTGTTCCAGTGCTCTGTCACCCTCACTGTCAAAAAGTTCTTCTTTAAGTTCCCGTGGAACTTTTGATGCTT
>JAUBNY010000729.1:2116895-2127051 GCA_032275445.1 Crypturellus soui
GCTCTCCCCTCATCTATCCAGCCGGTCATCCCATCGTAGAAGGCTATCAGATTAGTCAAGCATGATTTCCCTTTCGTGAATCCAATAAAAAAGTCCCAGACTGCCTTTGCGTTACATTTCCTGCAGATACTCTTTGACCTAATCTCTGCCCAATTTTGCATGGTCCCTTCATTTCTGAAAACCTCTTCTATTGTTTCAGCTACCTGAAGATCTGTTTTATTTATTTATTTATTTATTTTATCCTGAGTGAAATACAGCTGCTTCAAGCCACATCCACTGTGTTGATGTCAGGCAGCGATAAAGACATCAGTGCCGAGGTGCTCCAGGTGCCTCAGCAAACTGACATTTCTTGGTCAAAACAGCTGATGTGTCATGGTACTCCTATTTCCACTTAACGTTTTTAAACCAATTTTTCAATTTATTCTTTTTTTCTTGATTCAAGGCCTTTTCTTAGTTAATTTTGCAAGTCTGTTGTTCTGTAGTTCCCTCACAGAAAGGGACTGGGAGGGGAGGCTGTACCAGTGATACGAGTTGCTATTTCAACATTAAGTTCCAGGATTAAAACCTCATCCCAGGGGTCAATTATTGAGTAAATTGCAAATTCTAGTAGTACAAGAAAAAAATTACTTTTGATTTCACTTCACTTCTTTTTTGTTTATACATGTCAGCTGCCCTATCTGCAGGCATCGAGGTGAAGATGAAACTTATCAGCTTTCTATTTCTCAAGCTAAAGTTTTTCCACAACTGAAGTGAATATGTCTGTTGAAACCATCAATGTATGAGAAATACTCTTCAGATTAGAGGAAAATTTTAAAGGGGAGAACTTCTCAGTTTTGATTCCCTCACCTCAGTGTTGTTAGAAGTACCGCATCTCTTTTTATGCCAATATGAAACATCTGGTAAACTCTTCAGAGTAAGGACTACAGTACAGTAGTTTTTACTGGTCTCTTTTCCTACAGAAATGGAGAACTGAGGTACAAATGGAGAGCTGACTGAAGAGTTGCAGGAAGTCTGCAGACAGTCTAGGAACTGAATCTAGATGTTTGAGTCCTTTTCCAGTTCCTTGAAAACAAGCTTCCATGATTCATGCATGGAAAAATGTTCTTGGTATTCATTTCTCTCTTACACAACTAAAATGGCAATAATGACCTCATTTAATGATGCCATTGCCTGCACCTAAGTTGTAAAGAATGTTTTTATTAAGAGAAAATGTGTCTTAGCAATCTCCAAGGTTTTTTTCCAAGAGAAAGCTTGCTTTGTAGTTTCTTCCAGTGTAAAACATCCCAGTGTTCCGTTCTAATTGACTGGATCAGAAATTATCAAGAACAGCTCCAGACTCTGTAGGTAGGAGAGTTCCTCTGTGTCACTCAAGCTTTGCTCCGTGTTGGATGGAGCTTATGTTTGCCTCTGCTTGCCGTGGACCAAGGGATGTCAGACACTTGGTAGTTCAGACAGTCCTCACCATGAGGCCCCCATTAGCAGAGCAGCCTCTGTTAGCTCACCAACTAGAAGTCTGTATTTTCAGAGCTGGTAATGAGTCATGCATGAAGCTGGCTGACAACCTATGCTGTCTCTATGTATGCAGCCATGGATCGTTACACAGCAATAAAGTACAGTATCTTGTTCAAAACCTGTCTGATTTTATTTGGATCCCCACTGACTTCATTGGCACTGAGCCATAGCTGGTGTTTACTGACCTTTCAGAGCAGCAGTGCTGACTGCAGGAATAAAAATAGATTTTTTTTTAAGTTTGTGTGCCGATGCTAAAGCTCTAGGGTGCACAGCCGACTGCGTACACATTGGCCTTCAGACCCATCTGCATGATGTCTACATGAGAGCATGTTGTCTGCTCTCACGGTGTCGGGCATGAAGTCTGCTCGGCTTTCCAACCACACTGAGGTAGAGATGATCCCACAGTGCTCCCTGCAGTCCTGGGCCCCAAATGCCCAGCACGAGGTGATGGGGTCCCATCTCCTCCCTCTGGGACCAGGCACGCAGGAGGAGGACTCTCGCCAGGCTTATGGAGCAAGACTGTGCCCAGGATGTACATGTGGATGCAGAACCCGTCCCTAAACACACGAGCTCCACCGTACAACCTGAGCATCTTCCCCAGGTGTGCTTGAACATACGTTTTTTTCTCAGTAGAAGCAAATCAAAAGTGCATGTTTGCTGAGTCACTAGGCTGTAACAGTGACTGCGTGTAGAAAAAATGTAGACTCCAGTTAACCAAAGTCTCATGACAAGCCGTAATTTGATCTTCCTAATGGGCAGCCCTGAAATTTGCCTTTTTCCTCCAAATTAGAGAGGGGAAGGCTTTGTGTGGGCCCGCAGGGTAGAGAGGGCTCTCTGGCTACACGAAGGGTCTTGCTACGTTGTCTTAGACAAGACGTGCAACAGTGGAGGAGCCAGCTCAGTCAATGTACTCAAACCACCATTAATTTTCTTGTAATCACACTATGGTGTGATTTTTATTTACTCCAGTTTTCAAAGTGAGCATTTTTTAAGTACTAGCAAGATTTCTGCCCGACTGTGGTGAGCCTGCATGCCGGAGGGACTTGCCAATAGACTCCTCAGAAACACACAGTCAATATTCAACCCCTGGCCAGCACATATGCAGGGCTTGATTTAACCAAAACAAAATAAAGCAAGCCCTTTACTTTGATGTGAGAACACAGCCGTTGCCTCAGGAGTTTATGTTATTTGCTGCATCACAGACAAGACATTGCATTATCTGGGCCACTTGGCTGGTTTGTGCTGAAAGGCCAGGCTCACAGAGAATTAACAGAGAGATTGTTCCATGATGGATTATCTCTGTGCATAATTGTAAAAAAATATCACTTATTGCAACACCCACTAACACTATATTTGGAAGGGTGCCTCTGGCCTCATGCAGTTAGGTTTAGTACAGCGCTGTTCTTCCAGACTTGTAAAAATCTACATGAGATTTTGTGCCAGACATCAGATGCCTTTTCTGATGTGCTTGCACACTTGCAGTCTCAGCAGAAGCTCCAAAACTGTCACAGTGTTCACACTATGTTCTTAAGGCAATTTTACCGTTCAGAAATCGACAGCCTGAGGAAGCCCCATCTCCCCCTTCATAAGATTTGGTTAGCTCACCGTATCCCCCACCCCATGACACTTCTCATAAGCATCGAACTGATACCTCTCGACAGATGAGCCGATAGGTAGCAAGAATGACCAAGATAATTCTAATTGTTTGAGACGTTTGAGACACATGTGGTATTTAATTTGCTCATATCACGAAACATGACAAAATAAATTAGTAACAAGGGAAAATATTACATAGTGCCATTACACAGCAAGCATTTTTGTGTGTTTAGTCAAAGCACTGTCTAGGAAGATATATGAGTGGCAGGGAATGTCTGTTCTATCTATGGGCTTCCTTCTCCATATTCATAGCAATAATTTAGATGGCATCATTTACATTTTTCTAATGCTTCTATCAGTGTAATAGTCTCTGCTTTGTTCTCCTCTCTTTTAAAGAAAGAAGCATTGGCTTTTGACACACTAATGTGGCTTATTCTATTTTTATTCTTGGAGGATAAAGCAGTCTAAGGCTTTCTGTAATAACCAGAATAAAATCAAAAGACAAGAATATAGGACTTGTAATCCTTTGCCAATTAAATACCACACTACAAAAAGGAGCAAATAAATCAAAAAATAAATCAGGAATCTATGATCACAGGATTCTAGGATTTATCCTACATCAAGAGACCTGTATACAGTAGCTGAAACTACTCTTTGATTCAGAAAGGAGCTTTTTATGTTTGCTGGTCAAATACTATGAAGGAAGTTACATGTTTTTCAGATAGTTATAAGCAAACCACAAGATGAATGAGATGTAGTTAGAAGAGGAAACGACTGATATGTAACCTGTTTTCACTGAAATCATGCCTTACTGAATGAATAAAGCAATGTTTCTCCTTCTCCTTGCCGATGAATGAATGAAAAGTTTTTTTTTTTTTTTTTTTGGCTCTGGATTTGTTGGAGGCATCTTCACTCTCTTCCCCAGAGAGAAGCCATTCTGCTCTTACAGATGCCTGAATTTTGGAAGAACTATATTTTTGCTTCTTAAATGGAGAAAGTGTCTTTTTTTTTGCTATCTGAGCAGCAGTGCAGAAAACATAATCCATGGCCAAGCTCCTTCTGCCTGATCACCATCTCTAGCACCTCATTCTCCTTCTGCACTTGACTGGGAAAATGTATAACACAGATCTTTATGTGAACAGAGAAAAATGACTCAAAATTTAAGAGACACAATCAGGACAACAGCTCTCATTTTCAGCAGTGACATAGCTGTTTGAAGTACTAAGCATCTTTGCTCTGCTAATTCCTCTGACAGAACCTGTGTAGGTAACTGCAGGAGTTATATGGACACGTGTTGGTAGACAGTACAGTCTAGCTAACAGGAGGCACTGTGTTCACATTAAAGTGTGCAGTTGCCATAAATTATCACACAGAAGTTTTCTACTTTAAAGGCAGTCAGTATTCAAGATGCCATAGTGACAGAGAGCTAAATTATCTTGAAAATATTGTTTAAGATGCTGTAATAGAATTATAAAAGTCATAGACCTTTTTCACTATTTTTGGTATCAACTCTCCGATTCAAACATTTGCTATATTCACTGAAATATATGTACTAGTTGTCACCTTTCTGACAAGAAAACTTTCAAACTAAGGAAATGAGGGAAAGAAAAATGTTTTCAACAGGGCTGGTGTGGTATATTTGCATTGTCTTTTGAGGTGAAACTCAATAGTGCTTTCAAGAGCATCTCAGTAGTCTGTGCAGACAAGAACTCTACAAATTCAGAGTTGGTATTTGTAAGGCTGCTATCTGCAGCACACACATTCCCAAATGCCCACACAGATCCAGATGCTCTTGCAGGGGTGTTTCATTAGGTGACTTCATATCTGTAAACCTGAGATGCACACAGAAAACATAGCAGGTATTCTGATTGATAGGAGCCAGTTACTCCTCTCTACTCATTAAGGAGCAATATGAACATAGCTAAAAAGCTCCTGTGTTATTCTTTCTAAAAAGATAGTTTAGAAACTCCACTCTAGGGAAAATTCCTTGATGAGAGATGGTTGCACTCAGTCATGGTTGCCAGGATCCTAATCGGCATTCCTATTCTACCAGGCAAAAATAGATATATGGATGGATGCAGGCCTAGACAAAACAGTTTGAGTTCATTGCCTGCCACGTAGTTACTATGTGCCGGCTATAAAATCTAACTCATAATCAAAGAACAACTTTTTTAGTTTCTAGAAACTATATAAAAATATCTCTACAGATCAGAGAAAGAGAGTTACGCTTTGAAAAAGTCAAATGTGAAAATGCACCTACTTCAGAGTCTGCAAGTTACCACATTAGGACTCATTTAAAGAGTTTGGTCTTACTATTAAACATACTTCCTTAAAAAGCACCTCCACTCAGCAAATGCATGGCAGAATTTGCTAGATATCACTTCAGTGCAATCATGAGGAGGTGGTAGGACTTCTCTGCAGAAGGAGATGCTTTCTCTCAAAAAATGACATAGCATACAGGTTAGAAACTTCTGCCAATGTCAATGGAAAGAAAAAATATACATAATAAATATACAAAAATCAAGACTGTTATAGGGAAAGAAAAGGGAAGGACAGGGAAAACTCCCCTGAAAGAACAGCTCTAATAAGAACCTCGACTTCAGGCCATTACCAGCATAGCTGCAGCAAAGAAGTTAAAATACCATATGTACAGAAAAGGAGGGGTTACCTCTCCCAGGACAGAGAAAGAAGAAATAACTCACTAGGAAACAGGAGAAGCAGCAGGGGAAACATCCCACAGCAGAGACTTGCTTTGATCCTGATGATAAATCAGCAATGCCAAAATGAATGAGCCATTTGGATCCATCCTCTGCTGTTCAAGGATTTGTCACTGAATTGATGAGCGCATAGGAAAACCCACATAAGCACTGAGGAAAGGAAAGGAGGGGAGGGAAGGTACATGACATCAGACTTGAACTCAGATTAGAAAAAAATAGAGATTAGAAAAAATGTAGATGAAAGAGAAAAAAAAAGAACTATTTGCATTTCATCATTGGCAAGTTCTGTGTTCACTTTTCGTCCTTCTTTGATAAGAAGGGATTTTTAGTTTTGAATGGCTTCCAGCATCATGTTTTGTTATAGTTCAGCTGACTCCCTTGCTATCCAGGCTGCCTTGGATCATCATCTTGCAGGAAGATTGAAATTAATTTGTAGGACTAGTCCTCCAGAGTGCTTTGACTGGCACCAAGACACCGGCTGTTAGGAATTTCATAGGCAGCTATCATGCCAGCATATACTCAGTTGTTTCTGTATGTGCATAATGCAGACAACGGTGGTAATTTCTAGGGTATTCAAGGAAGCTAACCTTTTCCATGGAAAAATCTGAAACCTGTAAACCATGTAAAATGATCTTGAAATGCCAAAATTCTCAAAATTTTCTGAAATGCCCTCAGAAATACATGCTCATTTTTCTTTGTTTCTCTACCAGAGACAGTGAATTGCCATGGACTGTGTAAACAAGGCATTTTCAAAATTAATTTCAAAATAAGTATAAAACAAGTAGTTTATGACTTCAACCTCTGACACTTTCAAACATCTGGTGAATGCCACTATTATGATAATATTAGTACTTAAAATTTGCATAATAGGGTTCATATGAACTTTTCAAAAATAATGTCTTCAAAATTATTTTTAATGGGTTGTGTAAAGTAAAAGGAATGAAGTCAAGTCTGTTAACTTTTTACATAAGTATGCTAATATCATCATAATCTATTACATTCATAAGACGATTTTTTTTAATCTTAGTAGCATGCACAATTTTTCCTGCTATTATACAAGAATATATCTATCTATCTGAGGGGTGCTGATTTTCCAGCTCATATTGGGTTATGTTGGATTATAGGGGATCTGATCAGTGTATATAAATACCCCAGGGGAGGGAGTGAAGAAGATGGGGCTGGCCTCTTTTGAGTGGTGGCCACTGACAGAACTAGAGGAAACGGCCACAAAGTGAAACACCAAAAGTTCCACAGGAACTTAAGGAAAAATTTCTTAACAGTGAGGGTGACAGAGCCCTGGCACAGGCTGCCCTGAGAGACTGTGGAGTCTCCTTCTCTGGAGATCTTCCAAACCCGCCTGGATGCCGCCCTGTGCCACGTGCTCTGGGTGTCCCTGCTGGAGCAGGGGGGTTGGACTAGATGATCTCTAGAGGTCCCTTCCAACCTCAGCCATTCTGGGATTCTGTGATTACAGAATATTTAAACTGTGGTGGCAATACTGCATGCATTTTTACCTACTAAGAAGTTAGGAGAGAAAAAATGCTGAGAATTTACTCCTTATGCTTCAACATCTTCTTACACTCAGGGAAGTAAAATACTTCAGTGTGAAAATATTGTTACCTCCTTGTGACAATATTTAATGATGTTCATTTCCAAAAGTCAGTGGTCTAGGTACCACAATATAATATTTTGAATATTGCAATGATATTAAATAAGATATAGTTTCAGGATACTCTTAAGCTCCTTGATATCCCCAGTGAGTTCATTCTTCCAAAGACTGAACACACCAGACAGACTGTGACAAGAATCCAGGTCAGCATGAATGTTTCTGTTCACAGTAGTATTCACAGCCTTTGTTTGAAACATCCCCTTTCTAGTCAACCTGGTTGAAATCCTGCTCCCCCGTCAGCCCCATTTTTGGGGGTAGGGGAAAGGGAGGAGGGAGGAAGTTATTTAAAATAAAAATGAGCGCTGAGGAGTTTCTCTCTGATACCTGTCCTACATTTAAGATAAAGAGAATTCAACAGCAAATGTCGATACAAGAACTGCAGTTGCTCTACATGAGACCGGGTCTAATCATGCTGTGAACAACACCACAGACTATTGCATCTCAGCTAGCTCAGGATCTACCAGCAAAAGACAGCTGATAACTTCATAAGAATTTTACAAAACCTAGACAAAGATATGTTTGAATTCTTTAATAAATATTGCAGGTTTTTTTAATGAGTGTTCTCTTGACTGGCTTGCATTTCAATGTTTATAACTCACATATATCCTCATTTTGCTTTATTGTAAAAATCTGGATCTGAAACAGATTAGATTATGCATATTTGAACATTAGAGAACTATGAGATGAAATTAATATAAATAATGAAAAGCGACTCTTTTAAAAAATATATATTATTCTAAATCTTTGGGTCTGCATAAATTAAAGCACCGAGGATTTTCTTTTATATGTGTCTGTCTAGTCCTTAAATAGTTAATATCCTATAAAACTCAGTTGTCCTTATAGAGCATGGCCTTTAATGATATGTTTTTATTATCTCGATTCCTTTGAAGAGATGTAGGTTGCCCAGCAAGTGAACACTGGCTGTGGCAAACAAAGAGCCAAATGAGATCTTGAAGGACTGCACAGCAGAGTAAATTAGAGAACTTCCATGCACAATTCATTATGCACATCTCAACATCAGCAGCAAAGAAATCTGTCTTATTTTGCATATATAGTATTAAAGACACATTCTTCTCTTATCCCAGAACACTGTGTAACGAAATAGCCGTGCTTTTATAAAAACATATAAAGTGAGAATTTAACTTAGCCACCTTGGATTTCATTGTGGCTACTGCGTAGATTTACATTGGCAACACCATAGAAATCATGCACGTTGGAATAATTTATTTCTGAATCTGATTCTTCTCGGTGAACTTTTCCATTTGATTAATATTTTTATGTTATCATTTTATAAGCTTTTTGAAGATGGTGCATCTACCTCTGATTAATGGTGAAGCTTTTGCTAGAGAATAAAACTTTGTAGCTGGGTTCTACATGAAGCCTTTCAAACTTGCACAGAGTTTTTAATAGAAAACAAAATGAATTAAATTAACTTGGAATCTTATATATGCAGTGTTGTAAAACCAGGTACCTGATCTGAGTTTGCTTCTGCTACATTACTCTTGATAAAAAGCAAAGGTTATATCGAAAAGTTTGTTATGCTTGTTTTTGTAAAGTTGATTAAAAGGGTAGACACTCTACCCGTGTGTCAGTGCTATCCAGTCTAAAGGTCTGAGCAGGTAGCAATTACTGCTAAGTGTACTTAGTAATGGCAATTTTCAAAGCCAGGAATGTAAATCTGATCTCAGGCCTTTGCTAGAGGGACTGGGTGCTGAATAGTTGCTTGGTTTTGAAAATTTGCCCCTTACCATAATGAAAACCTAATTGCTTCCCAACTTTGAGGTAATTTACTCCCCATATAGAGTTACAACAACTACAACAGAGGTTGTAAGTCTAATAAAAACACAACCATTAATGTGATTATTTAGGGTGCCAGAGAGAAATGGGTGTCAGTTCTGGAATCTGAGTTTTCATTAGAAAATATAGGCAGACACTGTTCCAAAGTACCATTTTTCCTTTGGGAAAGGAGTTGTTGCTAAATCATTGAAAAGCAAGGAGACTCCTGCTCCTAAGGTCAGTACTTCTTTGAAGAGGAGTAAGATTAGGAGAACAAGCTGCTCTTTTTTTTTGCTTATAATATGCCTTGCAATTACAAGCAAGTGCCAGGTGAATATTGGATTAGTCTAGAAAAGCAGTAATTGTCTACTAAAAATGTCATTTTCAAAAAAGTCAAACTTGTCAATATGATATGGAAAAATAAAGCTGGGTATGGAGAGCGTATCAACTTCTCTTCCCTATATCCAACAAGAAAAATAAATCTTTGCCACCCTGGAATATTTTCCAAGGTTTCTGATATCAAATTTAAGGGGAAAACATGAGAAAACCCATGGTTCTGATCCTATTCTCTATGTAAGGAGGTGACTGCCATTTCCCTGTCCATACAGTATTTCTCACCAGTGCCAAAGGGCAGGTATGGTCTTTGTTTCTGTGTCCAGGAGACAACCATGACAACAAAACTAGGCAAGGTCCAAGAGCATGCAATATCATAGTGATCCTACCCATTAAAATACCCGTCTGTAATGCAAAATGCCTCCCATAAGCTGCATCACTTGGTTGCTTGTTAATTGATTTGTCGTGAGAAGCCCGAGTCAGCAAACAAAATCCCATTTCCTTATTCCCTCTCTGCTTCTTCCTCTCTACATTCATCTGTGTGTATCTTGAA
>JAUBNY010000729.1:2131534-2149535 GCA_032275445.1 Crypturellus soui
ACCTGCACAACCAACACCTCTGAGCACTTACCTACTGGGCTCCTGGCTTCTCTTGTCACTCAATCCCATGCCAGCGTACGAGCGAAAGGAGCAGGGCAAGCTGCAAGGGGGAAGTCGCTGCAGCTGTGTACAGGCATGATTCCCCAATAAGAGTGTGTGGCGGATCCTTATCATCTGAGCCATCTTGTGAAGATTTTGTGTGGTCATAGACTTTAAGCTGACAATTTCCTTTCCTCATTTCCCTTGGTGCCCAAGTCAATCTTTCTGACAGTGGGCAAGGACAGAGCCAGTACTTGCTCAGCTCTGCCACATGCTGTGCCATGGCACATCTGATAAACCCTTTCCTCTTACCTTTGGTTGTAGTGGTGTAGATCATGGATGCTGTCCTCTTTGGAGCACCAAGAAAATGACAGAAATGCGGTCTGGTACCCCTCATCTGAGAGAAAGATCTGTGGCTCTTGCTGTCAGCAACTCGCTCACCCCTCCAGCACTGCCTGTCTTGCCGAGCGCTGGGCTCAAGACCAGGGATGGCCCTATCTTGAGGCACACAGGACACAAAAAGGGATTAAACTCCTCTGGAATGAGCTACATTGGCACATTCGCATGTGCAGACCAGCACTGGGTGTCTGAATATGTTTTGGTGTCAGAGGGGTATGTCATGCATTCGCACCAGTCCAGGGCAGGCATTTATACATTCCCCACCAAAAGGGCTGAATTGCTCAAGCAGAGGAAACTGCTCTGTCTGTCTCTCTGGTTTGCCAAACCTCTCTCATCTCTAGGGAGAGTTTTATTACAGAGAGAGTTTCCCATCTTTCACTGAGTACTCTCAGTCATTTAAATGGGAGCTCTCTCTTTGGATCTTCTTATCGCTAGAAATGTATACCTTTCCTGGAGCTAAAGTGATCTTTGCTGAAAACAAAACATCTCTGTGTGTGGGAAAATAGGGACTAGCACAAAAAAGTCGTTTCTGCAAATGGACACTACTTTGCTTTCCAAGTGAATATGACCCCAGATGGTAGGACATGACTGTGTGCTGGCAGCCCTTGAAGTACTAAAATAAAGCCCCATTTCAAATACATTTGCCTCTAGAAATAGAAAAGTATCCTCTATATTTATGTTACATTAGTGGTTGGTTTTAGGAGTTCTGCCAGAAGTTGTCCAGAAATCAAAAAAAAAAAAAAAAAAAAAGTTTTGCATGAATCATCCATGTTACGGTCTTCATAAATCTACATCATTACCAAAATATGCCTCAAATTGCTGCATGAATACCAAACTTGAAACACTGGTGGGAAAATGAGACTAAAAAATTATGTCAGAGTACAACTAGTACTAACATGATGGCACAGCAATATCTTTGTATTATTCTATGAAGTTTCTGTGGTGGTACTCTATCTTTAAGACATATGACTTTGATACAGTAACAGATGTGGTCATACTCTATTTTACATGCAACATTGTGCCTCCATCATTCTGTGGCAATGAAATCTCAAAGCATAAGAGCAAAATAAGGCTGAACTTATACCTTTTCAATTACTATACGATGTAACATTGCAGTGGCAATACTATAGATTTGATTGTGGCACCCTCTGAAGGAAAGCCTCTCACATGCTAAGATTCTTCTGATAATATCTTAAAGTGAAGAATGATGTTTTATGGAACACAGCAGCACTCACCTTTTGACAGACGCCTTAGGCAGTGTTTTACGAAGTTTACCATGATCTCTTAGTTATAAAAATGATTTTTATGAACATTTACTAGTGGACCCATGAAACTGTCACCAACAAAATGAAGATAGGGGTATTTACTTCTAATACTTTTGGAAAACATTTCCAGGCACATGGAACAGAAGAAGGTGACTGGGAACAGAGAGGCTGAATTTAGTGAGAGTAAATCATGGTTGTCCAACCTGATGGCCTCCTATAACTGACTAGAGATGCAACTGAGAGAAGGGCAGTAGATACCACTTATCTTCATATTAGCACAGTTTTTGACATTGTCTCCCACAATACACTTGAATTTAATTTTGGATATTAAGGTATGGAAGGGAGTAAACAAAATGGGTAAAAAAGCTTGTTGGCCTCAGAGAATAAGTCATACCCTACCTGGAGGCAAGTGTCAGGTGGAGACCGAGGGGTCTGGACTGCGACGTGTCTTGTTCAATATCTTTATCTATAATCTAGAAGAGGTGACAGAATGCACTCTCATCAGGATTGCAGGTGACACCAAGCTGGGGGGACCAGTTGCTATGCTCAAGGGCAAGGAACCGTTCAGAGGGACCTGGACAAGCTAGAGGAACAGTCTGACCCCATGAAATTCAATGAAGAACGGTTGGATACCCTCGGAACAGGAAAACTGCAGAGCTGCAAAGCTACAGAGCTCGTTCCTTCCCTGTCTTGGGAGGAAGTATCTCTGCATTACATCTTTCCACATGCATGTAATATGAGTGGAGATTAGACTTTGCACTCCATGTAGCAAAGATGCTGAAAACCCTCCACCAAGTTTCACTGCTCAGCTGCCTTACCAGTCACTCCTTAATTAGTTGTTTTTCCTCCCACCAACACTCTGTTGGGCTGATCCAAAGTTCACTGCCTTCAGGGCAAATCTTTCAACAGACTATAACAGACTTCAGGTCAGAAGTTCTACATATTATGTTTCTCCTTTGTGCTGTTATACTAATAAGTGAATCATTGCTCCACTTATTTATAAGCTTATACACTTTATTGGTTTGGGGATTTGATATTTCATCTGAATGTCAAAAGCCAACTTGGTTCTCTTGTCTTTTCTTCTTTTTTTTTTCATAGCCCTTCAGAACTTCATAGCTAATCATACTTTGAACAGAAAGTTGGACTATAGACTTCCTGAGATCCATTTGTACCTGCATTAAATCGTAGGACCTGTTCTTCTTTGTTAGGAGAGGACCTTGAGGCCATTTTAAGGAAGAAATTAAATGCATCTGCAACACTAACTTGGTTCCCTGTCTCCCACCTTCAGCTTTCCACACTCTTTGCTCTTAGTTCATTGGGCTATTTTCATATGAAGAGCTATAGATGCAAGATTTCATGACATAACTATAAGAAATGCTCTAAAAGCAAACAGACAGATTTGCTCTACTAATAAGGACTAGGCTGTGACTTTGTTCCAAGACCTGTGGCCTGGAGGGGTATTCCGTTGTGCTATCCTAAGCAGTAGCAGGGAAATGAATTATTGTCCTCAAAAGTACAATTCACATGCAGCATACTCCTGCTTTGAGAGAAAGAGGAAGAAAGGGGGAATGGAAACAGAAGCATGTAAAAAATTGTTTGTAAAACTTGCTGTTTTATGTCAGCATCAGCTGACGCTCCACACAAACATACACCCTTAGCTTCTTGGCCAATTCTTTTTTCAGTTTCTGTCCACCTGTTCTGAGGGGTGGAGTATCATAGATGGATGAATTAAATTTTTCTTACTCCTCAGCCAGGGTATTGTAATATCAATTTCAGTCTTCAATGCTGTGGCAGCCAAAGAGAGCCTCAGAGCTTTCTTAAGTATGCTCCATCATGCACATTGTTCATACCATGAGCTAAAATTATTAGAGTGGCTGACACAGGAAACTGACAGAACAGCTAAAACCTTTAGTCCGCTAAACATATTAAAATGGGGAAAAGCTATCCTGCAGACATTGTCACTACATTTGAGCAAATCTAGGGGAATCTGGAAGGAAATTTAACACAAGAAAGGTGCAAAAAATATTCTGAGTTCTTAAAAGTAATGGTTGTATTACTTATCAAAATAAAAGGCAGGAAGGACGAGCAGAAAAGTTTTGCAACACCATCAAATTCTCTGAGACTTTAATATATATGTGGTAGGAACTGCACGCTTAGGAACTCAGTAAAGACCCATGGCCAGATCTCCAAGATACCTGTGATCCAGGCCTTAGGCCCTTTGGAAAAAATGCAGTATGGGGATGAGAGTAGACTTCAGAGGAAGTCTTACTTACCTTGTGAGGTACCAATGCTAGAACCGCCAAGCCACAAAAGCATTGCACAGCTCTTCCTAGTGCTTCCAGATACCGGCTTATCTGTTTATTTTATATCAGAAAAAATAGACATTTCAAGCTCTGTCCTGGAGTGTCTCCGCAAATGATTAATCATGGCAATACTGATATTTATCTTTTAGGACTCAGGCAATGCTAGGTAGTTTTCACAAACCCAATATGCATCATGAGGAGCCTCTGGCAGCATTCCCAGAGCTTCCCAACAGAAAAGGCGGAGGAGAGAGGCTACATCTTTAATCTTAAATTGGAGTTCATCTAGGATATGGGATATCTGTATCTAGCTTATAAAACCCACAGTTCAGTCCTTCAGGAGTGCACTAATATCAGAGCTGGAGGATATGCTACTGAGGCAAAGGAGAGAGTGGAATTGGAAGGATGCATCAGTTGAAATTGTTTAACTTTTTATTAAACTAAATTGGGGCTCCTTTACTGTTATCTGTCCCTCTTACTCCAAAAAAGGAACAACTGTCCTTGTCTCAAACAATGTTCCTAACATATTGCTGATCTTAAAGATAATGATTAAAAACACTATCCAGTGGAAAGGGAGAACTGGTGCTCCAAGCTCTGCCCTGCTGAATGCTTGTTACTTGGTGGCAGAAGGGCTGGAGCTTAGGAACAGCAAATCCTGAGCCCTCTGGCAAATGCTAACTTCTCAGATCTGTCCGTCTACCTCATCAGTAGCAACCCACTCCCATAATGGAGAACAGAAGCCATGAAAACATCCTTGTATCTCTTAGCATACAGCAGCTTTGGGATTAGGACTCTCTCTTGCCCATCAATGTGTCTTTGAATGTCCTGCTGCTGAGTGAGTGCTTCCCTGCTTAGCAATTGCAGAAGGACAACCTCTTTCTGCTGCATCCTGAAAGTGCCATCCTCACTTTTGGAAAGTACCTCACCTGTAGGAAAGTAATTTTCTGACTTCTTTGATAAGGTGCCCAAGACAAGGGCAGAATCTAAAGGTCACTTATCTTCAGTGTTTCTCCTTGTATTCCCCAGCAACAGTTGGATTGGGCTGGCAAAATTCTTGGAGCTGAGATTCTTGGAGCAAAATCCTCCTGAAGTGCTCCAGATGGAGCCTGCATACCTAGCTTAGACTGTACAAATCCCAATAGATGAATTAATGCCTGAAGACTCACCTTGCAGTTCCATCTCCAGGATTCTGACTACAATCCTAAGAGCTTTTTGTAACACTGTCATTTTCATCCCTCACAGTGAGGAAAGTCTTGAAGACAGAATCACCTTTTGATAGTGACAGTTTCAATTCCTTTAATAAAATGTGAGTTCAACCTATTTCCACTGCAAATAGTGACAAAATTCCAATCTAAATATTATTTTAAAGAAGAAAGCTGAATTTGGTTATATTGCAGGTCAGACAGATGTTCCATCCAAGGAGCCAAATCATTACTAACCATTATATTTGTCTGTTATTGCAGAACCTCAGAACCACAGTCACGAGCCAGGAACCCATGGTAATGAATAATATATAAAAACTGGGCAAATATCCTTCCTGACATGTGTCTGAGAAACCCACTGGCTTCAACGTGATTACTCAGGCTGTAAAGAGGCAGCTAATTTGCCCTAACAAATAAACCATCTTAACATTTTTATACAAAAAGTACAGGAAAGCGTCCAAACTCAAGCAAACCAAGACTCAGGTTTGTCATCAAAATAAGAACATGCAGCCTCTCTCATCAGTAACTCCAGAATTCACCAGCCCCAGTAACAAACAGCAACATGTCTTCCTGGAAACAAAGCTTCAAGAGAACTTTCTTTTTCTTTTCTTTTGGTATTTTTCTACGTTGTTATTTTTCAAAGAGCCAGACTGGCTACATACCTAGAAAAGCAAATTTAGACAACACAGAAGTTGATTATAAAATTGTTTGAATGCAATGATGTTGTGCCTTTATTTCAATTTATGATTGAATCGTTCATAAAGCTATGCTAGTAAATAATTCTTAAAATATGACTGTGAGTAGACCAAAGTGTTCTAACTTGCAGACAAGTTTTATTAGCCATGCACATCAACTTATTTTGCTGATGAACATGGCTAGATTATACCTAGGAACTGACCAGAACATGCCACAGAATTGGAGATGTCCTTGAAGTTGCATGAGAAAATTACTTTCTTGCCTTCTTTCAGTTTTAAATAAATAGCACAGTACTGTGTGTGCTGAAAAGAAATCATTTATGTTGGACTGAAACAGAGAAGGAAAAAGAGATGCAAAGGCCAGGATAAAAGTAGGCTGGATGCCTGGAAATAAATATGAATATATTAGAAAAATATTTCAAACTAAGGATGTGAAAAATGGTAAACCCAAACCAGAACTAGGGGAGGAACTTACTTAATATAATTTTGTTTTAAGACTAAGAAGCAGTGCAATACCAGCTCCAGGCAGGGCAAGATCACTTCAGAAATCTGGAAAAACAGGAAAAAAATCTGCTCCTTAACTACTCAGAAATGAACATTGAACTCAATTGAATTCAATGAAAAGCAGAAATGGTCCTGAAAAACAGAAATGGCCCTAACCATGAAAAAACTGAATGGTTCTAACATAATCTTCTTGTGGGAAAAGAGAGATTACCTCTATAATACTTGCAGTATCACATACACTTCATCTGGCCTAATCAAGACCTGGCCCATGAAAATATTCAGTCACCATATCAAGGCAATAGCATAAGCTTTTCTTCTTTCAGAAGAACATCCTTGATCTGCCTGGATGCAGCGATCAACCAATACTACCCATTTTGGCAAAGACTAGCGTACACTAAATGGCAATTAATGTAAATTCTTCTTATTTGCTTCCCATGGAATGTTGGAAGACTTTTTCTTTGAACACTCTCCGTAGTGTTTCTATAGAGTGTTTCTATAGGTGAAGTCACCTTTCTAAATATTAAGAAATATCAGATGAAAACTGAGGTATCACCTAATGGTATTCATAATGGTGGTACATTGCCAGATGGTGACAGGAGTTTAAACATTGCCATGCAACCATGACTAAAATTAGTTTTTTTCTCATTTTCTTACTGCTGCTTTTGCTGTTCCATCATGAACAATATCTCTTTTTTAGCTGTAAGATAAAGCAAACTAGGTCATTATATTTACAGTAATGCATCAGAAAAATAATGTTCTCTTAAACACAATGGAGTCTGGAAATGTTAGCAACAGAAGGACTAGGAGGCTTTATTCAGAGATTGTCTGTAAAGGCAAAAATAGAACAACTGCAGAAAGAGATCAAAATCAAAAGTATGGGCAGGAGGAACATAGAAAGGCCGAAAGAACAGAAAAAGTACTGAAGTGTAAATACTAAGTAAAAACTAAGGAAAATGAAATTACCAACAGTGGAAAAGGTAAAGGTGGAGAGATCCAACACATGAAATATTGTAAGTAAAACTCATTCAAAATATGATATTTAATAAGAGTATATAATGGAAAGGCTTTTGAGAAAAGTTACCTTTTAAAAAGTACTGAATGAGCAGGAAAATATCATCATACTCAAAGCCTGATAGAGATAGAAAAATATGCATTTCTGAAGCAATGAATAGACATAAGATAGGTTAAAAGCAAAAGGCAAAACAGGATTTCAGACAAATACTGGAAGACTTGTACTGTATATAGGGCAAATTACATGACAGGCAAAAGAGCAATTAGTAGAAAATAAGTCTGTCATTTAATCCTAGGAGCTGGTTAGAACCCAAGCGGATGAGAAATGTGGTTTAAGTGGTTTCTCTGTGATCAGCATCCCAGAAGTCCACTAAAGAACATAAACAAAGGTGGTGTCAATCATGTTTGTTGGAAGAGAAATGGCACAGAACCGGTTTAACTCCATCTCTGAGGGTTAAACACTGATTCCAACTTTGTTTTCAGTTTTCAGCCTATGTTTGAGAAAACCCCCAGTGTTCCAGTTACTGCCCTGAGTCTTTGAAATTCTTCTTAACTTTCTTCCTTCTTTCATAAGTGAAAAGATCACTGATCAAACCAAATTCAACAAATGTCAAAGGCCTTCTTTCAAAACCAGTATGTGGTCTCAAAACATCTCTGTTCTTGGCAATGCTTGAGAGCAAGAAGATTAGGCCTAAGAAGAGAGGATCATTAATATTTTTAAGGAAAGGTATTCCTATTTCGTCATAACATTCCAGCCATGACATTCTGCTCAGAGGTTATTTGTAATTCCAGGCGGTTGTAGATCATGGGCTCCCTTGAGACCCTTGGGGTTAGCTGTCGTGGTTAGTCACTGGAAAACTCTCCTCCACATAGACGTCTGGGGGCCCCTGCAACAAAGCACAAGCACAGGATTTTACTCTGTGGGGAGATTTCCCCATAGCTTCAGGCTACGGGTCTTGCTGGGATGTGTCAAGCTCACACTCATAAGGATCACCACAGAAGCAGGAAAGGAATGCCTTGACGGCAGCTACTACTCTATAAACCCCAGCTGTGCTTCATAAAAACAATTGAAGTTTTAATTTTCTAAGTAAAGATTTAATTTATAAATTAAAAATAAATAGCAGGAGTTTGTCTGCAAAGATAATTTAATGTTTGTGATGCATATATACATATCACTGTATATGTATATATGATATATACGTATTACTGTATATGTATATAGAACAAATACAGTTATATATAATCTTCATGTCTTTGATAGATACCTAATAGCATTGATCAGCTCAGCTCTGTCACAATATAACTTTAGCAATTTTTTAGTACTCAGGGCTATTATAACCATCCTTACACTCCCACATTCCCATTAATGGGAGACCCAAAAGCCTCACTAAAGCTATGCCACCACCCTCCTATTCAGTATTTTTTACATGTGAAACAATGCACCCAGGTTGTATCATACCTACTATGGGGGCCCAAACCAACTCTGTCTCGCATATGGTTAGCCCAAGGGTCAGAAATGCACCAGATGACTGCACATAGTCAGGCAGCATCCTGTATTTTCACATGGCGAGAAGGGTGGCTAGGCTGATAATCTGCTCCCAAAACCAATAGAATGGGGAAGCCTGATCCTTTGGGGTAGGTTTTTAACAGCTAAATCTTGCAGCTAAATCAAGGGGCTTTAGATGTCTCTTGTAACTAACAGTGAATAAAGTTAAAAATGAGCAATATTTTTGTTCCTCCTTTCTCATTTCCAGTTTTTTATCTCTGGTTGCCAGTTTCAGGACCAGACAGCAAAGGCTGTTTCCTCTACCTGAATAGTAGCAAAAACCCCCAAAATCTCATTTTATACATTGGTTTCTGTAACCTCACAGAGCTGTTTTGGCAGTGATAAATGAAGTTTACCAAATATTTTCCAGATTTTTGTCATTATTTATTTCCTAATTCATTAGTGGATCTTATTTATCTCTAGTACCTTTATAAAAATGCCTTACTGAAGCTGCTGCAAGAAGAGGCAGGCAGAAAGTCTGCTCTTACCACAGAACTTTATAGGTGTTTCTGTACCAGCTGTGATTCTTGGCAATACAACCCAACCTTTCCCAGCCTTGGTCAATGAAGTCATACCCAGAACATCAACAAAGAGAGATTCAACTTCTGCTCACTCGTGTTGCATGAAGCTCACTCTAGGGCTTCAGCATGACCTAGAGCAGAGGCAATGCCTTCAGATGCCCCATGAAAAAGAGCTCACATTCATTTCCACTTTCATTGCGAGCACTGTGAGACTCGTGCTCTCCGGAAAGATGGCAGAGCACAGCTTGGAAACTTAGGATCCCATGAGGGGACTAGTTTTCCATTTCTCTAGCTCACTGAATGCCACATCATGCGGGGTTACACATTCTGGGTGAGCACAGAAAGAAGTGCTCTGTGCCTTTATCGTGCCCATCTGCTTCTTAGAAGAGCCAGGACAAAGGTAGCTGAGATGATTGCCACATTGCATGTTTGTGTCTTAAAACTGCTAACTAACCCCAGAGGAGGCTTACTGTATCAAAATAAGCAAAACACTGAAATGTTCTCTGTATTAATTTGATTTCAGCTTGCATGTACTCTGTGTATGCACATGTGTCTGCCTGCCTGCAAAGCTCCCACTGTCCCATTCCCCCTCCCTAATTTGGTAGTTTTTGAAGCTGCTGGACAATCTCAGTTACATGTGACAGAAAACTAGAGCTTTCAATGGCTACTTCTAGGGTGTTTCTGTATCCATAGATTAAGCCGCAGCGCATGGAACAAGCAATACAGAGTTGTCAACATCTGCTTTTATACATTCATTTTCTTTTCCTTCCTAGAATGCAGAATGCAAGCAAATCATCCCTTAATTTTACCTTTTACAAATCTTGATGAGATTTACACAGGCTACAGCAGATTAACATTTACTGTTGTAGGTACAACCTTTCAGTGGTGTTAAAAAACACTCAGAAACTGAATTTTTATGAAAAAAGAAGCATGAGAGTCACATGGATTTTGACTGATTAAATGAGAGAGAGGAAAAATTAACACTACCAACTCTTCTGTTTATTTTCAATGTCAACAAAACGTGGCAAATTATTATGGCAAAAATTTGTATTTTAATACTTTTTCCATTATTTCATTTTGCCTTTTAGATGCTAATTGTAGAATTATATTTCTATACATATTTCAATTTTTATATTGCACTTCTGATATATTTTATATTGCAGATCCAAGTGAAATATCGCAGGGCTCCAGATAGATTTTTTTCTTGAGCAGCATGGCTATAACTCACTTAGATTATCTTTATCTATCTACTATATTCAGTAGAGTTCAGCAGATAGTGAAGTTCATGATACTGAAGCAGAAGCAGATAGCGAAGCCAAAAAAGTTGAAGGATAAGTTTAGTTCAGCTCAAATCAAAACCATAACTGACAAAACAGAATTAAAAACTGGGAAAATTTATTTGCAGAAATTAAGCGTTTTTGTGTGTGTGTGATTATTTTACTTTAAAAATAACATCCTTTCTTTTAAAGATGTTAATATCTCTGCCCTGCTGCATCTCACTAACCATTTATTTACCACACTCAGCCCTAATCATGAGTGGCTTCTCTCCCTCTCAACATTTTTGGCAATCATAGTCCGAAAAGATTGCCCAGGTGCTGTTTTCTGGGAGAGGATTCGCAGCCGTGCCTCCCTTGTGGAGCAAGGTCTCTGATCTCTGGAGGCATACAGGAAACCAGGCTAAAATCAACAGATGCCAGGCGTCTCAACCCTGCTCGTTCCCCTGTTCCCCAGGTTGCCTACACTACAATACGACATTAACTTCCAAGAAAGACCTTGAACCATATCGGTTTCAGACAACTCTTCTCTTGGTGAATACAAAGTCTAATCCTCCTCATTCTGATGCTCTCCATTTCTGGCTTTTGTGATTTGGCATCTCTGCCCGAGAGACCGCTCTCTGCTATTGACCTGCTGGCTGAGTTCCTCATAAATGAAAAGAAATGCTGTTCTTGTTTGCCATTATCTTACCTAGGACTTTTGCTCAAATTGGGAAGAATTTGATGTTTCCTGGGTTGATGTACATATGGGTTAGATCCTGTCCTCTTCAATACATTCAGATTCAACTCAAATTATCTTGAACCTTCCCTCTTGGTCCTTACAGCACTTTTTCATTATAGCTCCCTAGCAACTAGGTTCTGCTCCCACCAAAGTTCCTGTGACTTTTAATCACTATTTGAAGTTGCCCAGGAGGGCTTGAGGTGCTTCAAAATATGCATAAGAAAAGTAGTGCTATTGCCTGCAGCAGCGTGCAAGTGTGATGTGGGGATAGGGATGATGATAGAAGAAAGAAAATCAGAGGAAGGAAATATGAAGTATGAACAGTGAGACTGCACTGATGTTCTCTGAGATTACCTGCACAAAGTAAAGGGACAGAAATCCAAACATTTTAAACAAATAGAAAATACACTTGCCATTTTCTTGGAAGCATCATCATAGAAACTAAATTTTTAAAGATGGATCTAAATGAAAAGAGAGCACAGCCCTTGTCACCAGTTCATAAAAGAGTTTGCTTTAACAGTGACTTTAGTGGCAGCTTGATCACATTAATTCTTGCCTTTTTGCCAGAATGGCAGCAGGAATGGAGCCTGCTACTCTGGAATAAAGTAATTCTAAATAAAGTCAGAGCCAATGACTACTCTGGAAATACTGGCATCAGAAACATTGTATTTCTTGAATATTTTGCCATTTTGAAATTTAATGACAGCGTTATATTTATAGAATACAAATTATTTACTGAAGACTTTATTTCTCTCATGATTTTTTCTAGAGATATTGTGTTCAAATGTAGCTATTCATACTGTTTAGCGTACTGGAGATAGGACAGAATATGTATATAAAATTTCTGTAGAAAAATGGTGTGATTTCAATAGATTTTAACATCATTCTGCTCACAAAAGGAGTGCTTTCAGAAACTTCTTTAGTCTGGTCACACCCCAAGCCTGGCTTGGGAAAACGAATCTAAGAAGCTCTTTATTCTAATCTATTTTTCTAAGAGAAAACTATGCCATTGACTCCAAAGATTTAAAATTTGCTGTGGTGTGAGCCACAAGACTTTCTGCAGCTAGTTATAGTGTTATTTTGGTCTGAAACATCACCAAAAGTAACTAGTATAAACTCATTATTTTTAAAGAAAACAAACTTATTTTTTTAGAAATTCAGAATACATACATTTTTGCGTGGACTCGTAATATCAGTTGAAGCCAGTACTGAGAATTAAATATCTGCTTAAAAGTATATACCTTGTTCCTGCAAGGGAGTTTGATGAATCCCTACAGCAAGATAACTTAGATTTATCAAAAAAAATCACTATAATTGTTATTATTAATATAGAAATAGCATCTACATTCTTCAGAGATTTTCAAGCCCCAGGGTATTAAGTAATGTACCAGATTTAACAAGAGACAGACATTGCTCCATAGCACTCCTGTTTGAGGTGGAAAAGCAGCCCCAATGATAGGTGATGGGAAAAATGAAAGGCACCGAGGGAGGAGTAACACAAGACATGCAGTGGAGATAACATGAAATTGAAATCACAGTGCAATGCCAGTTCCACGTAAGTCTTGTACGTGTGGTAATGGCACGTTGTCTGCATGCTGGTGGGATAATATTAAGGCTGAATCCCTGGCTCAAGAAAGTGGCAGAATTTCTCCATCAAAGTCATCAGCAAAATGTTTGTTGACTAAGTGATTGAAGCCTTGTATTTCAACATTCTTTCTGCTTCTTCCAACACTTGTTAGTCTTTTTTTTTTTCAGTTTTCTTTTACAGGTTTACTGGAGAATTTCTTATCAATGCTCAGTGAGTCTCTCTACCCCATCAAGTTTTTTGTGTTTATAATTATTGAAAGTTTTCAATACACAGAAGGAAATCTTTCAGGTATGTCCAGTCAGGCTTCAATAGATACCGAGTTCCAAAGAATCCATCTTCTCCTTCCTTTGCTGCACACTTGGATTCATGTACAATTGTGTTTTGGTATCCTAAACTGCTTGTTGTATTCTAAAGTCTATGACATATATTCTGATCTTGGCAATATAAAATTTCTAATTCTTTCTTAGCTGTGCAATGCTTTTGAATACAATATAGAAAAAACTATAAATAAAGATTTTAAATCTTTTGGAAAAGTTTTTCTCAGGAGTTCAGATTCAGAAATGTAAAGAAATCCAGCAGAGCTATAAGCTTGTTAGAAGCAGAAGTATTTGAAATTTTAACTAATTTGATTACTCTTCAAAATAATATTGATTGCATGTGTAATAACTTCTCTCACTGTGAACAGCTTGTGGACTAATGGACTCACTCATTATTAAAATGTTTTTTACTCATAAATATTCATAGAATAATCAGGCTCATTTTCAGCTCTGGGATGTTCACCAGATGTTCACTCTGACCGCCTCTTGTTTATTTTGTGCTGTGTGATTGGCCACTCAAACCATATGGCGTTGTTTCCGTTCCCTGAATCAGTGACAAATGTTTAAATCTGGATATCAATGAAAAATAAAAGTGCACTTCCATTATGAATCTTCAGATGAAAAAATGATGTCCCAAAAATCTTTCATTTTCCGTTGTGAGCATTTTCACCCATTCCATGTGGATTTCCAAGTAATGATGAATAACATAAAAGCAATTCTAGGGCAATGCTTTTTCTCATGGTTTATACAAATCATTTTTTTTCTCATTTGACAAGGTCCAATTTTCCCTGAGGGTCTAAATTTTAACCACAGCTAAATTTTAACCTGGACTTTTGATGTTATCATCACCATTATTATTAACCCTTGCACTTGTTATTAAGTCAATGTACTGATTAAATCAACATATTTGCTTTTCAGAAAGTGCTTTCAAATAAATATTTCTGGGCAAGGCAGACATATTGGCTCTTTCCTTTAAGAAAATAAATACCATTGTAGGGATATTGGGGAAAAGACATAGAAATTGGCACTTCATCTCATTTAAAGATTTTTGCACATAGCAGCACATTTTTCATAATTACATAAAAGTAAATCAACTTTTCTTGAACATTTCTGAGAAAACTAACATTTTTCTTCAATATCTGGAAATGATTCCTACATGAAACAGTGTATGTCTTAAACTTACTTCCAAAATTTAAGACTATTCAAAGTATTGTCCACATGGCATATTTCATAATACTAGGCTATTCTATTCATACCATTACATTAGTCATCACACTGGTATCTAAATGCACCAAAAATGTTTTCGTGTTAAAAAATTTAAAACTGGTCTCTCAGAAATCACAGAGAGTAACTCCAGATAGCGAGCAAGGATTTACTCTTTACTCTGCATTAACTTGTATCTTAAAACATGAACAAAGAGATAATAGAAAAATGCTGTTTGTAAGCAAGGTTGCTGTCCAAATGCATACAACTAGCTACAAAACGATAAATAATTTGGGAACATGAACAGTTAAGCACATTAATGCAGATCAAAATGGACGCAATTCAGAGTAGTAAAATGGGAGGTGTTTTTCTAAAAATCAGTGGCAGAGTCTTACAATATAGGATGCAGTTGAATTGACCTGATGGTCACAATTGTCCTTTCTTAATGTCAAAGTCTATGAAGATGTAAAATATGTGAGATGTAGAATATGTAGAAACCAAGTGGCAAAGATATCTGGAATCTGACCAGCTCATCCTCAGGCAGTAGATTTGTGATATAATCTATTCATTAGATCCTCAGTGTTTTTTTTTTATTTCATAGTTTGATAGTTTAATAATTAAGATGACACTTCATCATAAGAAACATATCTAATCAGGATAGTAGAGGATAGTAGAAGAGAGTCCTGCTCTTCAACAGTATTTTTGCTTCCTCATTTAGGGCGTTGATCCAATGCTGTAGTTGCTTATCCTGAAGGCATTGTATTAGATAGATAAACTCAGGAAAACTTGAGGAATTACCTGCGGTGATTGGCAGATCACAAAGCATGCTTTGGATAAATGGCCTCTGTAGAAAATAAAGCAGATGATTATTTCAGATACTTCTGTTTTCTTCAGGATTATAAGAAAATAATGTGTCCATTTTAGAACATTATACTTTTTGTGATTTCAGATCAAGAAGCTGAGGTGAGGCAGTCCAAGCTATCTTCAATAGCATGAAATGAACTTCTCAGCTCCACTTATGGCTTTCTCTTCATCTTCCATCTCTTCAAGCCTTCAAGTTGGATATTAATCACTTAACTCCCAGCTGACCAACATCCGACTTCAGGTCTGGTAGGAATTCAAGCTTTTATGAAACTACACAAGAGAATGGTCCTGGCCTTGTATTCAGAGAATATAAAATGAACAAAGGATTGAACAGACATAATAAAGAAATGTAATATGATGTAACATAAAATTCCTTAGAGTATGCAGCAACCTCTATACTTCATTTGGTTTGGGAGTTATAGACACATGGAGTGCAGGTTTTCTAGAGAACAGAATGGTTATTTGTCATTCCCATTGACAGAAATTTTCATCCTACTTCATTTGCAGCAGAACCAGGCAAACTCAGACAGGAGAATATTCATATTTCACACTGTTAGTCAGTCAGAAAAGCCAGGGAATATGCACTGCTTTGCAAAAGTAGGGGAGACAATGATGCAGCAGGCTTTTGCCTAGGCACAGAGGAGGCTATTGCCCTAAATCCACAGCTCTCCTTGCCAGAGGGCTCCTGGATAGGGCCAGAATTTCATCCACAACATCTATTGTTAGACTTCAGTGGTGACAAGAAAATAATTTTTCTGTTTTTTTTCAGATGTGCTACTAAGACAAGCTTTAGGTGCAAAAAGTAGTGCTAATCTCTTCAAATTTGCAGGGAGCATCATAGAAAAAAAATAATTACTATCCTTGCAGTTATATAGATGTCTAAGACAGGAGACTTCCTAGAACAGGGTAACGTATATTCTAGGCTTTCAAGGGTGAGATGTTTGGTAATCTCAAGCATTAAAAAATCATTAAACTTATATAGAGGCCTCTGAGAAAACTTTTTACAAAATATCGTTCCTTCTCAACAGGCCTCTTAAAATGAAAATCCATTCATCAGTTGGCTTTATTTGTCTGTCAGGCATGATGTCAGTTGCTTAACACAACAAGAGAAATCTGGTTCTCCACAGATTCCAAGTGGTTAGCTAAAAATGCCTTAAAAACTTTTCAGAGGTTTGATTTCAAGTATAGCCTCTGGGATTCTCAGCTATTGTTGCACATTTTGGTAAACGAAACTAGCAGCTGGAACCCAGCCCTTCCATCACTGCTTACACACTTAAAAAAATAAGAGCAACAAAATTTGGAAAGGATGGAAAGGGAAAGGGAAAAATTTAAATAAATGTGACTGAAGAGAAAAACAAAACATAATCAAGCAAATCAGGGGAAAACAAAAGAGTGACAGGCCAAGTTTATGTCTTCAGCTTTGCAAAGGATTATTTCCTGATGTATAGTTTCCAGCAGGAATGATTCTGAAAAGCAAGAACTCCCAGCGTAGTCTTTCACTGCTGTAAAATAATATAAAAAAATCCACCACGTATTGCTGCTACAAGTTAAAGATTTTGTTGTTGTTGTTGAAGGTGAAAGCCAAAAGATTTGAAACTCAGAAAACTTGAAACTCATACTGAGTGCAGTTTTTCAAGATGAGTAAGCCTTGTAAACTTTATATTATTTAAAAATAATTTTATATATGTCTTATAATCTTGGAATGATACACTGCAGGAGGAGTTTCCTTCATTAAAACTTTAGATAAAAAGAAGCTCACTGAAGCCCATTCTGTCATAAATCTGTCAAAAAAAAGTGTCTCAAGGCTGCCTTTTATTCAAAACATCACCATATTAAACAATATTCATACTTCCAGGCCAGACAACTATTTGGTGAAATATATGTCATCTTATACATACACACACACACACGCAAAAAAAATGCCATTCTTACTGATGTTGACAATATTTCAATAAATTATCTTTGCAATGACATTTTTCTCCAAACCTTTCAGTTTTGCAGCTGTAGGAACTGTTTTTGACTATATTCAACTGTTCTGAGTGTCTCCTTTTCCATCCTTCCTTTACTCCTGAACAGCCTTTGTTCGGTTTTCGTTTTCCCCTCTTGATATTTCTGCCCTCCATTCTCTATCAGGCTCCACTCCTGCATCGTTCCCACTGCTTTTGGTTCCTGCCTTTCTCACCTCTTGCTTTCACCAAAATCCTGTTGGAGTTACTAGCTGCATAGCACCTTGATCTCTCCTCTTCCTTTGACCTGCACTACCAATTCACTCTGCTTTTTCTCCAAATGAAGGTTCATTCCACTTGGATGATTACCTAAAGACCTTCCCTGTCTGATCCTTCCGTAACTGACACACATATTTTTCTCATATTTCTGCTCTTCTTTCCTCTCTCTCTGGGATTTCCAGTTTATCAGTGTTGCGTTTCTCAGCCCTCACATGTCGCTGTGTTGCCATTATTTTATGGTGTGCGTTTCTCCACAGAATAGCACAGGCTGTTAGGCAGAAGGGCAATCTAGATTATGCTTCTTCTTGTTATCTTTAACATCACCTT
>JAUBNY010000729.1:2163253-2177704 GCA_032275445.1 Crypturellus soui
TGAGTAGTGCTGTTGATACTCAACCCATATACTTGCTTCCAGACATCATCTTTTCAAGCTGGGTGACCTGTGGGAGACAAAACACAGTGAAAGCCCCTTTGAGCATTAGATGTCAAGTCAGAGTGGGAAGGTGTTGATGCTTCTAGGGGGAGGGAGTCTGCATCTCTTTCCAGGCTGGTCTTTTACTGGAGGGTGAAGGGGAATAGACACATCTGGATGGCACGGCATCCTTACCACAAACATGTGGGTACATTTACAGCTTAGCACAAGGTTTTAAAAATAGAGCCCTAATGTCAGTGAGAGCCAGTATCTCCACTGGAATTGCTGCGTTCCTAGGTGTTGAGTCACAAAAAGTGCGGGAAGGATAGTTAATCTGAGGAGCCCACTGCTCGTGCTCATCCCTGTAGCTCCCTTTTTTGGCCATCCCTGTCTGGTGGAAATGTTTTTTTCCTTGCTTTGAAGCCATATAAAACTCTTTCCCTGAATGGTCAAATCTTTTATTTTTCCTTCCCCTCACCAGGGAACGTCCTCTTTCTCTAGGCTTTTATTGTACCTATATTCTGCCTATATTCTCCCAGTTTTCTCCATGCACTCGCCACAGCACATTTAATTTGGGGCTGGTGATCCACTACATTCTGCTGCTTTAAATGCCTCAGAGACTTGCAGTTCTTCTTGCAGTGTCCACAGGAGGGGAATTGATCGTTTTTGATCTACCAGATAATTCAATGGATCAGTCACTGATTATTCAGAGCAGTGGTTGCTGTTGTTATGTAGGGAAGAGGAAGGAAACTCCAATTCACGCAGCTACTCAAGGCAAGTAACTACAGAAAATAGAAACCTATCAGAAGATTCCTGACTCTTCTCATTCTCTCCTCTTGTTTCTCTTTTCTTACCGTGTCCCACGGAGGATTTCACTATAAGCTCTTCAGAAGCACAGCACATCTTTTCATTTTAAAGTGATATATGTCCATACTTCTTGTTGCATGTATAAGGATCTATAAACATATAGATATAGAAAATGATCAGCTATACTGCATTTCGTATGCAGTCATAACACAGAATTCATCCTAATCAAATATGATATATTGGATATCATATATATGGTGCTCTCACTCCACATTAACTGAACACCATGGCATTACTTGTTAACTGCAACAAGTCACTCTGCACCAAGGTGCTGATTATACTAACTTCTAGTAGCCTGCTGTCCGGCTATACAAAAATATGAGTGTTGCCCACTAGGTACCGGACTTCACATGGCATCAAAATAGCAGCCCTGGAGAGAGACAAACTCTCCAACTATTCATGTCTCCAGCCAAAATCAATGCTGATCCTCACCATCTCTGACAATCAAGTATATTGCTTTCTCCTCGAACCTTGACTACCACACTTCCCTCCTTTTAACCTCACATGAAACAGCTTCTTAGAAACCTTTACTGGCATTTTAAAACATTTAGATGTTCCTTTTTTGTTGTTCTCATTTTCTGCAAGGGGAACCTTGGACCTCTCCACTGGAGACTTTGGAAGGAACTAGTTCTCTCAGAGAGCCTAAATTATTTGATCATAGGCACTCACTAGTACTCACTGTTCACCACAATTACTTCTTCCTGATAGGATTTATGTAATTGTTCTTTGGTTTCACCCCTGGGGTTGCTCAAATACATTTTAAAGTGGGCAGGAAAACAAGTCTTATATACAAGAAGTCATTGTTTTTCCCAACAGGAACAAATTAGGCAGGGATGTAGTGTTAAAACACCTAATTTATGTGAAATAGGTGCCTAAATTCCCCTGATAGACAGAGTTTGAAGACGTCGTCCCCGTACCCACATTGCCGTCCACAGGCTCCCAGCCCTGCTACCATGAAATGGCCTTCGACATTCAGCGGCATGGCTTTTGGTCCTGGTGTTTGGAAAGCTCTGAGTTTATCCCCTGGCTCTTGTATAAACACCTGCCACTTTGCAGATAGTGCTGATTTGTTATTTTTATTATTCAGGTGCAGATAGCCACAATTTACTCTTTTGCAGATATGAAGAGGTCTTTCCCATTTTGTCAAGAAAACTTGCTCTCTGACCCTTTTTTTGTTTCTGTTTCTTTTCCTTTTGTGCTGTAACTCAGTCACCCCTATGTGTAGTATTTTTCTGGAGTTCTGATAGAAGTGTGTATGAGGGATAATACTTGTTTGATTTGCCTGCCACTATGAAAGGGAATTCCTTATCTTAGCTGATACTGTACAGAGTACAGTTGTTGATCGCAACAGGGAGGTTAAATTTAATCAGAGAGCTACAGCTTTCTGCACGTATTTCACGGCTATCCGACTGCCTTTTCTGTTCATTCCAGTTTCGGTCCATGCTCAGAGTCACTGCCTCTGGTCACAGTAACACCAGACACACACAGGAGCACTGCTGCAATCCACGCACCCCTTTAGGAAAGATGGGCTTTGCTGAAGGCATTAAGATTTCACTGGGTAAAGCAAATTGCTTTATGCAAAAAGCCACCCTAACGAGAAGTTGCTGATAGGTCTCCTGGTTCGACAATTAGCGTTTCTCATTCAACAAAACTCTGAAAACTGTCAAAGGAGAATGTCTAATTGCCCCATGAAGGATTAAACAACTCCCCATATACAAACATTTACACTAATGAGCACGTTCACAGAATTTTCCTGATTAAAACACTTTTTTTTAGCTAATTACACGCTCAAGATGCTTCAAGTTTCTGCTGAAGATACAGCAAGGATTAAAATAAGGAGACAAGGAGAATAAGGAGACATTCCAAAAATACACACTTCCACACAGAGTGATTTGGAGAGCTGCCTTCTGCTTACCCTCTTATTTTGCCGAACTCCCTGCTTCCCGCTGCACCGCTGGGCAGCCCCTGCTCAGAAGGCCATGTCCCCGCCACGTCCCCCAGTTCGCATCCCACAGCAGGCTCAGGGTCACGGATGCAACGAGCATTTCTTCTGATGGAGGTATGAATAGGACATGACCTTCTGGACTAAGTTCATCAATGTTCATTCGTAGGCCCAAAACCATTCTGTTTAATTTCATGCTTACCGTAACCAGAATTAAAGCTGAGTTTCATAACATTTCTTTTTATTTTTTTTGTTTTGGTTCACTAATTGACAAAGGTAGCAGCTGGGAAGCAGTTCAAACAAACACATAAAGTACCAGCACAGTTAAAGCCAGTTAGTTAATCAAGTCGAAGATGCTGGCAAGAGGCATAAGCACAATGGAATCACCAAGGGAAAGAGAGGACATTTCTAGACTCTTTCCCTGACAGCAGTAAAATGCCCATAAACGTAATCAAAGTCCCAAGATTGCACATGCCCATGTCACGCAAGCTAGCAAGGTGCGGTTAAGTTTTATACACAGCCTGCATCCCAGGAACTTGCTTCCCAGAAAGTGACTTAAGCGGCCCTGCACACTGGGGCTTGCTTTCAACCAACCCCATAAACCATGGGGAAGAGATATATTTACAAGAGAGGGGCCTACCTAAATGCAGCTGGGCGTATGCATGTAAAGCAGTGATGATCAGGTAAATAGCCATCAGCTTTGACACTTGGCTACATAAAGACCTTAGTAAACAACCAATAGCTCCATTTTTAATAATAACAGCAAATGAGTCTGTGCGATGATGATATCTGCCTTTTATAAAGGATATTTATTTAGCTCATGTCTCCAGTAAATTGCATAACATCCTTCGTTGTATCACAGTGTATAATCTAGCACGGTTATGACATTCCCATTCTGTAACACCGCAGAAGTGATTGTTTAATAGGAAGTAATGGGATATCTTACTTCCATTTGCAGCTCTTGGGCACTGTGTGCCAGCACAGGTTTCATAAGGCACATGCTTCAGGTATTCTTTTTCCTTATTTAGACAGGGGGGAAACTGGACTGAATTTGGCTTGCAGTCTTTATTGGCTCCTTGATTTGGAAAAATGCCTGACAGAGACTCAGCTGAGATTATCGCTCCGTTTCCATTTGTGACATTATACAAACACGGAGCTCAGTCCAGGACTGAAATCTTTGCAGTTATCAACACAGTCCTGCCTGCCTCCCCCAGAGTCAGGCTTCCAGCCCACAGTGACAGCACTGCTACACTCATCACCCTGGCTCTACAATGCTCTTTGTCCTCTATTATTCCTTTCTATCCTGAAAAATACTTTATTTAGACAGCAGAGCCACAGAATACCAGCTCAGTCAGACATTTTGGCTTAACCCTTGGTGCCTAAAAGAAGGCTAACTTCACAGAAAGATCTCCTGACCATGACAAGCTCCTGTCACTTAAAAGGTGAAAAGAAACAAGTGTCAAGGTCTTAACTGCCTAAACAATTCCTTGTGAAAATGAAATGCAATAATTTTCTGATCTCTGAAAGACAGTGATTCTGTGTATCACTTCATGAAGATTTCAGTTTAAATGTGCAGCAAATCTGACTATAAGCATTTCTTCCCCAGGAGTGTGATTCTGCCAGGCTGACACTGACTATTGCCTTGTTCTACCAATAAGTCCCCAAAAGACAGCTCTGAAGGGTGATGTTTTGAGGACCCATCCCACTGACAGACAGGCTTCAATGCCTGACACCTCATTTGGGACAGGGGACAGAGGAGGAAACGTGCTCCACTTCACTCATAGCATCTGCATTTAAACCCATGAGGAGGTGTAAGGGAGCAAAACTATCTTTTATTGCCACTACAGTTTACCAAGCAGTTATCATACTGTCTACATCCCTACTGCTACATAAAGTAGCTTTTGCTTTTGCTCTTTTTAATGTTGTCTTCCAGTTGCTCACACCCAGACTCCATTTGGCCACCGGAGAGGAGGAATCATTTTTGAACCGACTCTCACAACTGCTTTTATCATGACTTGTTTGGCTCCTATATAGTAAGCTGTACCAGTAGACATGACCAGCAGACTTTCCTAGTCCTGGGCATGGCCACTAGTCACTTTTTACCAGTCGCAGTAGCAATAGGAGCTGGGCAATGCTGCAGAGCTGGCTGGTCACTGCAGATAAGGGCTGTGCAGCTGAGTCTCCCATCCTCAACCTGACATGTCCAAAACAACATTGCATTCAGCCTGAAATGCAAAGGGAAGGTTATGGCAGTACACTATAGATAGGATTAGAAAAATCAGTGAGTATGTTAATAAGATTACAGATTTCTCTGATGGCAATGACAGCACTTAGGCACTCATTGGAGCATGGATGAAAGTTTGTGACTGCTCAGCACATACTGAAACCATAGTAAACTTCATTAAACCATCAAGCATCCAGTCTCCAGTGCTACTCTGTTTACTGTTTGTGCAAAAGTTGTAGATCTCCCTCACTGTCTGACTTTGTTGTAACTTTCTCTTTTAACCATGCAAAAGACAGTCATAATTCTTTCCAAAAATTCATCTATTTTACAGCACTTACCCTGCCACTACAACCTAGCTATAATTTATGTAACAGCACCAGAAATTCTCATAAAGCTGGCTAGGCAAAAAACTTTGGAAAAAGAAAAGGGAATAAGGATACTGATCAGGACTCTTTTAACATATATACTTGATATTTCTTGAAGAAAACAAACCTGGGGCTGAGAATCACAAATGTGTCCTCAGCTCAGTAATATTTTATTATGATATCTGTAAATGAAAGATAAAAGATAAACTACCTCAGTAATAAGTTAGGAAATATTTTTTGCGAGTAAATAATTGAATTGACATGTAGCAAACTCAGGAAAAAATCAGGTTTCCAGAATAAATAACATTTTGTAACTCTTTACTATCTGTATAAATGCTTTCCTTTTTTAAAAAATGAAATGCAGGTCTAAATAAATTTTTTAGACAATACCAATTATTCTGTCCTTCCAAAGTTCATTCTAAATTGTAGACCTTCATGATAAGGAGGCCTTCTTTTACTTAAAACTTAAATCCCTGTAAAACCTGTAAAATCCCTCAAATCTGCTAGTAAATAGCACCCACGGCATGTTGCACTGCGTAGGACTTTGCAGCAACCTTATTTCCTGCAGGGTGCAGGGATGTGGAAATGTGGGTGGCTAAAGGGAGGTCCAGCCCTGGATACAGCTCATGTTTTGTTTTCAGCAAGGCTTTTCAGGCTTGGTGACTCACTTAAGGACTATTTTATGGCTCTGTGTTCTTCCACATGTTTCTCCATTTACGTATTCTACATGAACGTGAGTTGAAATAGATACATGAGCAACTTTCTATAGAAATAGAAAGTGCTGAAAGCTGAAAGTAAAAGTATTACTCTTAACCATGCCAAATCCTGCCTAAACTCTGGAGTTTATTTGGGTTCAAGTTAAAAGGAGATCCACAAAACTCTCCTGAGGAGTTAAAAAAAATACACAACTTCTTAGGAAGAAGCAAGATGGCATGGTACCCAGAAATGTGATTGGGGAAAAATCTCTGAAGAATATTTCTTCAGACCACTGCTCAGTATGCTGCAGTACTGTCTTTACTGATTACGAAAATCATATCCACAAAAATTGAAATGACAGAATAACATAACCATGATAATATGGCATTGTCATAGTTTAAATTTCATTACTAATTAAAAGCAATTCCTCAGGCATAACAGACAGTCTATCTCAAAAAAAAAAAAAAAAAAAAAAACTAGTTATTCTTGCTAGCCAATAAGCAGTTTAGTGCAGTTCCAGAATGCTTGAAAAAGAAATGAAACGCAGCCTTCCACTTGCCTGCTCCAAATATTAGACCACAGTATCCTCAAAAAGAAACCATAAATACTTCACTCGCAAACACACTGCAAAGCTAAAAAGCTGGAGCTCCCCAAGCACAGCTTTTTATCTTCTGCAGAAAATCTGTGGCAGCCACAGGTATCTTGCTCTGCAAGTATTCATAAGCTGCGCATTTTTAGGGAGTCTTTGCTACAGATTGATGTACACGGCTATAAGTCAATCAGGAAACTGATTGGTTTGACTCTCCTGAGACTCTGTTAGGAGTAAAACCTGAGCATGGGTCTCTGCTCCTCCAGACCACGTGCCCTGAGCTGCTGCAGCCACAATACAGCAGACGGACAATGTTGCAGGATCAGAGCTGAGAGAGGTGGAAGAGCAAGGACTTCCACTGCATCCCAGCAGCCGACCACAGTTCAGTGGTTCAGGATACTTGTTCCTGCATGTGAAGGCCCTCAGCAGAAAGCATCTCCTTATGATGAATGTCTCTGAATAAACCCAGTGCACGTTGCTGTTGGGATCTCAGGAAACACAGGAAAGTTGATCTCTGCTGCTAACGCGCTCTTTGCTCAAGTCCAGGATTAAGCAAGTAGAATTTAATCTATAGGTACTTCTCTCAGTTAGAAGTGATCAAAGAAGTAATTGAACTAAGCAGACAAACAGCAGCTACAGCCCCCTAAGCCCAAACGTGACCTGCTGCAAGAGTGAGCGCTGATAATGCATCAGCTGCGATAAAACTGAGGAGGCTGCTGACTGGAAACAAATTAGTCTTTTTTTGTCGTTACATTGAGCAGATCCTTTAAGTCTATTAATTCTTTATAGCTGTGTTTGGGTAACACCTGGAGCCCTTCAGGACCTATTCTTTGAAAAATAGCCCAAGATAAGACACAGATGCAATACAGAGAGATTAATGAAGCAGGAACTGGAGTCTCACCAATAGGGTATGTTTCTTCAATAAAAAAAGTGAGGCGAAAATCATTAATGAGTTGTGAGATGAAATGAAAGCCCAAGGACACAGGCGGGGGAAGAGGTGTTCCTTTCATCTCACATCTGAGGCGCCCTGGTCGCTGAGCCGCAGCCGGAGCTCTGCACGCTGCCGCTGGCCGAAGACCAGTCGCAGCTCATTTGTTCCAGTTCTTATTTGGGAATGATTTCATTCTGATCTTTTGCTATTATTTCCCTGACAACCACCAAAGGGAAGTTACGATCGGTGTAATCTCCAAGCAGATGTTGGAGTGAGGCATTCAGGTGGCATCCTAAAGACGAAAATCATCGTTCTACTGGCCCTCGGTGCGGTTTTGCAGGCACCAGCTTTTCAAGCAGTGCGCAGGGCTGTTCCATTGCGAAGGGTGAAAGGCAGTGCAGGGGCTAAAGGCTAGAGCCATGAGAAGGCTTAGGCGCTGTGTCACCCAGTACTGTGAAATCTGACATGAATCCGGCAGCAGCCACAGCCCCACACTAGGTTCATCCTCTCTTAGTGGTGTACGGGGAGCTAAATGAGTCATCCATGTGAACGACGGAGTCTCCATTGCCTAGATCACCCTTAGCGCCCTTCCCCGCATCTGTTCCAGTTTATCTCTTTGTTAAACACAGCTGATCAGGGCTGGAAACAATTCTCTAAACAAAATCATACAAGGAGTTTTGCACAGTGTTGCTAATGTTTCTCATTTCTAATCAAAAGATGTCTGCCTCATCCTAAACCCTGACTAGACCTGTTCTAGTCCACATTTGCTCTGTGATTTGAGCTCTCCTGCAGTTAGGTTCAGTTGCCCTGGGAGTCAAAAACCAGGGCTGCTTCATCTCTGGTTTCTTAATAGTATGACAGGAAAACACCTGTTTTGTAGAAAACCATCCACCTTCTCGAACGAGGGCTGGAGAAGCCCTGCTCTGTGGGCCAACAGGGCTAAGGGAAGACATGGTTGACTCTGATGATTTACTGGATTGCATTGCTAAAACCAAGGCAGGTCTTTGCATTTTGGGCAGGTTTGGAAAAATTTTGGAAAACAGACTGAGTCAGGCCCACTTGGTTTCTTTTTTATTAATTTAATCAGAACTTTCTAACCAGACGACAGCAAATAGCAAAGGAGAGCTGTGTGCTCTTGAAGTTCATTAGCTCTAGCATTTAGAGCAAACACCAGTGGGTACAGGCAGTCTGTGAAAGTGTGGTGACCCAAGAGCTGCTCAGAATTTCTCTAAGGGATATGTCCAAGTGGGATAAGAAACTTTACACTTTACAAAAAAGAAACAGGCACTTTACAAAAGTTAAAAATCTATGGAAAACTTAAAAAATCTAAAACTATAACAGGAATACCAAAACTGCTGAGGTGTCTGGTGCCAGTGTTCCTATGCTTCTGACGTAGGAAATGCCTTCCTATGCTCCTGAAAAGAAAAAATATATATGGTTTGATACAGGTATCAGACAAGTGAGCTGTACATTGTTTGGCTTAACTCTTGACAAACTTCTGACAGTGAAAAGTGTCTGATGTCAACAAGGGAACAAGGGTCTTTGGAAGGGAGATGAATGAGTATGTTTGGAGAGACACGTCCTATGCCCCTTGCATAATGGCAGAAAAGTAATCAAAAAGAAATTCTTTGGCGGGCTCTAAACACCTTTGAGAGGGGTTGCACAAGGCTAGACACAATCTGGTAGGACTCTCCTGCATTTGAAAGACATTTATTGCCATCACTGTTTTGGAAAAAGAGGTCTAGGTGCAAGCAGGGATGATTATACATAAAGCATATTTAGAACTTATTTGTACATCAATCAAAGATTTATTTCACAGAGTTTCTTGACAACATACCTGGAAAATTGCTTTGGCACATTAAATTGAAAAGGAAAATAGCTTTATGAGTGAAAATCCAAACTTTTCAGCTGAACTATTTGAAATGACCTGGCAAAGAACCATGAGCACTACATGTCTGCAATGGTAGTAACTAGGCATATCCCATAACTGATCAATTCAAAACATCTTTTAGGATAAAAAACATCCAGTGCACTGGGAGATGGCCTCTTTCTATACCTAAAAAATATGCTTTGACAAGACTCCAACTCTATATGCAAGCTGAAATCCTGACTTGGTTAACTAGAGCAGCAGACACCAAGCCTAGGTAGATCACAGCTACTGCTTCCTCTCCCAGCGGCCTTCCTATGGGTACCGTATCTTTACGGCTGTTACTGCGAGCAGGAATGCTGCTCACCACTGTCTAGACCAACTGGAGGACAGCGTTAGCACATTAGACACCTCCCCTTTTAAGACACTGAGTAGTAGTTTAAGCGAGCGAAATCATCAGACCCACCAATTGTGTCAGTGTCTCCAGCTACCAGGCCCAAGAAGACTATTAGTGACAGAGAAACAGCCAGTGTCACAGCTTTAAATCGCTGTGTCTCGATGGCCTTCAGTAACACTGCATAACAGACCCCCAGAAATCCTTCTCCAAACAGTGCATCTCTCAGGAGTGTCACATACCAGGCTTGTCTTCAGCCAGGCTGCAAGCAAGCCCAGCACATCATAAACAACACAGCTCGTAGCTTGCTGCCTTGCGTTTCGCTGCGTACACACGTATCCGCGTGCACATCTGGCTGCAGACGTGTGACAGCTGTTGCGGCTCTGCTCGTGCCGCGGGACGGACCGTCCTGCGCCGCAGCGGCTGGAGTCAGGACCCGCTTCCCTGGGATGGGAAAGGAGGCAGCACGGTGCGGTCCAGCAAACGCAGGTCGGTTATGCAATGTTCATCAGCACGCCCATGCGGTGTCTCACCATAGGCACCATGAAGAGATGGAGTGAAGGCAAAGAAACAGCCTGAGCTTCCCATGTAGGCTTAAAATTGCTGGCAAGCAGAGTCACAGAAGAAGCAGTGCAAGTGGTATGAATTAAGCTGTCACTCATTTTTCTGGGTGTAAAGAAAAAAAAAAAAGCTTCCTTAATTCAAGAATGGAGAGATTCAGCAATATGCTCTGATGCAAAATGTGCTGGGGGTTCATACCCAGCAGGGGCTGCGACTGCCCCATTCTTGCTCCTACCTGTGTCTGGGTTCTGTAACTCATCAACTGAACTGATGATTCCTCCAAAACCTCAGCCCCTGGCCTATTCATCCATTCCTTCCTAGCTGTACTTTGCTTCATTTATAACTTTATTTTTGTTTTGTTGACACAACACTGTTGGTCATCCGTGGCCTCTGTTCCCAAACATTTTCTGCTCCAGTGCTGGCATCTGACACTGCCTACGCTTACTCTCGCTACGAGCTCGCTAACCATCCTCTCACTGGGTCTTGTCCTGTTCCCAGCAAGTTTCCAGACCCACGATCTAGCACGTTCTCCCCACTCGTATCCTCTGTCAAAAGAGAACTTAGGCTCCAGAATAAAGCAGTGTTTGCTGCTTGCAGTTTGTTTCAACTTTTCACCTACTGTATTTCGTTACCTTCTGTCCTGGACTTCTCCTCTGGCCTTCCCACTGCTGCCATACGGGTGCAATATCACCAAGAAAACAAAATTCCTCAGCGCTGCTGGTCTTTAGTGCCCCTTGTTAGGCGGGACCTGTAATTCTCCTTCAGAATAAACAAATAGGATGAATTCCAGCCTGGCTGCAGGACCGGACATTGCTGTGTGGCAGTAGGGCTCATAGCAGGCCCTGGACACCTGAGCGCTTTGGGGAACCTTTCCCAACATGTGTATGGGCTGCATAATTGACCTCTCTCCCCACTTTGATGCTGCCCCTCTGCCCCAGCGGCTGGTACTGTTCCCTAGAGCTACCCACTTCCTCTGGCCTCAAAAGCAACCCTTGCTCTGGTTTGCACTGCCAGCCACCTCAGCGCAAACTGCTTGGTCAGGGACGAGGCCAAACAAGGGTTGTTGGAGAAGGAACATGGAGAACAAATCACTGCTGCTTCTCAACTTGTTATGCATATGAGACCTACAGAGGTGCAGATTACTGGAGCCTACTCAGTGCTGGTGAGGCCGCACCTCAAATATTGTGCTCAGGTTTGGGTCCTCACTGCAAGAAAGACATGGAGGAGCTGGAGCATGTCTAAAGAAGGACAACAAGGCTGGCGAAGGGGCTGGAGCACAGACCTTACAAGGAGCTGCTGAGGGAGCTGGGTATATTTAGTCTGGAGAAGAGGCGGCTCAGGGGAGACCTTATCGTTCTCTACAACTACCTGGAAGGAGGTTCTGGTGAGGTGGAGGTCGATCTCTTCTCCAGAATAACTACTGATAGGACAGGAGGAAATGGCCTCAAGTTACACTAGAGGAGGTTTGGGTTAGATAGTAGGAAAAATTTCTACACAGAAAGAGTAACGAAGAATTGGAACAGGTTGCCTAGGGAAGTGGTGGAGTCACTGTCCTTGTCAGCATTCAAGAAATGTGTAGACGAGGCACTTAGGGACCCGGTTTAGTGACGTGGTGGTGATGGGCTTATGATTTCACTTGATGATCTTGAAGGTCTTTTCCAAACATAATGATTCTATTCAGCACTGACACAGGCTCAGGTTGTCCCACTGAAACCTGCCCGTGAAGCAAGACAGGGGGCAGCTATCAACCAGGAGGCAGCTATCAACCAGGCACATTCAGGGCTGTGTGCAGGAATTCCTTCAACTTATCTGTTTTTGTTAATCTCTTTTTAAGATGAACTTCTGGGGAGAGGAGAATCTAGAAAGGGGAACTTTCTAGATCCACAAGATATCCTCTTTCTACTGAATGAACTTCTCTTGCTGACTGGAGATTTCAGTGGAACTGAATGTGTAACCAGGACATTCCCAGTTATTATTACAACCAGTAACACATGTACCTCTGGCCTTGCCAAGCCACAGTATCCTTCTCTGCAGGAAACGCCCCTCTGGGATCGATAACTCTTTTCTTGTTAATTTGTGCCACATTTTTATTAGAAGTGATTTGGCCCTGAGGAGGTCCCAAGGACAAAGCTGTCGTGTTCTGCTCGCCCCAGCTCACTCGCTGCGAGCTTCAGTTTTACCTTTTGCCTTTAAATTTTTGTATTTCCCAGTCTGTATCAAAACTTAGAGCTGAACTGGGGAGAATGCATCATAAAACAATACTTCAAAAAATTCAGTGTGAAAAGGTTGCTACTGGTTTCTGGCACAGCGATCTGAATTAGAGAACTTCAAGTGTGCAGACATCCTCCAAATACTACAAAAGATCGGTCCAATCATATCTATCACATGACCAACTCTTTTATTATAATTGGAAGCTATGTAGGTCCAGAATTTGGATATATATATTTTTAATACTTTCAGATATTTTGCAAGCTTCAGAATGAAGTGCTTGCAACAGGGCTTTTCAAGAAATGTAGTATTTCTTTTATATAATCTACCAAAGTGAAAAATACATCTATCTCTCCATGAATCTTATGTGATTTTCCTGTATCTTTTGGCATGTTCATGCAATATAAATACTTTATGCTTTTTTATTATTACTGCTTTGTAACCTGGGTAGAACTCTCAAGACTTTAATCCTGGTAATGCAATTCACTTGCTGCAGTGAAACTACTGACCAGTGAAAAATGTTGCAGGCTAGAAGCCCTATAAAAAGTTAGATAAAACCTTATTTCTTGATGCAAAGTGCTGACGATGCAAACATGTTTGGGGCTGGCCAAGACTGGCCACAATCTTCCTCTTGATGACACAGTGTGCAAGGAACCGACCCTTGGTGCCTACCACTACGTGTGCCCAGGCATAGGGACTGCAAATGTCTCATGATTTCAATACACAGCAATAGTATTGCAGGAAAATCAGGAAAAAAAAAAAGGCCCTGTGGGATGCAGGGTCACACAGCACCCATGAGAAAGCAGGTGCCACCACCATCTGGTCACATCACAAGCGCCAGCACCACTGCTGGGCTCTGCAGGATGAGATTTCCACAGGGATGGGCAGGAAAGCAAGGAAAAAGCTCTGTTGCCTTCACTGTCCCGGCCAGATCCCAGCCCATCGCCACCTTGGCTTCCAGAGCCAACAAGCTGCAAATCTCGGGCTCGTAGCGCTGGTTTCCTCCGGAATGCAGGAGGCAGCGCCTGACGCTTCCTCTTCTCAGAAGGCCCATTCAGTGCAGCGGTAATTACATGTTTGCTGCAGGATGTAAAAATAGAAGTGTATGGAGATGCTGATCCCTCCCTGCCAGCCCAGACATTGTTGCTTAGGGAATGACTAAACAGAAAGACACCCCCCCTCCATATTCTCTTCCACATTTTTCATCATCTTTAGCCGTACATACCTATGCTGCAAGCTCAGGGCAGCCAAGTCTGAGAGGCAGCAGTGAAAAAGAAAACAAATCAAGGGTTTTGTTTAAACAGATTTTTCTTTTAAAGAAACTGTGTCAATTTGGAAATCATACATCTGCACAAAAATATTTTTAGCTACCATTACTACAAGCCCTGCCTTAAGGTTCTAGCTAAAAAGAGATTCCAGCAAACAACCCAAAACATAATCCCTCTTTTCCAATATGTTTACCTGGTAGATTTTCCATCACTTAGCACATTGGCAGAAACTTGGTCCTTTTCTCTTGTGTGTGAGGATTTGTTCACACAAGTGAAAGAAAAAAAAAGAGAAAAAAAAAAAAAGAAAAAAAAGGCAGCATTTATGAAAGCAAAAAGCCACAGCGGTGAAATTCCCGAAGTGCTTGGTGGGGCTTCAGGCTCATGCAGCAGAAATTAAAACAATTACATTTTTTTCTGAAAAACAGGTCTGGGTGTCAAGTCAATACCCCAGGATGGGTTAGGCAACGCGCTGGGCAGAGTTCCTGCCCGAAGTGCCTCCC
>JAUBNY010000729.1:2187776-2222464 GCA_032275445.1 Crypturellus soui
CTCCTGATGCAGCCAGGATCCCATTGGCCTTCTTGGCCATGAGGGCACACTGCTGCCTCATGGTTAACCTGTTGTCAGCCAGGACTCCCAAAAATCCCTCTCCACAGAGCTGCTTTCCAGGAGGTCAACTCCTCATCTGTACTGGTGCCTGGGGTTATGCCTCTCAAAGGACTTCTTTGGGTTTTCCTGAAGCAACAATTAAAAACATGACACAACATGCACATAATTTGTTTTATTGAATAAAATTTTGTTTCTAATATTTACATAGTGAAATTTAGAGGTAACCTAACAAAGCATTGCAAAATGTATAAGGCTCATATTTAATCTGAAATATTTTAAAATACATCTGAAATTATTGTAGGAGTCACTTGTCCATTATTGATTCCAAAATTAGTAGAGATTTCAACTTTTTGAAGAATATCCTGGATGAATACTAAGGATAGTTGACTTCAGTGAAAACTTTCGAGTGCTTTAAAAATTCCAAAACCAAAAGCTCTGAGGAAACATCAAGAATTTTGAAGAAGGCTTCTGTATTTCTCTGTTCTTCTCATCTCTGCAGAAGAAGATGACAACATAAATAACAGACTTTAAAGCTGAAAGTAATATCCATAATTTAAACAGCAATCACAATCTCATTTTTTTAAATTTATAATGTAATCTTAATCTCCGGAATACAAAAGAAAAATTTCCTTTTTCAGGTATAAATTTGGATTAAACCCATTTCTAATCAGTGGTGAAAGGTTAGTTCTTAGGCATAATTGTCTTCATGTTTTCCTCCAGTTTGGCTACTTATGCAGATTTGATATAAATACCACCAATGCCCATATAACCTTAAAGATTTCTAACCTATAATTTAACAATATAGTTACTTATGTACCAAAAACCCCTACATTCAAATGCTAAAGCTGCCAAGGCAGACACTTAGAAATTAGAAATGCTGGAACTAATGTCTAGTGTCTAGACAATGCTAATTAAGGCCATTTACACAGAAACTTTACGATGAAGGGTCGTCCATCCTAAGCAAAGAATGTCTTTTTTTTTTTTTCATTTTTTTCTCAAAACTTTACTAGATATATTATTAATCTACCACTGTAGAGAACAGTCACCTTGTAAAGCAACTGCAATCCCAAATGTTTTTCTGTTTTTAAGATAATTTCATTATTACTGATATTGCATAGATTCTCAGCAAGCTATGGTGCAAGACCAAGATCAACAAATAGAGATTTGCAACAATTATCCCAACAGACTAACTCATTGTGCTAGTAGACTGCTATATAGGGACTACCCACTGGTTGTGAATGAGAGACAGTTCAAGAGCCTTATTTATGTATTTATTGCTATTCAACAGGGAAAAAAGAAGTCAAGAATCAGGAATCTTGCATTCAGTTCAAGCCTCTGGAAGTTGTTTATTCTAGTGGTTACAGACAGCCCATTATGAACAGCAGTCAGCATAGCCTGAGAGATTTGTGATCCATATGCTGAAAAAAATTAGTTGTTAGTCTCAGGTTAACAAGATTGCATAGTCTCTCTCATACTTTATTTATTAAATTGGCAGAGAAATTATATTTTGTCTTGTTTCTCAGGAAGTTAAAATTTATGAGGCACTGCCTAGCAAGGGCAAGAGAAAACAGACAGTTACTAATATAAGTATCCAATGGGTTTCTCCTCCTTTCCCCGACAACAAATTGCTTGAAAAAGGGAAGGTATCCCTGTTATTTTCAAGCCTCTTTGAAGTAATGATTTTGTGCAAAGTATATTGGATGTTTTAAATACAGGCTTGGGAAAAAAATATATAGGGGCAGATACTATACCCTAGTATTAATTAAAATGCCAACTATTATTATAGTATGCTGTATGCTTAAACTTTCCAATAAATATATAAAATTAACTCAAGAAAAAGAAAGAAAACTTGAGACTAAATGATTTCCATTGGGATAGCTAAAATTGTTAAGGGAAAGTGTTCCCTAATGACGCTACCCACTGTGATACCTCAGTATTTTTATTGACTACATTTGCAACCATAGTGGTCTTTGTATATACACATACCCACATATATTCTCTCACAGATTAATTGTTATTTGGTAGGGACAGCTTTAAAATTCAGAATTTCGCAAGAAATCAGCATATAAAACCTAGTAGAAAAAGCTGCAAAAGGTGAGAGAAAACCACTTGGCCATTTGCTGTTTCTGTGCCAGTCATAAATATATTTGTGTATCACTAGAATATATATTATGAAGCGCATTGACTTTCTTCTTTTTTATCTTTTTTCTTTTCTTTAGTGAACAGCCAGACAGTGGCTGGTATGTCCAGTGATAATGAACATACCAGCTATCCAGGCACTGTCTAATCATTGTGATCTCGTCACTTCTTTTTCCATTATCTTTCTTTCCTACTACAAAGAATTATGTGGAATACAGCTGCCTACCTGGAAGCTATTTTCCTTGTAGCTAATATAGCTATAAATGTTAATCACTAAGAAGCTACTAAAAGATACAGCTTTTGCACTTGTCTCTCTCACTGATAAGGTATATGTGTTACTCAACTTGATCTCTGAGCAGGAAAACTATCTGTACCATCAGCCTCAAAGCAAGCAACTATTTATGTGTGAGACACTGTTAACACGGGCTTGAATAAACCCAATTTTTCAGCAAGAGAATAAGGCTACTTTTTAGAATGACTGCCTATAGCATCCAGCTTGAGTCTTTGGATTAGCCTCTGACACAGCACAGCAAGTGAATGAGAAGAACTTCTTTCAGTAGGGGGCACATTTGTACATAAAGCAAACAGATTTTAGATAGATGGTCTTTTTTATTTCCTTATGAAGAATACACAAAATTAATCTTTGATAATTAAGAAATGCTTTTCTGGACATACCAGTAAAACTTAAAAGCATATATATTAAAATAACTCCAGAGTTAATACCATTATGCTATTATTCAGAACCTCTTTCCAGGTCTGAATGATAGCACATCTAAAGAGAATTTTCAAAACCAGTTGTAGTCCATGAAATATTATACAATTTTGTTGTCTGGTAATGAGTGAAGGGAATCATATCACTGAAGACTTCCTGAAATGAAGTTGCAGATAGCTTCTGTCTCAAAGAGATCTCAAGTCATATTCAAAAGGATATTTGGATATAGAGTGTAGATATATTTTTAAATAAACTGCTTGAAAGTAATGGAAGAAGCAAATTCTAGTAACAAATTCTGATTGAGAGAGGAAAAGAAGAAAATACCCAGGCACACCATCTCATTTTAGTCTAAGAGAAATGACTTGAAACTCAAGCAAACCAGTGACTAAGCCAATCTGAACATTTCTGTAGCGTGGAAGTGAACTCTATATTCCTCTCCATCACTGGGACTTGCTTGATTCTTTTTTCCTCTCCAGCGGTAGGTCAAGAAGATGCCCTGCTTTCCTAACGTCCACAAGACTATGGTTCTGCTCAGATCCACATAACTGCAACATCATTTCTGAGAAAAAATACCCCTTATTTCCCTACACACAAGGCAGTTTGAAATACATTAACCTTAGCATTCTTAACTATCCAATAACCTCATCAGTTAATGTTATGCTGAATTAAAAAAAAAATTAAAAAGTCAGTAAGCCAGCCCCTGGGTACACTGAACGGACTTTTAGCTGTTCATAACCTCCTGTGATACTTGTGTCTCCTCGTACATTCCTCATTTTACCATGCTATGCAGGAATTGGGGTTAAACTAAGTCTTTGAACTACCAGATCTCCTCAGCTTGTCTTCCTCTATCTGAACACAGGAAATAATGTTTAATCTCCAAGAAAGGAACAGACTGCAAAATACCCATCTCAGTAGGCCAATTCTTTCTCTGAAAGAAAAGACATCCAGTTCTCTTAGGGACAGCTGAACTTACCAAGGTACCAGGTTCAAAAGAAATCAGTCTTTAATGTTTAGTACAATGTACATAAAAGGCAAGGACTCAGAAAGACAGCATTTACCACATATTCTATAAAACCAACTACAGAATTCATCAGTTTTGGTACATCAGTAATGGATAATTTTGGATAAATTTGGATAATTTTTAATAATGTTAAATGGAAATATGCTACTTTCTAGATATCTTGGCCCCATTTCACATGGGAAACTCAACCTTATGGTACTGGAAAAAATAAACGGCAAAAGGTGGTCCTGAAAGTAAATATGCATATAAACAGGACTAACCCTCCTATCTCTTGCCCAAACTGTAATTTATAGCTTAACACACAGGTAAAACTGACACAAGAGGGCGCCCCTAATATAGGGCACAGCAAAGATCTGCCTGGTTACATGTTACAGGATTCCCCTTAATCCAAAGAGAAATGGGCCAGTTTTCTCTTTAGCTTCGAAGTACAAAACCTATCAAGACCCAATCTCAAAAACTATACTATTTAATTCATCTTATTAAAGGAACTATGGCATACAGTGTATTCATACATTGCCTAACTATTAAAGTTCGGTTAGCAAACACAAGAAGTTCTGTAACAACAACACACCATCTTTCTCAAGTCCTGGTTGGCCAATACAGAGTCTAATGGTGCTTATGTATGTGCAGAAAGACTATTAGTATTATATTACAGCAAAATCAAATACAATATGTGTTTCAGACTATGTGATTAATACTTACAAGAAATATATATTACTTCACACTAGAGGTGCTTGAATGGTTCTGCAAACAGAAATCTGCTAGTATGTCCAAATTGTGTGAAAATTATACAGAAACATGATTTTTATAGTGTTAAATACAAGTCTTGAATTTGTATTTGAACGGGACCATAAAGCTTTACAGATAGTTCACGCATTTTCAATGTACCATACATGTCTGCAACATAGTGCAAGTCAGTACAGGTTTGGACTTACAGTATTACACGCCACCATGAAGAATGAGAAACTCCAAAATTTAACAATATTTTATTGTTAAATATATATATATACAATATATATAAACATATATATTAAATATATATAAACAATATTTAACAAAATATATTTTACCTGAGATAACTATAAGTCTTTTAATATAGGTGAAAATATATCCTGTCAATTAAGTATTTCTTTCACCTGATCTCATTTCTCAGGATACAAGGATTTCTCAGGATCTGTTCAGTTTTCGGATCAATTAAGCAAGGTAATTTGCTTAAATATTGATTTCAATTGCATTGTTTAAAAGCAGTCCAGCACCTTTAAGACTGAAGGTCTGAAGCTGTAAGAGGCAATTATACATATATATACACCCCGACATACATATAAAAAGAGAAAAAAGAGAGAGAGAGAAATATTACCCGCAAACCTTTCAATTACTCTGTCAGAAAGCTCAGAGGCAAACTCGCAGTATAAGACATTACATCTCACCTGTATTACTTCTCAGTAATTAATCATTTTTCGAAGTGCATCATAGCATTTCCATTTGTCTGGGATGTAGAAAGGCTCAAAGATGTGAGGGAAGGGAGTGTCGTAGCCACACACTCTTGAAATAGGAGCCTCTAAATTCAAAAAGCACTCCTCCTATTAACAGAAATACAGGATAAATGTTAGCAAGGCCATTATTTTCAGAAATCGTGCATCACAAATAGAGTTCTAATGAACTTTGCCTGAAGGTCCTGGAAATTCAAACTTTCTATTTATATAACAGCATAAGCAGTCCAGACTAGTGCTTCCTTTTGCTCAAAGGTACATATTAGAAGAATGACTCGTATTAATGTTATTTTGATTCTTGACATATGTGCTGCATTCAGTTGTATGTAGGGTATTTTTAGTATATTTGCTATACAAGCCAAGTGCTGCCGAGAAACACATACTTTAGGAAGAAGAGAGTAAGCGTTTCTTTCCTGTGCCACCTTTAGACAAATAGGAAAAACTACATATCTTAAAAAGCGTGCATTATTTGTTGTTTAAATGATCATCATATTCAAACAGATTTCAACCTTTGGAGTGGAAAGCTGTGAGCCTGAACTCATAGGGATTTGCAAACCTTCAACACTTCTGAGTCAAATCCATTTTCTACGAATATAAATATAACCTTTGTTCTGTTCAGACCTTGCATTCGGCAATGCCCACGAGAGCTGCATTACTCAACCTAACAGGGCACAAAATATTATAAATACACCACACTAACCTGACAGTGACCTGTGTGAACATGCATCAAGTGTTATTAGCTTTAATAACCAAGCAAATAACGGCATTTGAATCCTCCTACTCTCCCAAGCAGCAGAGTGAGAGCAGAGACCTTGACACACGACAACAGATGGACAAAGAAATAACTTTGCCAGATCAAAATGTTGTCAATGTCAATATCATCTCATTTTTTCCCATATCTTTGGCATAAATATTCACTTTCCAGACCATACAAATGAAAGGACAAACTCTGTCTCTCCTCTTGGCCTCTCTTTCATGGACTGTAACAACTAAGACATGCTGGCCAACTTCCCCTCTCCTTGGCTCAGCAAAATGGAAGGTGAAGTATTAGCGGCCACAGCCCTTTTCCACCATAAAGTCAGACAGCTGTGTTTTTCTGAAGCAAAGTGTTAAGTATTTTCTCAGACTAATGAACTGTTTTGAATGCTAGTTGCCTTACGGTCCATACTAGCCAAGCTCTCATTTTCTGTCCATCGTGACACATGGCATAGAAGGTACTCATACACACTGTGACCATAACTTTTTTTTTTTCCAGCTACCTCTTCTGTACAGCTTTAAGTGGCATATTCCTTCAAGGGAAATGGAAGTAAAAAAATCAGTTAGTTTGCTGGTTGCATACAGTGTTGTTACATTTAATAGCAAAATAACCCATCTGGAAACTTCAGAGCCTAAATAGGTCTGAATTTTAGAATAGCTCTAAAAGTAGATATATATTCAAACAGATATTTTTGAGATCCCTCTTCCAGCACACTATTTGCTTTTTCCTTAAAAGTGAAAGATTCATATTAGTACAAAATGCTGAGAGTGTATTGAATTCTTTAATGTCCATGAGATATATATGCTTTCTATTCAGCCAGCTCACAGTATTGAACCCCAACCTGCTGGCAAGGAGAATATTTTTGTTTCTAACCAGTCCTCGCTTTCCATGTTGTGACTGCCAGGTAAGACTATTGCTTTAGGACCACCTGATTTTGGCTCTCTGAACCAATTCTACACTGCTCTTTGGAGCAACTGTCATAGGATCATTTGGAGTCATAACAAGCTCAGAGAGGACAGCCCATCCCAAACGAAGTCTGCAGAGGACATTTGTTACGTTTCCAATGAATATATTCCTGCAATGCTGCCCATACATTGGGCATCTGTGCAGAAAGCGGCACTGCCCCTTCAGGAGGCCAACTGGCAGACAGCCCCAGAAGCCTTAGCCACTACTGGCAGATGGACTACTGAAATCCATGGAACAGTGAAATCCACGGGGGAAATTCTCTACTTACACTTTGTCTGACTAAAGTCAACACAGCATCATTAACAAATGGCTCGGACCGTAATATTGTGTCAAAAATGGAATTTCATTGTGCATTAGTTTGTTTTTTCCAACAATATTTTTACGACTTCATCAAACGGCAGTTGCCACCTAAACATTCAGACTTCCACACATTTTGCACATGAGAACAAGCTTGTCCTAAGATGCCTTAGGGAGGGCCTTTGCCTTTTTTTTTTTTTTTTTTTTAATCAAACCAACTGATATATTTGAAAAAAGATACTACTTGGTTACCAGCTGTGCTTTGGGTAAGTGCAGGCATGCATGCAAATCTTTGGTAGGATTGAGGCCTTTGTTTAATTTTTACTATAATTTGGTTTGGAGCTGGTTTGGTAATATAATGGATAGCGCTTACCAATTCAAGAGATTTTAATTTCACCTCTGAAGTTCCTGGAAGATATATCCAGGTCTGTGCTTTAAATCCAAATCAAACCAAACTCTTCCACAAAGATGGCAGCATATGAAGTTGATTGCCTGATGGCATTAATTTAACAAATTCAATCTATCTGAGCAAATGAGATGATATTCTTAATTACATGAAATTGCAGCACAGAAAAATCATACCGTTAGCAAACACTGAAAGCCAATGTAAGATATTTATATATATACACTCTGCGGGCATTTTTCAAACTCATCTTCCCTCTTGAGCTTGAAGGGCACCTAGCTTAAGAGACTGCCAACCAAATAGTGTATCTTACACAGACTCCTGTTCACAGCTGCTGTATGCTATAAAAGTAGGATTGCATGAGAAGCACCAGTTCACCTAATGATAAATACAATACTGCCGCATCTGCTGTACATATTGTTGTGCCAGATTTTTTGCACCTGTGCAATCACATTTAGAGAAACAGGACTGAGAGCATCAAATAACCAATGTCTAACTCTTTTCAAAGACTAATAACAGCCATCCGTTGCACAAGCCTACCAGAGCAAGTCGGCAGCAATATTAGAGGAACAGTAGAAGGTCAACATCTAAAATTACATGCATTTACTTTGTACTACCTGGAAACATAAAATACTGATATTGGCCCAAAGCCCTATAAAAGCCTCCAGAAAATCCCTGAATATTCTGAGAAAACATATTTTAATAAAATGACATCTTTCAATGTAAAAGCTTAGGAAAATCTTAAAAAAGAAGAACTTAAAACATTTAAATTTTAATTCAAGTAAGTATAATAAGTCATGCAAGCAAGGTTTCATGAAAGATAAGATCTTTTAAAATAATTTGTGAAAATCTGTAGATAGGAGTCATACTTGTTTAGTAGAATATTTATGAACTTTCAAAAAAAACAGTATTTTTTGTTAGTGAAAAATGCTCAGAAAGGAATACATATAGTTAAGGATTAAATATATGAAAATTGTTTTATTTAAAAAAGAAAAATATGTACAAAAGAAAAGCATTCTTCTTCCCACTTCCCGACTGCAAGGGTCAAATTCTGGCCCCAGTTAACTCAACATGACCTTCGCCAATTACCTTCACTTGCCTGAATTTCAGTCAAAGCGTCCTAGGAAATACTTTGTTATATACAGTAAAGGCATTTTAATTGGTCAAATGCTTTAATCTCTACATGTGTTGCTTAATACCTGTTCAGGAAGACTTTTCAAAACCACTTAGGAGCACGGGTACCATTAAGAATGTACTCTTGAAACTCAGGGCAGTCGGTCAAATGCAGATCTCACATATGCAACACTTCTTAAAATGAAGGCACGGGATTGTTTTTAAGGGATGTGAAAAACAAAGATTTGCTACATGTTACATGATCGTATTTCAAATACATTCCCTGATGCTGCACAGACTCCCAATATTTCCATAAATGATATTATTCTCATATGCTAATATGGAAAACTTTATTCAAGATTTATTTTTTTTTTTAGTGATAGATCATTTAGCAAGGTACTTATGTGTATATTTTACCCTTACCAGACAAGCAATCAAATAATGAGATTCAATACTCAGTACTGAAATCACTGCATTGATAAATCAGGATCTGGCCTTAAAATATTAAAATACGTGAAAAATCCAGAATTACAGACATTTACAAAGATATGCAGTTGTACATTAAAGATAAAAATAACAAAACAAATATATTATTGGAGATTATTGAAAGAAAATATTGCCCTCCTTTTGCAATTCATAGAAAATTAAAGCAATCTGATACACAGTTTAGGAAAGCGTTTTTAGGCATCTGGCCAATAAGCAAACAGTTAAGAGTTTATTGCTCCAGAGCTTCCTTCCTCTAAAGGAAATCTATATAATTCCGCATTTATTGAAAAAATAAAAAACCTTCATGTGCAAACACCTCTGTAGACAATTCCAAACCACTATTTAATGCGTTGCTGCAGTAAATTAAAAGGAAGACAAACTCAGAAATGATCGTGGTCCCCTTAACTGTCCAACTTAGGTCGTACTCTCTTTGCTTCCATATTTTTGGGATCTATTTCACTTCCCTTAATGATACCTTTAGAATTTGCAAAGAAGAAACTGTGTTTACTCTAAAATTCTTCTACTCTGTAGGACATCCCCTAAGCTAATTAAAATTTCCATAAAAAATCCATTATTTCTGTAACATTTTGGGCACGTTATTCTTATTTTGTAACATTATAGATAGTAGAAACAGAGGAAGAATTACAACCATATCACGGGACTACGAAGTTGTATAAGAACACTGATCATGTCATTACTTTTTCAGCACAGAAATTTACTTTCTGCAGGGTAACAAACAAAAATTGTGAAGAGCCATTTTAACAGACAGAGTTTGATGGAAGTTTTAGTATTTCTTTTCATATTATTACAATAAAAATGATAATAAATATAAAGTTAAGATCCATTACATAAGACAAATTATGGGAACATTTTTCATACAACATTACTTATTTTTCTACAGGTTTCAACTGCAAAATTTGGATGCAGTAATTGGATGGCTTATTCACATGGAGGAACAAAGGACTAGTTGCAAAGATTTACTCCAATTGTGAAGTTTCTGACAATTAGAATTCTGAATTCTAGGCTACAGTATAATAAATAATAATAATAATGATGTTAATAATAATAATAATAGACTTTTTTTCCCCCGAACAACCTTTCAAGGAGAAACTCTGCTGTCATAAATTACCACGGGGTTTCAAATAGTTAAGAAAAATTAACTCATAACACTTTTAGGTGAATTTTACATTAATTTTAGCCCTTACTTCCCCAAATGATCTTCAAATTGTAAGCTTTCTATTGCCACAAGAATAATGCAAATCCTATTGCAAGTTAATAGCGAGTATCGTGAACTCATTTAAACATTTTTAAATAAAGCCTTTTAATTTTTTCCATCTGTGTCAAAGAGTCTTCTACAGAAAAGAAATTAGATGAAGAAAGATTTTTCAAAAATAGCTTTTGAGGTAGGTTAATTGATAAAACGCAATTTTAAAAAGGTGGATTTCATGTAATACAAACCAGCAGACAGTAAAAAAGATTACAGGATTTTTCCTTTCTGTTTATAAACATTCTCTAATTTGAACAGTTTCCTTTTCCTTTCAATATAAAACAATCCTGAGCATCTCCAGTTCTCTGTCTCATAACTGCAACACAATACTTTCTCTGATAAAAACAAAATTTACTTTGATTTGCATTTATATGTTACATAAATAATACACAATGACTTGCATAAATACTATACATTTATGAGATATTTTCAAGACTTTTTTTAGGGGAGCTCAGCAATAGTCAACTTAAAATACTTTTACATATCTATTCCTGAATGTTGTAATGACGATATGATTTTTTTCCTCCAAGTGAATTTAAGTGATATTTTAAAAAAATGTTTAAATGCTATCAAAAATCTTCCTGCTTTTTGAGATCACTTAAATTTGAGATCACTTAAAGCAACCCTTTTATAACTTACTGTGGTAAGTTATCTTAACATTTCATTTTATTTGTTACCGGCTATTAAAACTCACATAACTAATCTTATCAAACATGGGAAAACAGTTCACTGCTAAAATGTAAATGATGTATTTTATCATTATTGGATATTATATTTTTATTTATGAAATAAATCAACAATTAAAAATAAAGAAGCAATCAGGGGAATCTATTTTGCATAACTTGCTGACTTTAACCATTAAAAAAAATGGTTTTATTTAAAATATTATCTCCATAGAAACTGATTCACATAAAACAATATTTAAGGATAAAATATTATACCATAAAATGAATAGACTTATTTCCTATTAATTCATATGCCTCTTATGTCTATCATGCTAAAAGAAGCACTTAGTTCAGGTATTTTCAATCATGAACATTGAATTTATTTGCAGTGAATACATATTCTGACCAAAGCACTTTCAGAATCCAGACACATGCAACATTATGCAATATTAATTTTAAAAAGTAATACTCCTTTAAAAATATTTTCTATAATGACTAAGCCAACTTTTGAAAATCAGTCTATGAATTATTACATTATCGCACCTTTCTCTCAAAAAAGCAAAGCTTGATATACAAATTTTCTGTAAAAATATCTTTTCCAGAAATGAAACTCTATGTGCTTTATAACTGCTTTTTTCATCCAAATAGAAATATAAAGGATTTATTGGGTTAGTATATAATACATATTTCTTTTATAGCTGACACACATGCATTTTTAGAAAACTTATTTCTATACCATATATTTAAAAGGTTTCCCATTAAAACGACGAAGGAATTTGAACAAAGACACATTACAATTGTGAGCGAGACAAACTGAAAACAATAAAAGTTGAGGTAATCCAGAAAATTTAAAAGGTAAAACACAAATATTCATATGTCATAAATAAAGCACTGTCTTTTCAAAACTGCTTTTTTCAGGCCGAATAGAATTTTTGATGTTATAGCCATAATTGCATTCCCATAAGATGATGTTAGGTCACTATAGTAACTTTCATCAGCTACACATCAGCAGCAGCCTTGCAATGCTAATGCTCCTAAATTAAAGCTCTTTTTCTGTTGAATGGAAGTAAAATTCACAACTTTCTTGAAGGAGAGCAACCAGTATGCTAGTGATCTATAATTCTTGATAGTTGGGCAATTTTTGTTGCCGATATGAAGTTTATGTTTTGCTCATGGCATATCACTAATTAATGACATTGAAAGGATGTTTTAATTCCTTTATGTCACTGAAAAATGTGTGTTTCACATTTTTCCAGACCACTTGCAATTTTTTTTACACTACAAAATAACCAATTTGCTCCGTTAAGCTCATTACTTCCATGTCACAGAAAAGAATGTCCATAATTACACAAGTATATCAAATTAAGTAATACATTTTTCTTTGTGCCCTTTGTTTTGTCTTCATCATCACTGGCACCTCTGGGAGTTATAAACATCCTGAAACAGGATCTGACCAGATATTCAGCATAGATTTCTCTCTCTGAGCTGGATTTAATTTTAAAATTCTGTATTCTTTTGATGGAGTCATACCTTTTTATCCTACTTGCTCTGAAATGAATCGCTTTCAAGCAAAATACTATTACTACTTATGAAATATTCACCAGGAATTAAAAGGTTGTGCAATTTCTAAATGGAAGAACAAACCAACTACCTCAGTATTTTTGTGGATGACAGGAGACACCAAGTGTTCATCTATCTTAGATTTTACACAGGGTCTTACCACTAATGAATTTCGTAACAATCCTCTTTTGCACAGAAGACTTCTATGTGGACTCAAAATGCTAATTGTTGTTGTTTATTATTATTGATTTACATATCTTCTTCATTTGTTGCAGTGCTTGAGACAACACCAATTATCCTAGAGAAAGGCTGTGTGATGCAGCTAAGTTCTCATTCATACATTGGTTTGAAGATTGTAGGGGCATTTTTGGTTAGGTTCACAAATGACCAGTCTTTCCTAACACAATGCAAGACTAATACCACTTTTAAGTCTCTATTCATTAAATTTACAACAGAATCACTCAAACATCCATGGCAACATCATTAATTTGAAGCTGTTGGGCAAGAGCATCAGTCAGTGACCATAAAAATTTAGTTGTTTGGTAGTAGAGCCCTACAACAAGAATACACATCACACTCTCAAAGTCTTCATACCAAAGAAAAATTATCAAATTTTTGTTAAACAACTTCTCCTTCCCACAAAAGGACACAAATAGAAAGTAATTTTCATTCCTTTCCACTCTATATTCTGTGTTTTACATTAAAAGGCTAAGCCTTTCCATGAAAATGCTGCAAAATTTAAAGCCAACTTGGAATTATATTAATTCAAAATGGCACCTTGACAGAAAGTTCTTTACAGTAAATTTATCATTTGTGTTGTTTAGAGCATGGCATGCAGCAGCAAACGCTACTCTTTTCCACAGAATCAATGCTGGGGGACAGAAAAGCTCAAGAGGATATGGTGAGACTCCCAAATAGCCAGCATATGCTAGTGCCTTCAATCAAAACCATGATTTCAGTAAGGGGAATTCTTTGATACTTAATTGTAATACGCTTGAGGACCACTTACCGGTTTTTCTTCACAAACCCTAGAAATACTATTTTTTTCCTAGGCATTTATTACTGTTCCTTTTTTTTTTTTTAATGGAAGCAATCTATTCCCACAAATCACATGTTCTATATATTTTATATTCAAAAGTACCACAAAATTTTTCAAATAGAAACTACTGTAAAGCAGTAAACAACTTTTTCTCCCTGCAAATTATCTTTTCAATAGTAAGTTCCAAGCTTATTGTGCATGTTCCTATAATCAGTAATAATTCTGAACATTAGTAAAATTTAGCTTGACCTTAAGTCCACTGCTATCTATAGTGACTTCCAAAGTGCAAGAGTACCTGAAGATACTCGCTTTATTTAGTGAGTTGGCATTACTAACTCATCTGTTTAGCCAGTGATCCTGCTGTTATGCATGCATTAATGCTGAGGAACAACCCAAGTGAAAACACTGGAACATGCGTGCATAAAATTATTTATATGTGAAAATGTTTGCAAATCAGAAGATTTTTTCTTCATGAATGAACAATATAGTAAGCATTTGTTGAGCTTTTTTTTTGTGAAGATTATCCACCTTTTAATAACATTTTTTATCTTCTAATCACAAAACTACAAATACTAGTATCATCAGATTTTATACTTTCAGATCAGCATCTGTCCCCCATCATTATTGTCATTTATTCAAATGTTTTGCCAAAACATCTCCTTGCTAAGGTTCAGTGTGCCAGAAATAACTGGAAAGATTTGCTGTTAAGAGCTTTAATTGCCAATAAATGAGACTTTTATTTTTACAGCTGTTTAGGTAGTTCAGATATTCCTGCAAAGACAGTCACGTAAACCTACATATTTTGCACAGTAAAACCCTCATAAGAGTACTTCATTCAACACACACTAAAGACATTCTAAGGAAACATCATTTCAACTGATGCTATAATGTAAGACAATGTATTTCCCATTTGATACTGAAGCATTGGCATTTTTTTGCCAACATAGTGAAAAACTTTCTGTCGTTCCCACTGACTGTCTTTGAACATATCGCTATTGCAAAACTGGAGTTTCGCCAGTCAACCAGGGAGATCCAGATACAAATGAAATGCTCCATATCATCTATACAAAGGTTAGGATTTTTCTAGATTTTTTCCACATCATTTTTTAATATATGATCTTTGAAAAATGAACCCTTAACGGGGGGAAATTAGGTTACTTCAAACAAATGTACAAGGAATTTTACAATATATCCTTTACATTAAACTGCTCTTTTTCTTACCTATTTAATTTACAGGAACTTGCTTGCTGATTCAGACCTTCAGTCAGAAGTACTGTAGTACAAAGCTTGAGCTGATATTAAATATCCTCTTATGTAACAGCTAAAGTAGCTGTTAGAATAAAAATCACCTCTTTATACCTTCTAGTCAAGTTTCCTTTGGAAACACATTTAAAAAGCTGAACGAAGAGAAATGCACAGAATTTTTATGGAAAGCATATTCTGTAGAAAAACACTCAGAACCACTGAATGCTCTGTACCAAAGGCTTAAGTTCTGCATACAGACAACGTTCAAAATTTTCAAATTAGACACAGCTTTCCTACAATTAGCTTTTCTTCCTTCCTAAAGAAATGTACATTCTTGATAGTTTTAAATCTACTTTCATCACAATTCCCATATTACTGCTTGCACAAACTGGTTATATAACAATTCCACTGTTAAAGAAAAACGCGTGTGTGTGTGTGTGTGTGTATATTAATCTCCTTGCTACGGTTACCATTCATAAAGAAAACTTACGAGGTAAAAATAAGCTAATACATTATTAACCTTTTCATTCATAAAAAGTTTACATAGCTCTTTTATATTTGGGAGAAATTAACTGTAAATGAAATATTTTTCCTTTTTAAAATATTTAATAAAGCCATCAAAAACTCTCTTATATACCAAATGACTCTAAAATTGAAGATCATGAGTAACATATTTCAAAGACTATGACATTTTAAATTAGTTTTATCCAAAAATTAACAATTCAAAATTGAAAAGTCTATTTTGAAGGTTTAATGGGCTAAATGGATAAAAACAAGTGTGTGGGAACTGTGCAGTATCCAACAGTATCATTAAAGAACATAAACACATACAAAATAATTATTTTTTTAAAAACAACAGAGATGTATTATCAAGGGTTAACTTTTTATTCTAAAAGTCTTGCTGAAGTTTTCATTGAATTAAGCCCAAGTATTTTACTTGGTCTACATTTTGGAACTGGCTGTTTAAATTTCTTACTTGAAATGATGACCTGAACTTTATTTATACATTAAATCAATAACAGAATTTTTTTTCACTCCACCAATAAAACTTTCTATTTACGGCCAAAACCATAAATCTTTTATATAGCCTAATATACCTCTTCCACTAACATTTGCAATTGTATAAAGAATTTTAAAATGAACATTCTGATTAAAGAACTGAAATATCTACACAGCTACTGTAATTAATATGAAGCAGCTGGCATCATTCTATTTTTTTCCTTTCAGTGGCATCAAGTATCCTTTAAACTACAGTTGCCATATATTTAAAGGAATTAAATTTTAAAATAAGCTAATGGTAATATTTGAAAAAAATAAATTGCAATTGACCGCAAGCTGTGATTTGTTTTCCTATATCATTGTTAAATGGTTTCCCTCATTAATAAGGGAAATTAGGAGTAAATTAGGAGATTCTTTCTCAATATACTCAGTAAATAATATTCTTACTGAGATTAATCTTTCATCAAATGCTACATCTTACAGGAATGGATATGGCTAGCTAATGATTTTTTGTATCACAAATATCAAACGTAGAGTACAAATGAGAAATATTTTACTACTTAAAGGTCTAATCTTTTGTAGCTAACCAATAAAAAATGATAGTCTGCTTCCCTTAGAAAAAAAAATCCATGTGTTGCATTAAAGCAGAATTCTTTAAGATTTAGGAAAGTCTCTATTAATTCCCTTTTTCAATATTTAAAATACTTTTTGAAACTCATTGGCTTCTTGTTTCACCTAATCTCCAAGTACTATAATTATACGGTAGCAAAAACTCTAACCACTTATAATCAGAGATTGTGATATATGATATATATTATACGCAGCGTAAAGAGAGAAACCAAAAAGTAGAATTCTGTGAAAGTCTCAGCCTTTATTTAGGTTATTTCCTCTGCTGGTGGCCAAAACCACTGCTGTTATGCTCAGAATTCCTGTCACATAAAGTCACTACCAATGGCAGAAGTCAGGGATTAGGTGCATTGATACTAATGTTCTCTTCCAGCTGTGCAACCACAAAACAAAAACACATTTTTAAACAATAGTTATCCATTCTGGGAAATTCCTGCTTCCACCAGCCCATGTGTCTGAATTCCTCTCCATAAATCAGACCATCAGGCTATGTCCAGCTGGAGGCGATCTCAGATCCCAAGTCCAGTCTCCACTATCACAGAAAGCCTGTTCTAATGTTTATCGATCTTGAGAGTAAAGGCAGTTACTTTTTTCCTGTTTCTTTTTTTCTTATTTTAAGCCCCAGTTCTTTAGCTTTACAGGTGATCTAGAACTTTTCCTGTAATTAAAACCCTTTTTCTAACTTCAAGCCTTCATTCATTCATACGTTTGTTCCCAATAGTACTTTAATTAAAAGCACCTTCTCTGGTACATATCTTTGCTCATTTACTCAGCAGATGGACTTATATTCTCCAGTCTCCTTTTTGATAGGGGAAACAAGGCAAGCACTGTTAAGCTATTGTCATAAAATAGGTTCCCTGCATACCTGGAATACCCTACCAGCTCCTCTCTGACACAACCTGGTTTCAACTCTTGTTTCTTAAAACTAGTTTACCAGGCTTATACACAACATCACACATGACATCCTACCCATACCTTCTAAAACAAAATCAATACTTCCTTATTTCTACTGTATGGCTAACTATAATTGTATGCTGAAACAGCCCTTGCTTTTTATTCCAGATGCACTGTGTTGGTGGGACACGTGAGCAGAAGACAACTGGTATCCTAACTCTTTCCCTTTTGCTGAGCTATGGCTATCAGCTTACACACACACACACAAAAAGAAGTTATTAGTCCACTGCTAAATAACCTTGCACTTAATACAATTAGATTGTATTTTATTTCTTGAATCCTCAGGACCATCCAGCTTCATCACAACACTCCAATTTCTAGTTTATTAACAAAAGACCAACGTTAAGATTGACAAATTCTGATAAATTATATTTTTTGTAAATACGAAACTAAAGAAAGTGTTAAGACTTAAACCAGGTCACAATGAATTCTGCTAATACCCTCTTGCAAATTTGATAACTTTGTTCTATCTACTGCAACTTCTTCACAAGAGAGCAGTTCATTATACAGCTTGCAGTTCGACTTGGAAGATTTTTGTAGTAGTGAGATCTCATCTATCTGGTTAGTCTGGCACAAGATACATCTGATGTAGAAACCCTTGCAAATTCATGCAAATTATGAAGTTTAAGAAAATGCCATCTTGCAAAAACTCATACCAGCTTCAAGCAATAGAAGAAAACAAGTATTTTATCCTCTTAGGAGGGAATTCAGAGTCATGATATGGGGACATCAGTGTTAAAAAAATAGAAGCAGATAAAAAAAGTTTTTCTCACTTTGATGACTATAGTATTTCTAAGTTTTACATGTCCATTGGTAAAAATATAATCATTAACAAAATTGCTTGACTTAGAATCCTTCAAAAATTGCAGCGATGAGTTTATACCAGCGAAGAGTTTTAAGCATCTGACATTGCACTTTGTCTTGCTCAAGACAAGAAACACACTCTCAAATATCTTTTTTGTGGTTAGCAAAGGAAAAAAAAAAAGACACAGAAATAAAGCTCACATGTTACACATTATGTTCATGGTTTTGTATTCCCTATGAATTCAGGGATACTCCAGAAATTATGGGTTTTGTTAGCTGCATAGTTTCCTATCTGTTGTAAAATCAATATTATTCTGAATGCTCTACAGAAATTGAGGTTTAAGCAGCTTTCTCTGAACAGTATATAATTCTTCAAGATACTTGTACTTATTTTAGTGGTCACCACAAAGTATACATAAAAAAAAGAGCTTACCATTTAGTGGCTAATAAACAACTACAGTCTAGAAGACCCCCTGATCAGATAAAGCAATGTTGAGGTTTACTGTGGTGTGGTGAACACTGAGCATGCTGAAACTTATTTGCTGCTTTGCAGTTTTCTTAGGATATAAAATGGTTTCCAGTAACCTATCATCTAGGGATTTCTTCCTTATTTGACACAACTTTTCTAAATGACTGCTTGCCGTCCTGAAACAGATGTTTTCATGTTTCCTTCTTTCTGCTTTATTTCCCCCTAATAGGAATTCCAAATAGAAATATGAAATACGTTTAACTACTCTTCTCATTTGGTGCTGTTTTGTTCTTTAAAACAAAACAAAAAGATTGAGACAGTTTTTTGTTGTTTGTTTGTTACTTTACTGTGTGATTTTTCTGATTTTTCCTTTTGGGTATATTACGTCAGATAGTTTTAATTAAGCAAATTGCAGAATTACTATGGCAATGGACAGTGAATAAATGTGAAATGACAGTGACTGATAGCACTACAAAGCATTAGAACATCTTTAAGGTGGTTAATCTCAATTGTTGTATAGCTCCTTACCTGCTTGGTAATGAGGTATTGGTAGAAGAGAAGCTGGAGGTGCCAAACTATTTAAGCATTTAAAAGTGAAAATAGTTATCTTGAGACACTTTCAGAAGGATTTCTAGTTCTCAGATACTACTAAAGCTAAAAAAAAAAAAAAAAAAAAAAAAAACTTTCCATACTTAGTATTAGCTTAGTATTAACATAACATTATATAATTTTTGGATTAGTCCTGAGTCATTACATAGAAAAACAGTGTCTTCACCCACTGCAACCTTTAATTTTAAAACAGAGTTTAAACAGGGCTATCTCAACACAGCAGATTGCATAAACAGAATTTTTTGAGCCTAGAAACAGACTGCTTCCCTTTAGCAGGCCTAGCAAACTGTCCAGATTTATAGCCATGTTAGGTTTCAGTGTGCAAGGAGACCAGCAGTGAGCAACTGGGAATGCCCAGACTAGAGACCACTTCAGCTGACAGTGCTTCAAGACAAAAAAACAAAAAAGCAAGTGTGAGCAAGTCTCATTACAAAATGAGCTTGCAGCTGATATCCAGCATAAACCAACAGGCTCAAGAAATGAATCCCTACCAAATGTAGAAAAAGGGGTACCATTCGCAGAACAACCTTATTATTTGTACACAAGGGTGTCAAATAGGTGTAAGGATGAGGCAAATGTTCATAACAAAGCTAAATTCATCTGAAAGTCATTTAGTACCAAACTGGACCACTACCGAGCCGGAATGTCCATAACAATGGCAAAATGGACAATTTCATTTTAAAGACTATCTGTGTTTAATTCACTTTTCTGTCCTTATCGATTGTGGAAGGAAATACAAATTGGTTTGGAAATAAAATAATAAAATACCAAGAGGACAACATTTTTATGTGTTTTCAGTATATAGATGGTGAAAGATCTTCCAATCTTTCAAGCTTCTTGAAAACTTGCCAGAATTGTTGCCATACTCGCATCACCTTTAAAGGTGAATGAAGATTTGTAGGCAATGAAAAGCATTATAGATGAAAAGAAAGTGCCATTCATTAGCTGTCCCAAAAATTTTTGGAGGAGTTCCTAGAAAATCATGTCTGCAGGTCATCAGGATAATCTACTTGCTTATCAAATGAAGCTTCTAATGGAAATTAACATTGCCTAAGAACCTTCAGGAAGACAAGAAAGATGTCTTAGCCTTTTATGAATAATGAATGAACATATATAAACTGATAGGAAAGATGTCTTCTATAACAGAAGACACTGTTCCACACTCATAATCCTGTGCCCTTCTAAATGTGTAAGTAATTTTGTATGCAATAGACAGAAACAGATGTTTCCCTCTAGCAGCTCAAAATCCCACAGGAAAATCTGAGAAGTTCAGATCATCCTACTCAAATCTAAATCAGAATTATTCTATTATGTTCATATAAAAAAAGGGATATTCTTAACCTTAGGAAGGATGGCAACATGCACACTTACTTAATCCTATGTTCCTCAAATATGTGTATGAGAAATCCTCTGTTAATATCCTGTATATAGATAGTAGTTAAATACCTAAAGATTAGAGGATTGAAATTAAATTAGATTTCTTAATTTTTGCTTAACTGAACAATACACCTCTCTAAAGAGAAATCATTAAAATGGTCTCTGAAATGCAACATTGATGGTGTAATTTTAGTTTTGAATAACTCTGAATTGCTTTCTCTCCATTATTTACTAAGTTTCTTGCTCATCCGAAGCACTCTGAATACATTCTAAAGATAAATTGCTTATCTGAGGCATTCTGAATAAGTGGGGACAATTTGTTGACTCAGTATAAAGCAGTATATACAAATGATACTTTCAGAGACATTTTCTCTCACTTCTGCCATTTGGGACCTAATATATTATAACTCCATCAACATTTACTAGCATATAATTGCATTAAGTCCCTTGACACCAATATATAAAAATGTTGACTCAGGCATATATATGTGAGTTTGATCTTAACACCTTTAATATACAAAGGAATAGTTTGTATTAATCTTTTATGTTTATGTAGGTGGAAATGGGAGTCCAGAGAAGGTCTGAAATTTAACTTTGTAGCACTCAAGCAGAAGTCCCACTCCTTGACAGCTGCATCTGGTAGACGATGATAGTAAATCTTGCTAATATCTGGACTAAACCAAAGTGGCACATCTAGCATCTTCCAATTATTAAAAAGAGGCAACAGAACCTTCAACTAGGAGGCTGAAGACATGTGGTTTCTGCTCAAAAATGGGGAAAAACGTACTTGGTGGTGCCAGTAAGAAGCGCTGATGGTAAGGTGAAGTAAGAAGGTGAAGTTCTTGTCTGAAGGAAACATCCTGGAGATCTCAGATGAAACCCTGGGGATGTCCAGGGACTGTGCTAATGACCAAGACTGGTAATTGTGAGCAGCTACACAGCACAGGCCAATACAAATTTTTGCCCAACTGTTCTAGATCTTCCTGCAGGGAAGGAGAGAGGAGACCTAGTGAAGGCAGTGCTGAGTAAGGAACAAGTGAGATAACCAAGCAGCATAAAAGCTCAAATATTGTTCGTTCTGACACAAGCCCCACTATGCAGATCTGCTACGTTTTTTCACTCACTCTTTCTCACTCATGACACCTCCTCACTGAGGTTTCCTTTTTTCTCTGCAGTGCAAGCACAGGGAGTCATAGATACAATGTGAGAAACCTCTGGAAAGTTGACCTCATCTTCATACTTTCACAGTGAGTTCAAAACTAGTATTTTATTGGTAGATAATGTAAATAAAACACTTTTAATTTATACTCAGGTTTTACTACCAGCGAGTTCAAAGATGTGCAACAGAACTATTAATTTCTAGTCTAGAACCACAAGTTTCAGGCACAAATGGAAGAATAAATCAGATCAAGAGAAAAGAAAACCAAAGATACTGAATTCTGGAAACCCCAATTCACAAAGGTCTCAGAGACTCGAGGAAAATATCCTCAATTTCAGAGTGCCTGGTATCTCTTATGTGCCTACATTTTGCCGGTAAAACTGTGCAGACTCCAAAAGATCTGCTTTTGTGCTAAGAATCACTTCCATCTTAGCGTTCTCTTGCTCTCACAGGTGATTTTGTTCAGATCCTGCAGTATAGCTGTTCTGCAGACCAGATCTCTAGAAAAATCGAATAAAGGTGCTGAATTCCAAGCAAAACACTGAATAATCACCAGCAAGTAGCTTGCATACACTTTTATTCAAGGTTTCTGTCTACAGAAATCCTAATTTTTGAAGTACTCGCATGAATACAAGTAAGGGGCATCCAGCCAACTGCCTCCTCAAATAGCAGTTTCACACCCACCTCATGCCTCTCTTATTTGGTTGCTAAAAAAACGGGATAAAAACAGAGTGAGAAGCATTTTCCCCATGACCCCCCGAGGAGCAGTGCTACCCCCAGAAGCAGACAGCAACGGTATGACCCTGCTGCCTAATGGTTGGGGGCTCACCCAGGAGATGGGATCTCCCAAACTCCAGTTCCTCCTTCCGTATTTTGTCCCATGACTGTGAAAGTAAAATAGAGAAACAGATCAAGGAAGAGAGTCAAACATTAAATCAATAATGTTATGTTTTTGTCAGAAATTCCATCTGGAAAGGGAGAACTACTCCCTGATGGATTGCCTGGTAGAACTGCAAAAAGATCTGACACTGGCATTAAGATAAAAAAAATCTGCAGCCAGTCCTAATAGAGAATACCACGGATGAAAGGGTTGCACATGATTAGCTTCTTGCGTGACTAAAAAGGTAGGCTCACAGGGACTAAACACTAGTAGCTCCAAACTTCTGGAACTGGATAGTCATTTTTCCTCCAGGTCTTCTGCATTTTTGTATCCATCTGTCTTTCCCTACCATTATTAACTTGGATGTTGTCACGACACATTCAAATACAAGGCTTTGTCCATCTTTCATAGTTCATCTTGAATAAAATATTGAAACTATGTTAGGCAAAGAGACAAATACATTATATTTCTACTTGAGTATTTCACAGATGAAAGTGATGCTGGTTTCTCTTGAATAACACCAGTCAATGCTAGCCACCCAAGGGGCCTTCCAGGATTTAATTACAGAAACTTGGGCTTGCAGATAACTTTTTTTCTGCAACAATGCTGAACGGTATAAATTTGGCTGCATTCAGAGCAGCAGCCAATCTTAAGGCATTTAGGATTCATTCATTTCAGCCATCCAACAAAAGCATGGAGCTTTTACATATAATGCTGGATTTTTTTTTTGAGTTTTTGCAGGAACACCATCTGAGTTGTCCTTGGACTCATAAACCCAAAAGCTGTTTCTTGTAACGCGTTCTGGATTTCAGTGTTACTAGTATTTCAGCTTCCCTGCTGGGATATCTTAGGTCTGAGGTTTCATGATTCAAGGCAATTATACCATAAAAACTGAATGTTAAAACAACTCATTTACACATATACTTATATTGCTCCAAAGATTTTATACTTTGAGATCAGATTGTAAAGTACACTGAACTAGCCTTGTGTTCCAGCTTCAGCTGACAGGCAATTCATACTCAGTAAATAATTGCTCTGAAACAAGATGACTGCAATTCATTTTATAGTTTGTGTATTTTTATAATTATAATCTATTTTCTACACTGAATTGATTACATTATTTGGCTAAAACAGAATGTAGCCCAAGAAGTTTCCATTGTATTATTCAAAACTGTTCCTGACTATAAAAACTTTATGCTATGAGTAGCTGTTAATAGGATTTTTTTTATTTAATTATAAAAAATAAAATAAAAATTTCAGATAATATATTTGATTATTTTTATACATTAAAATATTTTTTAAGTAATGGAAACCTGGGCTTCAGGCATCAATATACCATTCAGTAGGTTTTTTTTTTTAATCCTAAAATATTTTTTTCTAAATAGCTAATGCTGCTCCTTAATAATGTCATTTGGTATTTTTAATAGTCTTTAAAATTAATTTTAATAGCCTCTAAGTTAATTTAGCAAAGAAAAAAAGTATAATTACTTTAAAGTTTTTGAATTCTACCATAAAAAGGAAATCTAATGCTATAAAATAGGTATATAAATGCCTTTCAAATTTTAAAGCTGTAATGCTACTACAAACTTACGCACATGAAAGTAATCAACTCAAATCATCTTCTGCTCTGTTTATAAAAAACAAGGTTTTAAAAATACTACTCATTTGAAATAATAAAACTTTTCAAATACGGTATTGTATAGTTAATGGCAAAGTAGAAATAATTTATGACTTAAATCCCAAGCCAGCCACGGAAAAGAAATACACCATCTGAGCTAGTAAGAACAGTATACTTTTTCTGGTATGTATATTTCTTAATTATTGTTATTAAAATTTATATAGAAAGAAATCTTAAATTACTTTATTCTCATATTCACACATTACCATTTTGAACTTTCTCCTATGAAAACAAAAGGGTTTTCTCTAAAATATAAAAAGGTTAATGTTGCAGGAAGATTAAAACATCCAGCACCATCAGTTGTGAAGCACTTTCAGTTTTTACTTAAAACTCTCGCACACCTCAGATGACAGCAAAAAGCAACATACCGAATTAAGTGTTCAGAAGTTTCTGGAAACTGGAAAAGTCTATTAGAGGCTGGCACTTCATGATTTTGTCCAAAGTGGGATAATTTCTTTACAAATATTTGATGATATTGGATACAACTTTTGTTGCAGTCTCGAATGAAACAGATTTAATTTTATAATGTTGTGCTGTGATTAAAAAGAAAAGCACTACAGAACAAGTTAGTGAAACAACGCAGTAAACATTCTTATTTTTACTGATCAAACGTGTCGCAGCCCACTAAACTCTAAAGCTGCAGCAAACATTTCTTCTGCAAGTCAACCCTCTCGTCTGTTTTTTTGTGGAGCACTGCAGCACTCGGGCAGGACTCAATTCAGCAGGTATTTGGCCATGCAATATAATGGTCATCCACATTATCCAATATTAGTATCTATGCATTATCTGGTCTAAAACCGTAAAAGCCAATTACTACTGCTAACAACTGGGTCTGGTTTATACTTAACGTAGCTCAAATGATTCTAAAGGGAAACCCACCTGCTTTGAGTGCTGGTCTGGAAGTAATCACCTGCCAAAATGACGATAACTTGTTCTAATCAGTGCACGTTCCCTTCAATAAAATCAAGCTGGCATGCCCCATTCCACCTCTGTCTTTGATTTCAAGTAGCAAATGTATCTATGGATTCTACAGGTTAAGCAAGTTTTACACGCAAAATGTCCAAAAGAATTACAAACACCTTCCCCATACTTTGATGATAACTCAAGGTAAGAAGTAGGCCAGACTAACCCAGTTGAACTTTAGGTTTCAACAAGGCTTCAACATTTAGGCAGAGACAGGGTTTTTGCAAACCTAAAAGCCACCTCTGTTACATACTCAGAAGCCACTGTATAAAAATTCGCACCATTTATGAACCGAGGCAAGTGTCAAAAACCACGTCCGAATATTACCTAAAAGAATTTCAAAATGCACTTTGGACGACAAAATATTTCACTTAAATCTGTTCTGTCAACAAGTTGTCTAAATCAGCCTGTTAGGGTGGGCAGTGTCTTTCAGCTGGCTATCTTAGAGGAAGCATCTGGTTTAAACTAGTTGTCTAAAATCCCACAGTTCGAGGGAAAAGACAGGCACCTCCAAAGGGCAATTCAGTGCACTGCGTAATCTGCTTGATGGGGATTTCTCTGTTTTTCAAGTGTAGAGGGAGCTTAAAGCAGCAAAACTCCTCAGCCTCAGTTAATCTAGTCTAGACAATTGTTAAGATGCAAAACGAATAAATCCAATACCAAGTTCTAATAAAGAAAATGACCAACATCCAACTAATAACAATACCAAACAATAACTAAAGTTATTTCAGCCATAAACTGGAATATTAGGATTATTATTAGGAACTATCCTGACTTCTATTCATTCCCTCAGTTGCTTATACAAATCCAGTGATATCTTTATTTTTCACATAATACAATAAAGCTACCAAAATCTCCTTAGCATAGTATAAAAATATTTTAGTAGTTTGGAAATGAATATACAACAGGCAAAAAATGAGAACACCTTTTATAATTTCTAGAGTTCTTGCTCAGATTCTAGTCCATCAATTATATTACATCCTTATTTTTATTTTCGAAAAACTGTGTTTCAATATACCTGTATCCTAAACTTAAAAATATTGGGACAACTCAGTAAAGAGAAAGTAATTGTTTGAAAGCCTAGAAAAGGGCTCACTTAGTTAAAAAGTTGCAAAGATATAAAGCAACTCCTCACAACCAAATATTTCTCTGAGAAAGCCTAACACAAAAGTCTATGTCTTAAGAACGGAATATATCTAATAGACAAACTTTAGTTTATAATCCGCGAGTATTTTTCTGCATGTAATGCTTTCTATCTACACCATTACTAAAGCTAACATGTTGGGAAAGAGCCCACTTAGATAACTTCAATTGTACTTATTCGGCATCTTATTTTGTTGTTTTCCATATGTTTCTCCCCCAGAATGAGTTGTGTATCCTTTTCAAGATGATCATCTTCATTTTGTCTCCTCTCCTTTTCTTCTTATGAATTTTGAACTTTCTAAATTTTCTGAAGTTCCTATTAGCACAATTCTCCTTTTGAATTCTATTCTCAATTTCTATACTCAATTTATTCAGCAATATTAGTGGCAATGCTAAGTATTTATTTGAAGTAATATCATCTTTTGATGAAGCTCATACTGTACTTAAAAGTAACTGAATTGCAAAGAAATTCAGATTTTTGAGTCACTGTTTCAGGAGATTTAAAAACAAGCATCTGGCAAAGGCACTGGTCTGACCAAACTCACTACTTAACATATTCCAAAATAACATTTAAAGAACCTGAGCAGTGGCAACTCGTGCTAAAACATTACAGTAATGCAGACAGATTTTTGATAGATTTATCTCATTTCTCTGAGAAACTAAAATTTCAAAAGTCATCATTTAATCAATTTTCTTTTAATTTCCAGTTTTCAGGTACAGATCTTTCCTGATTACTCTTCCTGACTAGTTTGAAGGCCTGTCAGTCATCAAGGGAGAATGTATGTAAAGGATGAGGTATCCCTTTTGTGAGAACAATTAGGCACAGGATTTAGAAATTTAGTTCAATTTAGAAGTTTTGCAGTCATCTTCAGGGAAGTTTAGCATTAGCATTCAACTCATGGCCCCGAGCAATCACAAAATGATGGCCCTGCTCTTTCCATCCATACCCCTGCAAGGAGGTGACCTCATAGGCCAGAGCCATAGGAGTATTTAACTACAGCAGATACCTACCTTGGAAAGTATATATTGTTGGCTTACGCAAGCTAGCAATAAGCAAGCAAAGAATATTTGCTGCTTCTGTTTCATTTTCTCTCATTAATATTTTTCTGGTATCCCACTACATATCGTACTGCCATTGCATAATGCCCTCAGTACAAAATTCTTAATCACCTCTACATTTGAAAACAAATTTCATCCATTTCTGGTCTTCAGACATAAGCATGATAACCTTGATTCTAAATGTATTCCTTACTTCATTCAATACTGAAGGCATTCCAAATTTAGATCCGTCCTTTGAAATAGCCGAGACTATTTGGCAGCTAACGACTATTCTTTAAAGCATTTCTTAACTGATCAGATGACATTATCATTTCTTGCTCAAAATTAGACATTTTCAGTACATAATTCTTATAAGGCACAGAACTGCTAGGCTGTCCTTTAAGCAACATTTTGAGTTGTTCTGTGCTGTTCATTTACTTTAGTTAAATGTAATTATTTCTAGCCTCTGAGGATGCACTCACTCTCTTAACTTTAACCTGATTCATGTTTCTTAGTTTAGCTAGATCAAGGGTCCAAATATTAGACACAGATGAGATTTACTGGATTATTTATACTGGATATTACTTTTTTTTTTTTTTTTTTAAAAAAAAAAAGGAAAAGGATGCCTCTATTGGCATCTCTTTGTTTCCCTCATTATAAAAGAAAACAGCTAGGACAAACTTTATCTTAACCAAATCTCTGACAAAAGTTGCCTTAAGGAACTGAGTATCTACAATAAAACTTAAGACAATCAATTACAGAAGTGACATATTTTCCCTTGTAGAACATCCACATTCAAATGTAGGCATTTGGAGCATGCCAATTCATGAATGTAACCAATTCAACATTTGCTGTGAATATTCTTAAAAAAAAAAAAAAATCAAATAAATTCATCTCCATGTACAAAGTAACTTAAAATGACAAAATAAAGCAGTCGCATAAACGAATCTTCTCGGAGCTGAACTATAAAGGTCACATGCGGCTGTAATTTGTAGGTGAAGCTAGCAAGCTTTGTGCAACTGTGAAGGTTTAAAGGCTCTGTTTTCAATTGCGAGTTGACATTTTTATTGAACGGATCGCACTGCTGCAGCATCGGTAGCGGTGAAGGTTGTTTCTACAATAATTCAATACTTCTCGACAATAATTGTTGATAACACCCACTTAGAGCAGCAGGCTCAGCAAGATCCATTAGCTGCTTGCCAATACTGCCAAGGTTTATAAAACCTCTCCCGCATGCTAAACCATACGGCCGCTGTGACTGCGAGAAACTGCGTGTGCTGCAGGCTGCAAAATCACTCAGCGAGAGCACTCATTTGCTTTGCAGTTCATCTTAATAGCAGGCTTTTCTGTAACCTCGTAACTCTACTTACTATGATCCCAATTAAAAACAACTCAGTTTACTGACACAAAAAAAAAAATCCAGGTCTCCTCAGACTAGTGCTCCATTTGTCTGTTATCTGAGGCCAACTCCAGATGTGCAAAGAAATACAACACAGACCTCTAGGGAAACGTGACAGTGAGGACCACACCAACCCCACGCATCTCTCAAGAACAGCTGCATTCCCCTTTAGCTTATCTTTTCCAAGTGTCTCAAACTGTCACCTGATACCTTGTGATGCACAAGATATCTACACCAGCGCAATGTTTCAATAAAATCAAACTGTCCTTTTAGTCACGAGTGGTCTTGCAAGACCAGAGCAGAGGTAATTTAGGCAGTGAGGAATGTTATTACAATACGTGGCAAAAGCATTAAAGAGTAACTGCAGCTTTTCATAATATACAAAACAGATAAGTCTTAGTTTTCCACAGAAATCCTATCACTAGTTTTTCTTTATTTCCATCCACCATTCTATATTAATTCGCAAAATCGGTTATGTAAGAACAGACATAAGCTAATGAAGTACTGCAGATTCATTCCATTCAGAATTCCAATTCAGAGTCAAATATACAAGACCTTAAACCTAAATCAGGGAGCTGATGCACTTTGGGGCTCTTTTTTTTTTTTTTTTTTCCCATTAGAGAAAAGAGAAATGCAGGTTTATCAGTTCAGGCATTTCAGATGTATCCGTGTTACATTAAATGATACAAAAATGCCCTGTCTGTGTTTCCTCATCAGATTTTATTAAATTGGTAATGTTTTCACCACTTTGAAATCAATTTTTGCTACAATGTCCTCCAAGTAGTTAATTTCTTCTTTTCCCCCTTTTGCATGGTGAGTTGATGATCCGAGTACATTGATTACATTTTTTTGAATGCTCTTCCTGAAATCAAACAGAAAACTTAACTTAAACCTAAATTTAAAACTCTTCTTTTGAGCACCAGTGTACACTGTAGACAACAGATTCTTAAGCTGCTCAACTGAATTTAAATAAGCTAAAAATAATGCACGTGTAAAGTATCATCTATGAAAATCACTACATTTTATTCATCACAGAGATACTGTAAAATTGAGCTACAACAAACAGATCTTTTCTTATACAATTTATTATTCATTGAAAAATGGAGTAACTTTAGCAAAATTGCTCTATTATTTTTATTATAGCTATTTATTTCACCTAACTTATTACTCATCCTCTGATTTTTTGACCACACTTACACTAGTGGGCATAAATGCCAGTTTTCTTTAATAAAACTGTGAATACATAACTTTATCTCATCAGCTTAAATTTAGCTCCTTTTGCACAAGACTGCAGTTTTCATTTCACTTTATACGATGCTTATATTTGGCTACAAATACGTATTTTAATACTTTTTCCTTCAACAGTAATTTTTTAACAGGCATCAAAATTTGTTGCCTTTGATAATTTCAATGACTAAGTAGTGACTGCTAACTCTGGAAAAATCGTGTTGACTAAAAAGCAACAAATTTCTGTCAAAAATCTATCATATGCATTGCCTCTGAAAAAGCAGCCTGCAGACCAGTTCCTTAGTATGCACAGTGAAAAAAGGGCTCCCTTTTAGCTGCCACTGCTGTGTACATTCAGCATGATCCAAGATCTGTCTGTTTTTAAAGACTTCATTTGGAGTTTCTTCCTTTAGGGGTTTTGCAAGTCGTATTCCTCATATGGCTTGAATGTAATCCTTGCGGCTTAATTCTACGACTGGTAGTAGTTTTCAGCTAATGACTTTTTCCTCAGCTCTCACTGTCATCTCTTTTATGCATATAAACTTTTCATGGATTTCCATTTAAAAGCAAAGAAAAAAGGTTGGAAACGAAAATGATTATGCCAAAAGCTGACAGATACATTTTTGTCTGATTTTTTTTTCTTTGAATGAACACTCTTGTGTTAAAGAATCATAACACACTACCGCCTGTTCATACTGTATTAGTTCAAAAGAATAAAAGCCAAAAATAATTGGCATCAGCGAAGATTTCAGGTTTAGAAAAACGGAGCATAATACAATCCTTGTGCTATTCCTCTGTACTGTACTAGGAACTCAGTAATATTCCATCATTACAAAATGTGCTGGTGAAAGTATATAAAAATAGACAAATAAAATAAAGAGCAAAACACTCAAGCTCAGAACACACAGTGCGCAAAGTACATCCCCATTGTATTTACTCAGTCATTAGCTATCTGTTTGCATTGTATATGGGGAAGTGCAAAGCAAACTAGAAAGCTTGCTTGCGTGGGCACTTACATCAGTATTGTAGGGTTATCAGACACTGGGCAGCCTTCTGCAAAAAGCTTTTATGATTTTAAATCTTTCTAAAATAATAGGCATGGATTTACTGTGAGGACGGAGACAGGCCGGCCCTCGCTGTCTTGCCTTCCCTAAACACTGCTGCTTGGCACCGTGGGCAGTCCCAGACACGGGACACGAGGGAGGTCACAACATTCATTTACGCCTGCCCCTTAACACATTCTTGAATTTCAGTGCAGGATCATTTAAACCTCTTGAGAAAAGAGAGTAAGGTGATCTATTTCTCTATTAAAAGGAGGAATTATTTGCCTCCCACATCCCTCCGCAAGGCCGGCAAAAAATGTAAGGTCGTGGCTGTGAAAATACCCCCAAAACCTTCTCTAGAACTGCAGATCATGTTGCAAGCTGGGAGTGAGGGACTGGGTGAAAACATTCAATAGGTCAGGTAGGAACAGTAGCTGTTTGTCCCCAGAGAGGCTGTGCAGGAATAAGTCCATTTAATCATAGTATCTTTAGCACAGAACAGAGATGCCTGCAGCAGACCGGCTACACAATACCTGTGGGTTTTACAAGAAAGATAATAACAGAACAGTATGAGGTGAGCTTGTTGCTATATATCTTCCCCAAATTAATTTTTCCCGTTACTCTAGTGTTCCAAAAAAAAATGTTTAGTTATAACTTAGTACAGTAAAAAAACAGCCTATACAAGAAGCTTAACCCAACAACTATTATGATTTTCCATGATTGATAGAACCTACCAGTTAGTTCAGTAGCATTTACACAACTCAGCTCAACTTGAAACTCTGGGCACAACACAACTTTTCCTAAAGAAAGAGGGATTATTTTACAGTTAAAAAAATAAAGAGTTTTGGGTGGCCTTTTTTTTTCCATTTTGGAAGCACATCAAAACAATATTTTTTCCCCTGATTAATTTCAAACATTAAAATTGACTGTAGGTTCTGCAGCCTCCCCCATTGTTTCACCTACTGATTTGAGTTCCCTAAAGCTGCAGAAAGCTTTAGAAAGAAAGAAAATTTAAGCAAAGCTGTTAAGAAAACTTAATAGCTTCAGTCAGAGGAGGGAAAAAAGACAAGTTGCTTTTAATTGTTTCAGTTGCAAAGGCAAAATTAACACAATTTGACAATTTTTCAAATTAACTACCTTCATCAACCGCTTTGCTTTTTCTGTATATTTACTGCTAAAAAAACAATGGCAAAATAGAAAGTGAACACAAACTGGAAAATCTGGCAACTGTCTGGGAGAAAAGCAGATCAATGTATAAAGTCCTAATGGGTGGAACTGTCAAGAATAGAGCCTGTCCCCTGCTACAAGGAAAAGGCCTTTATGCCTTCGCATGAACTGTTGGAGCTGTAAGGAACGAAGCCGTTGCACAATGCAGCTCTTTGCAAGCAAATTCTTAAGGCTCCAGCAACTGAGGAAGATGTAAAAGAAGGGCTCACATGATTTAAAGAAAACCACAGGACTTTCCTTCCTCTTGACTGATACTGGCGTGCAGAAAAAAATATCTGTGTCCAGATAAACACTGAATTATTTCCATAAGTGTAAATGATCTTTGTCACATTCTTAGTAGAATTATAGACTCTTAGCCGAATTCAAAGTAGATGTAACAGTAAGCAGAAACAAATTCAGCAGAAAAACATCAGAACATATGTAACCAAGCAGCAGCAGCTTTTTTTTTCCCCCAGAAAACATTTTAAAGTGACAGAGAGGATTTATTTTGAATCGTGTGAGACAGACACACTAAATATTTAACATATTTAAGGGCTAATGGAAGTAAAATGGCCCAATTGTTTACAATACTGTATAGTTTATAAACTACGGTAATGAACAAGAACTCCATTGTGTTTAACATTGTAAAGAGTGCTTTAAGATACTTAGATATCTACAATACTAGGATACTCTACAATTACAGTTAAGTGTTTGCTGCAAACAGATTAGCAAACACATTGTTTTACAGTTTATACACCTTTGTACATATTCTGTCTGCCTGTACTACCAGATGCTAACACTATATAATACAGGTTTCAGTAGTGGCTTTTTTTTTTTTTTTAATTCAAATACTAACGTGCAGTGCCACAAGTCAGGCTGTTTGCACACCCGAACTACAAAATATAGGATATAGCTTAATAGATGCAGCATTATTATACTATTCAAAAGCATGACTTTAATAGAGTTGCCAACATAGCAGACATTCCCTTGTCCTAGAAATGATACGTGCATGGCAGAGATTTCTACATCTGCATTTTTTAATTGCTTGAAAAATAATCCTTTTAATCATAGGGTTCCTAAATCAGATACTCACGTAATCAAAAAGTCAAACTTGGAAAAGCAGACTACTTTCTACTAACCAGGCTATTAAAAGGTGCACAACCCTGACATGAATATGGTGAATTTATTAGAGAAAGATGCCTGAAGTACAATTTACAATAACTCTGGGATATCCTTTGTACCAAGCCATCATGCAAATCCCGTCTATTAAAAAGGTTTACTTTGGGGAAAGTTCAGCCCATAGAGAAGGAGGCTGGAAATCAGAGGGAAAGGAAATGAATCTTTCTTTCCAAAGGTTAATTTTACTCTTATTTCAAGAGAAATTCCCAATACATTTCTGTATATACTGGAATAATAGATGTGCAAGCCAAGTATCAACCTCTATCCTGGGAAGTCTAATTTAATCATTTAGCCTCAGAGTCATAAAATGTTAACTCTTAACTATGAATGTTCTGCTATCAGACGAAATAAGATACTCCCCAAACTGAAGACATATAAAGAGAACCTTTGCAACATTTTCTTCCTTGTTTCTATAGCAGTCTAAAGTTAAAAGATGCTCTCAAACCAGTAAATGAACAGATACACACACAAAAGCTAATTCGGCTCTAGTCACACAGTAGCAAGTTCAAGCTGCAAAAGGTCCATGCTGCAAGAACCTGGTGTCCCCCTCAGACATAAAAAGGGACCTCACCAGCAGCTCAGCCTGAGATGGCTTTGAAATGCTGCTCTGTTTGAGTTAACTCAAAAAGATTTGTTGAGCGCAGTAGTTCAATTGCCCTTGAAGAGAAGACTTCACTACTGACGCACTAATACCAGCTATTAATGCCACTGGCC
>JAUBNY010000729.1:2250033-2267292 GCA_032275445.1 Crypturellus soui
CTTATCAACTAGAAGACAGCAGTCATCTTTGGAAATGACAAAATAATCAAAGCCTGTAAGTCATTAACTTCAGAGCTCTAAATATTGCTGAATAAGGATAATGTTTTCGCTCCCTTTCTCCATATTATTTATTAGTAACATATTTGAGACAGTTTTTACTGCAAACACTTGGAAGTGTGATGCTCTCAAAGCAACTGTCACATCAAGTTTTTGCTTCCTGATTGCTAGGACTATTCCTTGATAAACGAGGTCGACAGGAAAAGAAGAAGCTGGTTTAAAAATAATACAAGTTGCAGATGAGCCGTTCCTATCTGCAGCTTTGATTTTGTAGGAAAATGATACTGAACAACATTCATTTCAAGTAAGAAATTAATTCTGCTCTCACACTGGGATGCCTGGGGAGAAGAATTGATGTTCTTCCTTGAAATGCATAAAGCAAGAAAAGACTAAATATGGGATCTCTCCATACAAAACCTACAAACTGAGAAGCTTGTAGATCTTGGAGTCTGTCCATGAAAGAAACATACCTGCCAAACCTATCAATACAGCTGCAAACTACACTGACATGCACATCCTGTGTCTTTTTCTGTGACTGGTGGAGAGTTATCACTCTTAATTCCATGGAGACCTTTTTAGCAAAATGGCACCAGGGAAACAGAATTCATTCACTGAAACCAGTAATTAACAGAGCTCCAGATGCTCTCTGCTTCTTCCTACTCCTAGCAGTCTCTGCATTCTCTCACAAAAGTAATAAGAAAAACACTGTAGCAAAAACTCTCATAAAAAAGAGCCTTTAAAACACCCTTTCATGGAAGCCCATCAGATCACTGTTCAACAGCAGGATTCTGATATTCTCTGGAGCTCTCTTCTGGTAGAAAGGTTTTCGTATGCAAATTGATCAGTGTTTCTAGCTCTCTCAGCTATGACCTATGAGCAAGGTGTAACCCATTTAGAGACCCTGTTGCAAAATCATCTTCCTCAAGTCTTTATTTTCACCTATTTTCCTCAAAAGCAAATTGGTAAAGCAGACATTAAGCAGTCAGCATGTAAAACTCAGAAAACTAACACCAGCTTGGCATTAGCTACTAGAATCCAATAGTTATGATCAATGCTCAAGAACTTGCATTTAGAAAATGCAGAAAAAAAAAAACACAGGTCTATACACACGTTACAAACGGTAAGGGCAATGCACAAAGAAATCACCTTCCCAAATATCCTAAAAATGCCTGCTGAGATTTCTCAGGACTTGTGATTACGGAATTTGATGACAGCAAATCACAAACCCTCCCTCTATACTCCTGCATTTTCAAAATTCTGCTTTTTTTTCAAAAAAGCTAAGCCTTTCAGTAGTCTAATTTTAGACTGTTCTAAGTGTTTCCTTTATTTAAAAACAGCACTTCTGTATTGTTACAAAATCTCTTATTTCTTCAGAAGTTTGCAGATACACACAAAATACACAGTACTTTAAAGAAAACATATGGTGAAAGCTTAAACACTTCATCACAACTTTTTCCACAGTCAGTACTTGGTTGAATCATCAGCTTGCTCAGTGGTTAAGTTAGTTCTGACATTAGGTGATAATGAAATAAAGATGAAAATAATAAGGAGTACAGGAGGAAGAAAGGATTAAAGGATCTTGTCTTTTTTTTTTTTTTTGCAGTGACCTTTACTTTGATCTTTGCTCAATACTTTAAAACGTTGACATTTTATTACAATTTACAACAAATATAGCTCAAAATTAACAGCATTTAAGAAAAGCAAGTTATTAAAAATTGACCATGATGGAAGCCATAAAAATATTTAGCAAAATTCATACTTGATAATAAGCAAATTCCATCACACTACAAAGTCAACATCTAAAAATAAACAGGTTTCAGTATTAATTTTCCCATTATTTCAAGCCATTGCCTCCTTCCAAATATTTACATTTGGCAACATTTCACTAGTACAAGCAACTGTAAATAGATAATAGATAAAATATTTAACTTCAAAAATGATAAATTTTAAATAATGATATTTTTAAATCCAGACTGATGCACACTCTTTAACATATATATTAACTACTCCACATGCATTCTGATTTTCCAGTAGAAAGATCAATTTACACATGACTAAAGAGATTTTTCTTATATATTTCCCTTTAAAGGAAAAGAAAATTATGAGACTACATTAAAAATACTTTGGGAAGTTTATGTTAAGTTTTAAAATCACGTTTTCCTCTGGTTAATCCATTATTTAAAACATCATTAAGATCTAAGCCAAAAAAAATGATAGCATAAGGAGATTTTTTCTAATGTCAACAGAACACTCTATCTGGGTAATTAGAAATTAATTGTTTCCACAGGCTTTTTAAAGAGCAGCATTTGTTGCCATCATATTATGAATATTTTCAAGATAACAAATAGAAAACTAAAAATCAACATTGCTGTGTTTAATTATCTGAGCTTTTGGGGATTATTTTTCTCCTGTATTTAACTCTATTTTCCTAGTAGGGAGAAACAGATAGGAAAGAGCCAAACCTGAACTTGAAGAGACTGCATCTTCTAAGAGCTTGAAAGATGTTGAAACACCTCAACTTCTGCTTTTAGTATTGTGGAAGCCACTTTCTCTTTAATTTCAAAATAGATTCACAATTTTGATATGACCATTTAAGTCCTTTTTCCTTAAGCTGAAAATTTCCAAGCTTGGTGCTATTGCGAATTTCAATGAGGAGATTGCATGTCGCTAAGTGCACTACAAATGCCAGAAATGATAATATAGTATAGATTGGTGGTAACATTGAACATATACCAGAAGAAGAGTTTTAGAGTTTTGTCATTTACAAACCAAGTAACTTAAAACTGGCAGTAAACCACATGGTGAGAAATCCCAGTGGTAGTTATGAAGAGCCACTTACTGTTTTGCTCATCTGGAACGCCAGGAGAGTGTTCCCTACACAACAACTCTTAAGCTACAGGACACTGACCAAAGTACGTAGCCCCACAGTGCAGTGTGCCATGCACAGTGAATCCTTTAAATAGCGTATTTATAAGCAAGTAGCTAAATAGCTCATGTATGGTTCATAGAGAACACGTCACATGTTGATCTTAAACTGACAAAGCCAACTAACAAAGACAGTACTTTTCAGTACTGTCGAACTCCATTGTTCATGAAACTTAGGCCAAACAACCTGTTTAAAAGGAGAAAAAAATATTCTAACACTTAAATTGGTCATTTTAGATTGCTTCAGCGATTAAGCCATTCCAGCACTGATTCAACCTCTGATTTTTCTTTTCTTATAAGTTATCACAGAATGCTTAAGGTTGGAAGGGACATTTAGAGATCATCTAGCCCAACTTTATCTTTCATATCCTGTCATCTTGAAATCAAAAGTGGTCAAAGTTATTTTCTTTTAAGCACATTTTGATTTTAATTTTATAAATACAACTCATACTAACTTTTTAAAAATAAATTTGCAGAAAAAAGTCACATACTATAAATGTGCTCATTCAGTTCACAAGCTACAGTCCTGATGGATGGCAAATGTGTTTTTAAGACTTGCAGGGCAAACTCATTGGCAAAGAGCTGAGGGAGGAAGAATGGTCTCAGGGAGACAATACAGCAAATACAATTTCTGTACTAACCTTTACCAAAATAAGAGCATCCAATTTTCCTACACTATTTGAAATGCATTGCAAGACTCATTATTGCCTCATTGACACCCAGCAATGGAGAAAACATTACCATGAATAATTAAGGTTTGGCAAACTTGTATGAAACTAAGTTTTAATAGACTATTAGACAGCCTCAAGTAGAGATAGACATCTTTAACAATGTGCAATTGAGTACATTATTATTGTTCCAGCAATTGAGCTGGATCAAAATTTCAGGTAGAACAGATTAAGACCATAGGGTAAAACGTGCTCCTATAGGATCCTCGATATGACACTGCACAATAAGAAGCTGCTTGACTCTATGGGTTAGTTTATAAAAACTACTGAATTGAAAACAGCTATGATGTAAAAACACATTATTAAAAAAACTCTTATAAAATGCAGTACTACAAACATAATAGTCTAATTCGCTTGTCTGATTTCTATTATATACTTATACATTAAAAATCAAGTATTTAAGTTCTGAATTACATAAGTATGCCGAATTTAAAATCTCACAAATACATCTCAAATGGAAAAAAATCAGAACAAGTGCAGAAAAATTATAAAAATGAAAAAAAGCTTTTTCAAGCATGAAGAGCCAAAAAAAAAAAAAAAAAAAAAACCTTGATATGTTTCAAGGATAAAAAAATATATTCTATTTATACATAAAAACAAAGCCTATCAGTGATTTATTTCACTGTTTTGCTGTGATTTGAGGGGGGAAAAAAATCTTTACATTTTCTTACACTGCAGTTAAGCATTTATGGAGAGGGTATTCCTCTATTTTTGTCGTATGTATTCATTGATGTGTTAACTTTTCTTTGAATTTAAAACAGAAATTTGTACTTTTTTTTTTTTACAGGCAGAAATATTATCAAATCTTTTACTATTTCAGGTAAAGATCAAAATGATTGCATTTCTGCTGCATTTCTGCGGCACGGGAGCCGCAGATTCTGGCTAGACTTTCCCCAGATAAATACATCCTTATATACAACAAGTTAAAATCCTAGCTCTAGCATTCATCTGCAACACAGAAATCCAAGTTAAGATCCTATTGTGCTTGATGGAAGGAGGCATTTGAAGTCTTATCCCCAAGAGTTTTGGGAGATAGCATAATGGTTTAGTATCTTATTGAAAAACAGATTTTATTATCAAATCAATAGATAATTCCACTTGGAAATTCTCACAGTGTAGGTAATACAGTAACAAAAGTTCAGATTGCCTTCAACAGAAATCTTATTGGTACTGTCAAAGAAATTTACTCTAAATTAAATACACTGCCACTAATAAATGCATAAGTTATCATGCAATAATTCAGCAAAGACAGATTAAATCTTAAAAACACAAATTTTAAAGCTATCTTAAAAACTGCACAAAAATATTTAACTCTGTACTCTCTGAAGGTTACTAATGCTCACATAAGGATCTATAAAAACTAAATCCTAAAAAAAGTAGTTGAAATAGTTGGCTCAATGGAGCGATAATGACAGGATAAATAGCTACAGACTTTTATAGGAAAGAGATCCTGAGAAGAAATAATAGTCATCTCTATGGACGACTGTGATTTATACATGCCTACCATCCTGGAACTTCATCTCATCTTCCATTAGAATTCAGTCAGCACCAGTTGCAATGGAAAATAAAATAAAAACATACTCTGAAGCTTTAAGTACCTTCAAACTATAGACTAAACACCACTACCCATATACTTGTACAAATGCTTCTGAATTTGAAGTTTGCAATATGGGGAAAAGAATTTTTGCAAGGAGTTTATGGACCCTATTATCAACACAATGTTCACCAATATTAATAGAAACTACCTGCAAATGCCTCTTTGCTCTTTAATCAAAGTTTTTACTATTTGGATTCTTTCTCAAGTACCTCTCATCAATACATATGTGAAAATCAGACATACGAATTTAAAGACTGAGAGCTATTTTTATATCAGGAGGGAGGCAGGAGAAGAAAAGAACTATGCATTAGAATGCTTCACTTCTGGATACTTCTGAAATAGTCAGTAGCATACTAACGGATTACAATGTTTTCCCTCAAAAGTTTCATGAAATATAGAATTGGAAAGAGACATGTATATCTACTTTTATCTACTGTTAATTATATCCTAAACATTTAAAATGACTCCTTCCAAGTATAGTTTTAGAGTTGTGCTTCTGTAAGTCAAGCAACAGGCCACAGCATGCTCTGAGAATCCAAAACTACAAAAGCAAAACACCCAACTTTATTATGGAAACATGACAAATTGAATTGCTTAAGTAGAAGCAGTACAACTTTAATCACATTTTAGAGGTATCAGTTTAGTAAGAAATCCTAGAAACAATGTGTAAAATGGCACAGGATCAAGAGCAGATAGCCAAGAAACATAAATCCAATCCCAAGATACCTGTGTTGCAATTATAAAATTGGAGAGTGCAGTTAAAGAATAAAAAAGCACCTCACACTTGACTTTCCTTTATTCACAGTCCAATTACATGACATAAACTTACAGGAATGGGAACCACAATTTAGTACAGAGGAACAGGTCTGCTGGGACATGGCACCTATTAAATACATAGTGCCAAGCATCTTCCACTGACAGATATTCAAACACTTTGGTGACAATAGCTGACAAAAATCTCATCTCTGTACTGAAGAAAGTTGTAAAGCACTGTAGAAAACCCCTCTCCATCAAGTGGCCAAAATATAAATAAAACTAATAATTAAAACTATGATGAAAACATGCCCACAAGTTGCCCTGTTGTGCTACCTGCTATCGCCCAGCGGTGCTGCCTTCCCTCCTGCTCTGGCCTGCTCTCCTCTTGAGGCTTCGTCAGACCGTGGGGGCCTTTCGGCTGATCCCAGCACAGGGCTCTGAAGACCCTTCCCTCCAGAGGAGCAAGGCAGCTCCTCCTGCCCAAGGACATGCACCTTTCGGCCTCCAGCAAACTGCTTGCAAGAAGCAAGTTCAGAATCAACAGAGTCAACACACAAACTCTTTTTTGCAAGATTTATAATCTCATATCACAGTTACTCAGGCTCATACTAACCCACAGATTTATAAAACTACAGTTCAGTTTATAATGCTTTTATTATTGTCAAGACAAAGAAAAAGATCTCAGCGTTTATTTGCATTATAGTAACAACAGCTCAGAGAGAAGTTAGGTAATAAATGCAAGTCTTCTTTGTTATGCATGGCACGAACTTGTCTTCTAACAAATAGACTTGCAAATGTGGTAGAGAGATACCGATCAAAGTTTTAGTTTTACTTCGCACTTAAGTCTGTAGGTTTAAATAAGTTTAAATAGCATGTTTGATTTGATGCAGGACGAATAAAATATAGTAATTTATACAATCCCTTAATAGTCCTTGATACTGACCTATATTTAACACTTCCAGTAAAACACACATTTCAATAGGTATACGTATATATATATATATATATATAGAGAGAGAGAGAGAGAGAGAGAGAGAGAGAGAGAGAGAGAGAAAGCCCTACAATCACAGAATTTTACACAGAATGAGACCACCAAACCACATGGGCTTTTTAATCAATGTCATACTATCTAGCAGTCCACAGTCTAATCCACAGTTTAATCTTTCCAAAGCTTCAAAGCAAAACTCTGTTAAGTATAATGAAGAGGGGGGAGTTTGAAAAAAAAAAAAGAAAAAAAAAGTTTTGTATGAAATCATAATTTCTGGAAGCAGGTAGAGAAAGAGCATCTTTAAACAGTTTTATGATTTATAAAGAAACACCAGGTTTGGTGCATATTATTATTTCATATGCATCTTATATTTCCATTTCTTGAAGAGCACCTTTCAGGACAGCTTAGCTTTCCATTTAATAACACAGGTGATAAATCAGGTAGTAGAAAACCATTCCTAACCTGCACAGTAGCTGGCATTTTTTTGCTAGTGCTATGTTAAGGACAGAAATCTGCCCCCGCGTGCCATGTCTGGGGACTAAGGAGAGCGTGGTCAAGAGGCGGAGTTAATGCCTGGCAATGCATGGTAAGAAGCACATGAATTTCATGTGTTCAAGTTTACAGCTGAAGGTGTAAAGGGGAGAGATCACTCCTGATCCCAGCTCCTTTATCCATGAGCTAGAGGCACCAAAATGGGATGCTGATGGTGAAGTAAGTACTGGGAATACATCCAGCTCCCTCTCAAACAAAAAAATCATCACTCTATGAACAACTAATTCCTTCCCCTTTGAATCATAACCTTGGTATCACTCATACTCTACTTGGATGAATAAAAACAAGAGCTGTAGTCAGGAATGGGTGAAGACTATCCAAGTGAAAAAGCAGGTTTTGAAGACATCAGAGTCTGCGATGTATATACCATCCTCATTGCTACGCTTCTTAAAGAGCATATGGTGCCTTTGGGGCTCATTAAAATAGGCTTGTGCCACGCTCCTTGCTAGTGACAAGGCAGTTATTGGTGCCTTCCCAATCAGCTGCATACTGGGACTTGACAAGAATTCACATTCAGTCCTCTGGCAATAAAGTACAAAATATTTCCCTAAACCTCACACAAGAGGAAGGAACCCAATCTCTCTACACGTACAGGCTGCATAATCAATTCCATTTTTCCTGTGAAAGGCTTTAGAAAGATTACAGAGAAGTAACAAGTTGATTGAAAGAAAACTTAAGTAATATTTAGAAAGACATTTTGAAGTGGGGTGGTCAGGAGCCTCTCCCAGCGATACAGAGATATCGTCAACTTTTATTGATTTTTACTACAAAGGATTTTTTTCAAAAGACATAGAAATATAGTGGTTGGCTCCTACGTGACATCAATAAAATATAATGATTTTTGGAACAAGCTTTTCCTAATTTGCAACATTATTTATTAAAGTCTGAAACGAAGGACATCTGGTAAATATAATGGTTAAACCTTCAATCAGTCAATCTACTGAAAAAAATGTAGGTTAAGATACCCTGCATTTAGAAAGATAAAGAAGGAATATTACCAGCACAACACACAGAATCATTTTTATTGCTTACTAGCATTTTCTCGTTTTTTTGTTTGTGTGAACAACTCTTATTTTCAAATACTTTTTTTTTCTTTCTAAACAAAAAGTAAAGTCCAAAAAAAACTGTAAAAATTCACACCCAAGTCTACAACCTAAGGAACACAAAGCCATCAAAACCAGGTGGTTTTTACTTGAGAATTCAAAAGAAATACAAGTATGAAATGGCTACATTACTGTCTACTGTATGTAAACCAGCAAATAAATCTGCCTCTGACAGGAGTGACATATGTATGGCACTTGCCTTTAGAAATGCTCCAGAGGTGACAAATTAAATATCAGTCTAATATTAAATACCTTTCAGGGACTGCACACTAGCCTATTTCCAAGTTGTCTGCAATCATCTGAAGATTTTCAACATTGGGGAAAAATACATTTCATATGAGATGACAAAAGCACACAATCTTATAAAACCTGTGTATGTGTGCATGTACACATCCATATGTAGGGAGAGAGAAATTCCCCCTGAAATCAATAGAAGTAAATTTCTGATTTACTTGCCCTGCAAAAAGCTTGATTCTACCTCAACAAGTGAAACCTGAAACTTCTATTATCAAAGTAGAATTAAAAATAAATATCTATAAGCATACCTACATATATGGGGACACTGAAATCTTCCATTTCTTTTGGAGGGTCAAAGAAAAAAAAAAAAGACTAGGAAAAAATGCCCCTAACAAGCTTTTAAGAACCTTGCCCACATCAACAACCTCAAATAACTGCATGTCAGCATGCAGTGGGCATCCCGCAGCATGTCAGACCACCCTGCAGTGTCACAGCAAGAGAGCTGGCCACCCAGCACAGCAGAGCTAGAACTAAAGTGCAACTAAACCTCAACACAGAGTCCTGTCAGTTAGTAATTGCTACCCAAGTGTCCCCAGCACATTACACCCTTCACAGACTGGGCTAAGTAGGCTTTGAGCACAAAAATACCCTAGCTTAAACTTACGCACAAAGTCAGAAAATAAAATCAAGTGATACTAAAAATCTTCTTTGCCATTACCAAAGGGAAAAAAGGGAAATTTCTGAATAAAGATTATCCACTACAACTACTTCATAAAACTTCAGAATATTTCTGAAGCTAGTTTCCTAAGCATATAAAAACTCGGAAGCAAGGCTTAGAAGGGACATAACAATCTTTCATGGGATTGAGCATATCAGACACAGGCACAAACTTGTCATTTAGCTACCTGAATTTTGCTCCAAATGACAAGTTTACCTTAAATACATAGAGAACTATGGAAAGTATCATATTTTATACAAGTGTTTTTTTTTCAAACTTGTCAGCAGTTCTAAGAAAAACAACACAGATAATAAAATACAGGGCAAAAATAAGGTGTTTTAAAATATTTCCTGCAAGATTTTTGTAAGTTGTCAGTAATATTAATTATGTGTCTTGATGTAGAATTAGAATGCTAACTTTTGTATTACAAAGCAGCTTGGAACAGGCTATATCAATTTTACTGGAGCAAGAGACTTGTACATACAGTATTTAAGGAAAGGAGAATCTCTTTCTTTCATGAAAAGCTCCTCAATATTAGTGAAGCTTATGTAGATCAGATTGTTCACTTTTATTCTAGCAAAGAAACATCTAATAGTTTTGATACAGGCCAACTAGCTGATTCTGATCTGTCAACAGGAGGTTTTAGCTCCCAAGTAAAAAATGAGAGGGAGAATAATCTCACCCAATATTGCACTAAGCTTGTCAATCAGGGTTCACTTTATTAATCAAATGTTTCCAAAGGCCAATGTGTCTCAGCACAAAGTCTGCTGCCAAAACAGCTGGGATGAATTGCCCTCAGATTTCCTGTTCTCTAGAGTAACGCTATGACCTACTGTAACTAGTTCAGACTTGAATACCCCTTTTTAGACATCTGAAGTTTGACAAAAGATGAGTCTAACCCTATTTTGCACTTCCACCATCCCCATAAATTACAGCCAAGAGAAGCTGGGTGCACTGAAAGTCCAGGTCATATATTCCATGTAGGTACCTCCTTGTCTCCTTGGCATGCAGATAACAAGCGCTAGTTTATCTCAAAACTGAGCTCAAAGTCTTAAACAAGAAGAAAATACTGGTAGATTGAATTCCTTTTTTCAAGTAACTCATGAAACCATAGGAGCAACACAAAGGCAAAGCAGTTGCTTAACTTGGCTAAAAAGAGGCCTCTGGTGGTGGATGTGAAATACAGCTTCTCAAAGTTTTATGAAATGCGTATTTTGATGACAATTTTCTACATAGAAACATATCTACAGAAGTAGACTACACCAGATATTTTCAATAAAAATCTTTATATATTACTGTTTTTGTTCAAAGCTTCATACCATCCCCCTTCATTCCTACATGACAGTTTATCAAATAAATCTTAAAGCTATATACACTTCCAATTAAGCAAAACTATTTATGGGCATGTTTTAAAATAGGTACATTGAAAGCTTAAAGTGATTTCACCATTAAAGACAGCAGCAGTTAAGGTTAGAGGCCTGCTTACTCCCTGAGACTTGAAGATTGCTTCATTTTGTTTAAAAAATATGCAGACTGGCAACTAAAACTTACCACTATATTTTTATATGCATATGTGTTCCTAGGGTAAGCTTATGATTTTCCACTGTTGCACAATAAAATAGAGGAGACTGGCAAATGCATACAGCTTCTGTAAAATGAGAGCTCCTTTAGAGAGCCTGAATGACATGGACCCCAAAGAACACAGGTCTTTCACAAGGCTGGACCGAGTCTGCGGCACTTGTTTAGGAACAACAACGCGGCTTACAAGACAGACGGATATAAAGCTTCCCGCCTTCCGGAAAGGGGCAGATGGAAGATACGTAATAACAGAGAACTGCAACTGAAATATTAAGGTTGGTATGAATTAAATGTGAATAGAAGGTTGCATCAAGGGGTCAATCCGGCCTAAGATTTATGGGGGCTGCCATAAGCAAGATGGCTAGGACCGGTCCCATTGCCCATGAGCCTCCCCACAGAAGGGGTTTCAGCAGCTCAACGGGCAGCTGAAAACTTCCTCTGGCACCAACTTTTCTTTTGATTCTTGACACCAGCATCACAGGGAAGGAATAAAGTTCAGCAAGTCAGGGACTGATTCTGAAAGGCCATTTGCAGCAATGTCACCAAATGGCTCCTCTGGGAACCAGCTCTAGGAAGCAGCTGGAAGTAGCTCCATCCTTCCATTTATTCGTGTTGGTAGTTACTGTAAAAGCCATTTGGGGCATATATTAACTTAGAAAGTTTCAGCGTTAAAAGTGCCAAATGCAAACTAGTGATTATTTTCAGTTTAGGAAAACATACAGGCTTTTTATAGGAAAATAGTTTAACGTTTCTCCCATATGAGTGGCCAGTCTTTATCCACACTAGCACAGGACCAATGCCAAACATTTACAAGTTGGTATTTATTATAATAATTAGATGCATTGTCTAGCCAATGTGTGCTGTATTTCTCTTGCTGACTTCTTAACTCTTAATAGTAAGCCCATTAACAGATCTATCAGTAACCGAATTACATTTTCCATTTCTTTTATTTAAGCCAGAGTTACCTGAAAGGCTTTTTAGGATGGAAGATAAGATCAAAATCTTCACAATAATATTTATTTTTAAAGCAGATTTGAAAAATTGTAGAAAGGTCTGCAGAATGCAGACACATCTAATATGTATAGCTACATTTTTATCCCAGTTATGTTTCAATACAGGGACATTCAATGAGTCAATCTTGACTCCTCTTTTGGTGAAATGTTTTGCGAAAAAAAAGGGTCAAAGATAAAAAAAATATATCATTGTCTAAGAAGGATTATAAGGGATCTGTTAGAAATAAATTAAAATAGTGCACAAGAGAACAAACTACTGCCAAAGTTTCTCCATATTGATGACTACAATTTAACACGTTTCATTTTTTAGAAAGTACATCCAAGTAATATGAAATACACTGAAACCAAACACTGAAACCACTTCAACCGAGAAAATCGGATTTATATGAAGCAGCACATAGCTATGCACATAAAAACACAACTAGTAACACATGCACAACTGGACAAAGCATTGCCAGTAGTGGACTTGCAGCACGGTTGTTTCCTTCCATAATCTTCTCCATCCAGTCCCACGTACAAACTCTCACAAATCAAAACTGCAAAATTCATAGTGCTGAGAAACATAGACTTGACCATAAAGGAGCTGCCCAACAGTCCATCCTGCTCTTAAACACAACCAGAGATAGCTTAAAACAAGTGAGTTCTTAGTGCAGCATGAAGGGCAAAGCTTTGCCTTGGCTTTAAGAGTTAATCCCACAAGGAAGAAGAGGAGAAGCACCAGCACAGTCAGAAAGAGTCACCCAGTCCAGAGTGTGCTGACCATGCTGGCCACACCAGAGCACACCAGCAGCTTTTATACTGGGACACACTGCTTAGCAAAGATTCCCAGCGCTGCAGCAAAAGGGTTTCATGTGAAAGACTTGAGAGCTATTGCCATGAGGTAGCTATAACAAAGGTCCGTTTATAAAATCTGCCCGAAGTAGCAATACTCACACTTGTTTTGTGGAATCTACATTTATTCACGCTTTTATCATGCAAGGTACCCCATGAAAATAAAACAAAAAAAATGCAAATACTATAAATGCACAAATAAATAAATCTCTAATTCAGAAATGATGCAAAAAAAAAATCAAATGATTAAATATTTCCAAATACAATGTTTCCTTTTCAGAAGCTACGATTTATTTTTTTCATTTCCAAATTGGCACAAATAGTACCTTGGGATTCTTTTTTTTCCAGTTTCAGTACATGCTTGCTAGCAGAACAGTAAGGCAAACTTAACATTTGTCACCCATTTCTCATGAGTTCTGCACCTGATGACACGGCATGTGCGAACACTCAGCCGTATTACTGCCCCGCGGGGTGCAGCAGTGCCCGAGGCATTCGGCACCCACTCTGGAAGCACCCATTCAGCTGCTCAAAGGGATCCAACTACAGCGGAAAACTACTCTTTTGGGATTCCCCTTTAATACACGAGTACTATTATATTTTGACAACGTAATATTGTTCTTTCTTAGCCAAAACCAAAGAAAATAAAATAAAAAATAACCAAGTGTGTCCAGTAACCAGGTAATTTCACTTTTGAGCTGACATCCAATGCTTCAGATCTGAAGAAGACCATGAACGTGAAAGCAAGTGTTTAGAATGGACTGATTTTCATTTTAGTAGCTGATTTTTGAAGTTAATAATTTCTCACTCAATCGTAGTATTTTCAAATCATGCATTCTGATGGTCCCTCATCTGGAACCCTGGATTAGCTAGTTCTTTTTATATCTTTACATGAAATACATACATGCATATGTGTGCAGGTATATACATCTATATACGCAGACTAAAGCCAAGACTGAACATCACTTAAAATGATAGGCTTTAAGCAGGCTAAAGACTTTTGCTAAACTAGTAAGATATGTGGTTATTCTACTTCAAGTTCACTTCACAGTGCTTTCACTCTGCAAGGAATTTTGCTCAGACTCCTCTGCAGCAGGTAATTCACAATAGTCATGGATTTCAGCCCAGATAGTTTCACAATAGTATATGATGTCCATCTTCTCCAGACCCCAAGTTTATACATTTTTAAATCAAAACACCTAATTAAAGAAATATGAATAAACAAAACCAAGATACATAATCATATATCTAAAACCAGATAAGACTTTGGTGTAAAAGAGCAATAAGAAAAAAATCTAATCATTTCAGACCCAAGGATGACAGAGACGATAGAAAGAACCAGAAATAACAAAAGCAGTTGAAGCACAAAGAAGATTAAATCCTGCTGTCTGCTTCAACACAAAAAAAAAATTAAAAAAAAAATATATAACTCTGAAATATAATTCTGTCTTAATGTTAAAGACAATGTCTGATTCATTTCTCTTACGCAAAAATAAAAAATTAACCCCTCAAATACTTGCAAAAAACCATAATCTCTTTTTTTTGTATTTAAATTATTGATATTCATTTGTTTATTTATTTAAACAAGCATCATTTTCCTACCTTGCAAACAGTCTCTGTATCCCAGGGTAAGATGGTCCTCAGATCAATAACTTCACAGGACACACCAAGTTTTTCTTGAGCCATTGCTGCAACCTCTTTGATCACATGCACCTGAAAAGATAATGTATTACCACCAAGTTAAACACTTGATTTCAGTTTAAGGTGTTCTAAATTATGTTAAATCATTGCTTGTCTTGACGATGTATATCTGAATCATTTGCAGAAAGCTTGCTATTCATTAATCTAGTAGTATTTATTCAGTTCATTCATCCTGTTTACTTTTTTTTTTTTGTAGTTTAGCATAGTGTTCAAAACCAGAAAGTTGTAATAAAGGATTAAGTGAAAACAAAATAGTTACTTTCCAGAAAAGCAAATAATATCAGGCCATGCTATTTTAATACATGTAACCAGTTTGGGCTTTGGGATTTGAGTTTCTTCAGGGCTATAACTAACCAAAGATTCAATAATCAGATTAAGGTATTTTGATGGAGCAGTCATAGGAAGTCAAACAAAAAACATTTCATACAATCAAAAATAGTCCAAGTAACTGCATTACTTGCATAACTACAGTTACAAAAAATGAAATAGACTGCCATGTGGTTATTTCCTTTCTGAAGTGTTATCTTTTTAACAGATTAGTAAAACCAGAAATAACTGCTTCTAGTCATGTCTTCCCACAACAATATTGACATTAATATGACAATATGACCATTTGTCGGTCTTCCAACACAATTTTAAATTGTGTTAAAAACAAAAAACTGCAAGTGTCACACTACCTAGTTACTGTAATTAACAAAAAATATCCTCTTTGGCAAAACGTTTGCACCGATTTAGAATACACATTATTCATTATTCTGTCAAGTAATCTATTTAGCAGTCTATGTAAGTGCTTAACAGAGTTGTAAAGGAATCTACTAATATCAGGCACATTTCAGTAGGACTAGAAAACAAAGCAACATTATAGCCTCTCAAAACAACATCTTCACTTTCAGTTGCAAGCTTGTTTTATGCAGAACTGTTTTCTTTAAGTATGCTCTTTCAAACTAAAAATATACACACATACATTTTAGTGCATACATGCTCCGACACTGAAAATAACCACAAAAACTCAGATTACCCTCTATAAATAGCTAGCTGAGAACAGAATGGTATAGCCATGGTCAGATTGCCATTTGCCCGGGGGTCAAAGAGCTCTCAGCACTGTTTAGCTTACTGCAGTGTTGGACAGAGCGCACTTGTAGACACAGCAGTCGCCAATCAAAAGGCAAGTTGCCACCTTGGCTGGATGTTACAAGCAAAGTCAGAGCTATTCTCAGCTGCTGGGTCAAAAGACTTCTACCAGCCTTGCTACAAGTTCAGTTACAGAAAGTCTTCAATAATGGGCGTTGCCATCTGACAAAAAAGCAGGGAAACCCAACTCATACTTCTTTAGGGCTCTTTTAATATCTTTAGGGCTATCTTCCCTTCTTCCTAAGCAATTACTGAAGAGTTAAGTCCGATTGTGGAAAAATTTGTATCATATACAAAACACACAAAATTTTCCATGTATTTTTAAGTGTCAAGAAACACTCAAGCCAGTGAAGACCAACTCCAGCAACAGATAGGAGCAGGCAGCTACAGCAAGAGTAGCACCACATCCGTATTCTCTATTTGGAAGGAAAACCACAAAGCAGCAGGGTATGCTGTTGGCCAGAAATGAGCCTCACCGAGTCTATTCCTCACTTTCTCCATCCTACTTACTCCTTAAACCTTTATTCTATCTACCGCTTATACGGATTCTTAAGTGGCACATTTAATACATTAACACTTCTGCCTCCTGTGTATTAAAGAAGTAAATTTGCTTTTAATAATTTTAATGCCAACATGATCTCTGTATTAAGGAAAGTCTTAAGAGAATTACAAGGAAATTACAAGGAAAATTGCAAGGAAAATAGTAAGTTCCACACAGAGCAAATTTACACTGAAACAGAATGAGCAAGGATTTAAACACAAAGCTATGTAACTCAAATAGCTAAACAGCAAAGCACTATTTCAAAAGATAAATCAATACAAGTATTGTAATAATAAAAACATAAGTCCTACAGAGATTTTCTTTAAACTTCTAATAAACAAGTGGCTGTAATAAAAGGTAGGAGCCTTCAGCAAGACACATGGGAAGGATGTTTTTGCAGCATCTCTGATGTGGAAGTGCAAATGCTTACGGAGTACACAGAGAATAAGGATTAATGTTTGCAAAAGAGGGCGCAAAAGAAGAAAGCATTCCTGGAGAGGAGCTAAAAGTGTTTCCCACCCCTGTCTAGTACCACTCAGGAAAGCAAAAATCAGGTACTCTGGAAACCTTCACAGCAGCTTCCAAGCAACTACCCAGTACCCAAGAATCACATGAGGAGTAACCACTGAGAATGTGCAATCACTCTGTCTACTGGCAAAAAAAGAACTCAGAATTTGTTGACCTGCTGCACATGCCTTTATCAAACACACAGAGGCTGCAAGGCACTCTCGGTCACTGAACATAGCTGATCTGCAAAGGCCAAGCACGTCAGACAACATCCACAACACAGTGGATTTAACCATTTA
>JAUBNY010000729.1:2267392-2283370 GCA_032275445.1 Crypturellus soui
TCCTAACACCTTAACACTTCCTTCAGAAAAAAAAATGCATTTTTCATTTTGCAAAATGTAGTCATGTCACTCAAAGTCCTCTTTACACTATTTTATACCTTGAAAACATTACACCTTTAGGGTTTATTTCTCATTTCAGTTTTGGGGCATACCATGAGCACTAAGATTTTATCCAAACAAAGCAGGAATTACTCAGGACAAAACTGCATTTGATTCACATGAGGGAATATGGAGAAACATAGTTTGCTGGTGGAAAAGTGAGTACAAGACATTAGGGAACTCATAATTTAATTTTACTTTGTAATACCAAAGAAGTAGGAATAACCAAATACAAAAAAGATCAAGTAATCTGAGGACAAGAAAACCGTCAAACAAAACCAATGAGGATTATAGATTAAAATTTTAAAGTCCACTAACTCAATATTTCACTGATGGAATTTACACTGCTCACTACCTGCTCTGAAAGCTTTTCTTCTATAATTATGCCAAGAAAGCAGCAGTTTTCCTAATTGTAGGTTACCAGCAATACAAATATTTTTCTAGTAATTCCAAATCAGTCAAACTTGTGCTCTGTAACTCTTGAACATGGACACGTATTTTCAACTGTTCTTTAATATTTGCACAGCTTAATATGGCACATTCAATCATATTCTGGAAGAGTTTTGTAAATTATCAGAATGAAAACTGCATTGATCACTATTTGTATAAAGATTTTGAAACTGTCTAACTTTTCTCTGTATTTTAACTCTCCAGGATTGTAGGGCAGGTGGGCAGGGGGTTGCAGAGATGAGGAGGAGGGGAAGAACCAGACCTATTATATATAAATCAGTAATAATTCAGAAAAAAAAAAAAAGTGGTTTCTTTCATCTTAATATTTTGAACTGCTTTTTCCTATCACCTTCCTCAGTTGCATCTCACTGCTACATTCTTAAATATGTAAGCCTTATAATTATGAATAAATCATTAATGTCCTGCAGAGAGAACTCTCTTACATTTCCACACTTCCACCCAAAAATGCTAATACCTGGCAGACTAAAAAACAGGCTGCCTATAAATAACATGGCCAATGGCTTATTCAAGCATACAGTGACCAAGGGGGCCCGGGGTTCAGCATGGGGAACTCAAGGCTGAAAGCAACACTACTCAAACACCTTTAAAGTGCATACCCCGGGACAAACAGCTTATAAAAGCCTTCCTGACCTGAGTCCCCCAGGCAACCAGTGTCACATCATTGCCCGCCTGCAGCACCTCAGCTTGAGATAGTGGAATGTAGTAGGGCTCCACAGGAACTTGTTCCACTAAACAAAGAAAAAAGAGCAACATAATCATTAGATGCCATTAATAGTCAATAATATCCCAGAAAAATACATACCTAAAATATAACAATAATACCATTTGAAACAGTCGACTGGAATCAAATCAAATATTTTTATTTCTAAAGATTTAGTTCTAATTAGAAGTATTTTATCGCACTCTATAGATCCCTTTCACTGGCATTTAGAGCATCTAATAAAAATGGATATGTACAACTAGTAAAGTAATAAGACTAGTGTTCCCCCAAGTCAAAAATAGCAGCATGAGATCCACTACACCTGATACGAATCAATACTGTCTAATTCTGGAATGTATAGATAGTAACTTACAGGGAAAAGGAAAAAAAAAAAAACAGCGCTCTCCTGATATCTGCTCAGAATGGTGTTCCACATTTATATCTCAAAATCACAGGAAGTTTTCAGAACCTACACAGAAACTGCCTCCATGAATCCTTGATAATAAGAAGTGAGAAAGTATTTTGCTTTGAAAAGGCTTTTTATTCACCAAAAATATGCTACCCTTAGAAAAAAGCAGACAAAAAAATTAAGCATTTTGTCTTCTCTAAAATGTTTTAAGGTGGTTCCAGGCAATTTAATTTCCATTTAATAGTGAAATTACCTAGGTCTTTTGGGTGAGTTTTGAACCAATGCTCCAAATCTAAAACACTATACATTCACCATCATAATGACAAAAGATATCCATACACCATATTTTAAAATAATTATTTTATTGCAACTTAAATGGACTAGCAAATCATATATTTTTACCAAAAAAAGCCAACAGTAAACAAAAAGATTTCCTCAGTATTTTTCTAAATACACAATATCTGTTTATACAGTAGATACTCTAATTTTTGTTAATCTATTTCACAGTTCCAGAAATAGTTATTCAGTTCCTACAGAACAAAATTGCTTCTTGAAAGGATGATTAAGAACTGAGTAATATCTGTGGGACAAGACAAGCTTTTAGTATTTTATCTTCACTAAAATGGCAGATCCAATATAGACAAAAAGACCTGTTTTTTTTTTTCTTGGCTTACACAATATGAACATAATTTTAATAAATCATACGGTAAATGATTTTCTAAATAATAATATTCAAATATTGCACATTTTGCAGAAATAGAAAAAGGTTGAGGATGGAAAGGACCTCTGGAGGCCATCTAGGTCAACCCCCTGCTCAAGGCAGTCACCTAGAGCAGGCTGCCCACAGCTCTGTCCAGTCTGGTTTTGAGTATCGCCAAGAATGGAAACTTCACAAGCTTCGAGCAGACTGGTTCAGTGTTTTGCAACCCTCTCAGTAAAGGTTTTTCTTATGTTTGTGTCACAGACATCTTATTTTCCCTGAAGGGACATAGAGAAGACAGTACAGGAACTTTTCTTCCTGTATGTCATAATTCAGGAACACTCGCCCACCTGGTCCCTCCATCTCAAGCTCAAGGTGATTTTGTAACACAGTACGAAATCATGTATCAATAGCCCATTTTAAGTATTGGATTCAACACTCCCCTGTAACCATTTATTTGAATAGCAAACGATTAGAGAAAAAGATGGGAATGAAGAGGGATGTGAGGCACAGCCAGCCCTTCCACACAGGCGTCCGCATGCTGCACGCTGCTAGCTGGCAGGGATACAGACCAGCCTCGTCTCGGCTCTCCTCAGGCAGAGGACAGGCAAGATGTTGAAAGATAAAGCCAAAACAGATCATATCTGCACTGCAGAGCTGCCTTTTTCACAGGATCCATGTGAAATTTGCAGAGCAAGGACCCAAGGACCTTGTAAAGATATGACAGATTCTTTGAATATAAACCCAGGTAGAATAAAACAAGATTTGGAAGCAACAGCTGGATGATAGCAGGAAAAGAATCAGAAAGTTCATGTGACAGGACCACCTTCGTATAGTGGTTTTATACATTTGCAGACATTAAATATAAGATACAATTATACAAACTAGCTGATTCCTTTTCACAACTAAACCATTCTGCAACAAAAGATCTGTTGGAGGAGCTCATCTAGAGTTCCTTCCACTTCTGAATGTGTAGCTCAGCTTACCAGAAAACGTTAAGGGAAGTCCAGCTTTGACAAGATTTTGTTAAAATGTCTTTGAAAAATTCCCTCCTCCTATTAGCAAAGTGAAGAACAGCATCTGAAATTCTTCTATTCATTCCCTTCCATAATAACTAACCAAACAAGGACAGAGATATTCAATATACAAAGCAGCCTTTCATCTATAAATGACTGTATCAAATAAAATATTGTAAAATATTGTAAAATATTGTAAAACAAACATTTCAAACACAGGTTTCAAAAAACAATTAATAAAAAGTCGCAATTATTAAAGAAGAAATCCATTGTAAATTAAACTTAAAAGAAGCTGCACCATCTGTTGCTTTTTTTTTTTTTTCCAAAAGAGCAATCTCAACACCAAGAAGAAAACATATGTTTTTTCATCTTACCTGTCTTGTCTCTATAACAACCACTGATGCAAGTCGTATTTATTTCTACCCCACGGATGTCATATATAGTACAATTAAATGAAACTGAAAAGGTCAAAAAACACCAGACTAGGTTCTCCACAAGATGTCTAAACCTGATAATGTCAAAGTGACTCATCTTCTCCTTTGATTCATAATCATTACGTACTCTTGACACTGCACAGGCTGTTAACTATTTCTAAAAACCAAAGTCTCCTCATTTTTTTTTTCATATGGATATTTTCTAAGCATCTCTGACATTTAGGGGAGATGTCACCATGGCACTTTCAATAAGATAATCATCTCAGAAGTAAAGTTTATCAGAGATAAATTTATCTTTTTATACAGAATATAAACATACAGATATAAGTGTATATATTTATATATATATATATATATATATATGCATGTGTGCACAAAACTGCATAAATAGACTTTTTCACTTACTTTTAGCATCTCTTTGCTAGTTTCCAATTACATAAGACAAGATAATATTTCCTGAGAGACTAAATGGGTACACATAAGTCTCCAATGACCATCACGGCTCATACCAAACAAAACACTGCAACTAGTGTTTTATATCTAGAGGAACCTCTAAATATAACCACACCTAAGTAGAACACCATCTACAAAAGGATTTGAAGTAAAGGCTTTAAGTTTCAAATCTTTTACAATATTCTTTACTGAAAATAATCTGAAAGTTTGCTGCAAGTAATCAATTCAAGCACACCTGATACACTTTTGAAGCAATGACAGTATGTTCAGGATTTTGTAGGTGTCTATGCAAAAAGGTTGAAGCATATATATAAGGCAATCAACACAAAAATCTTCCTGAAAATATCCAAGAGCAAAACCAATTGCTTTCACCTGTTCCTGGGAACCACACACCATTGCTAGACTGGCAAAGAGCCAGTTTTGAAAGGTAAAGTGCTGTCCAGAAGGTAAAAAAAACATTTCCTTCTCTCTATAGGGAGCAGCACCATCAACAACCCAGATGTTGATGGTGCTGCCGTAACTGTTCAAGCAGGTAACCACAGAGCAAGCATGAGCCCTCCCAAGAGCCCAGGCCCGTGCAACAAAAGCAAGTCCTGAGCTGCAGCTAAGCAAACAGGTGAGGAGGCGGCAGATCAGGCTTGACAAGCCAGCAGCCATCCCAGCGCCTTGGCCACTGAGGCAGCACTGGACTACTTCATTGTAGGGAGGAAGCAAGTAACTAGGAGCAACAGATAGTCTCAATAATAGTCTCAAACAGTTCTTTCTCCAACCAGCTCCTTCCTAACACTCATTTTGTAGCATCCAAACAGAAGAAAGGGAAGGATACTGAAACTCCAACAGCGGGCATTTTACAAACGGTTTCTGAGATTTTCTCCAAGTGATTTTAGTTTCAGAGGCTTAAAACCTCAAACCAAGGGTGTTCTCAAGACACTCTTGGGGAGGTGTGCTTCACTTCAGGTGTTGCTGTTCCTCCCGAGGTCATCACAACATGGACGAGACAACCTTCAGGCAATGCTACCGTGACACCCACCCCTCTTCGGTGATGGCTAAACACAGTGAAGCCTCAAGGCCTGACTTTGCTCTTGTATTTTCCATGAGCAAAGGCTTGTTTGGATAGCAAATATTAATACAGAAATGAACATTCATTTAATAAACATATTTAGTTTTACCTCACACCTGCACAAACACACGTTTCACCTGTATCCATTTGGCAAAACATCCACCTTGTTGTTTTAAGCATCTTTGAAATTAAGCCATCAAATTCTCCACATAATAATCACACTGAAATATTCTGCATTACAGCGCTACGTCACCTTAGAGACTAGCCTTAGGTTTGAAATTTTTTTTTTGTTTGTTTTACACAGTACATACTGTTATATTTGTAGTATATTTGTGGGAACATTTGACAGGAACAGTTATGACAGTAATTTCTTCTATTTTTTCCATTTTGAGACAATTTGCAGTGGGCTTTATTTGTGAAATAAAAAGTGGAACTATTTTATCACGGACAATGGTTTTGATGTACTTTTAATTTTCTTTGAAAATCTCTCTCCCTCTGGTACTATTAGGCATCTTCCCAGCATTTCAGTTGCTCACTCAATCACCCTGCACATCTCCATAGGCAAAATTTTTCATTCACTATCTGTTCTCAGCCCTGTGTCAATAATCCAGAGAGCACAAGTTAACTGTTACAAGGAAGACAAGCAACAACAGATTACACTGTTAAGTGTCACACACAACGGTATCTGCTGAAACTACTTTCAAACAAAAAGTCCACAATAATTAAAACAAATGATAGCAAATAAAGCCAATCATGCTTTCTTCCCAGATTACTATTTAAGGGACAGATTTTCAGGATTTTAGAAATGAAACAGACAGAAGAGACTAACTTTGCGGTAATGGTGATGTTTAGCTGTTCTGGAAGAAAAAAAAATGGCCATTTCTAATACATAGAATTACCAACAGAAAAACAGTTTATCTTGTTTCATGTTTAGATTGTCTTGTCCCAAGTAAAAAAATTCCCCAAACAACTACGTAATGCCAGCATCCTAACAAAAGTAAGTTTATTCTTGCATGATTCAAACCATCAAATGCTCACTTTTCTGTACAGCAAATATTTCTCAAACTGAAATATTCACGTCCTGTTCATTCATACACATAGCAACAGCATCATTGGATATGGGATAATGTCTTTTAGCTCTGCTCATCTTTTTTTTTAAACCCATAACTATACAAAATCCTCCAGTTCCAGAATTAACTAGGCATCAATCAGACTGTAAGTGTTCACCAATCTTTGCATTCAAACTTATAAATCTTACACAGTTTTCATAATTCCTCTAAGGACAAAACCACCAAACATCTAATCTACTTCTGTGCTTCTCTATCAATTTAGCTATGAGTACATAAACATACGTGCATAAAATAAATGTTTTGGGTTTTTTTTTGGAAAATGTAGCACATAAATCTCTTACCTGCAGCTCGGTAAAGTATTTTAGGCTCAAAGAATATGCACGGATTTTTGTCTTCTATACATGATAGCAGCAATCCTTTGGCCTGAACAGGACTTCTTGGAATAACAATCTGTAAAAATATTTTTAAACAGTTTAATTAATGTAATTTTGCTACACGCCTTATCAGTTAGCACTGCAGTAAACAAAATAACAGTAATTGGTTGCCTTCAATAAAATTATGTAGACTGAGTAGTCCTTAGATACAATGTGCATTAACATAAATGTTACATTACTATGATGTATGCTAACTTTTAGTTTTGTTCATTAGTGAGACCTGAACTGCTCACTTCTGTAGCATGACTTAAATATTTAATGGATTTCCCTCAGATTAGATACAGCCCACAGGTTTCATAACATTTTGAGGTAGATAAGAACCTGCCTGAAGATAAGAAAGCCTGTCAACTTCAAAAACTATTAAAGCATTTCTTCAGTAAAATACAAACGGTACACACAGATGACAGATTTTTTTTTAGCTAAGCAAACCTGAATTGTTTGGGTAAAGATTCAAAGTCCCAGGAATGTCTTCAAAGTTAATACAGAAAAGTGGAGGTCCAAAGCTACTTGAAATAACTACCAAATGTGGAAAACAGAAAGCAGGAGCTCAAGATGTCATTTAGATATTGGAATAAGTACAAGGTAAAAAAATAGGATTGCTTTGCTGACAGAATAGGTAATTATGGATTAATTTCATAACCAATTTTTTCTAAACAAGAGAGATCTATTTACACTTTAACAAAGCATTTAATAACTGATTTAGCCTTTCATTTTAAGACAGGAAATTGTACTGAATGATGTTATGTGTGTATCTCCTTAGGCTATTTACTTTATGCATTTATATTTAAATCAGAAAACAGAACGCATAGTGTATAATGTACAAGAAAGTCGCCACAGATACTGAGGTTGATAGTAAGGAAAAAGACTGTAATCACATGGTTTGCCAAAAAGAAAAAGACACTTAACAATACATAGTGAATAGTCACACATGTAAGCACTAAATTTGTGCTATAAATTTAGATCTCAGCAGCAAAAATCCAGACAAAGAACTGAAGCTATTATTTGCTCACAGCATGATTAAGATCCTGTGTAGTATAACCACAAAAAAGCATAATAGAGACAACCAAGTATTACTCCTGTTGCAGAAGGCACTGCTAGAAACACTGCTGGAATACTTTGTGTAAATCTGTTTGCAAAGAAAATGACGGGAAACTGGTCCCAAAAGAGCTGCACAAATTATTTAACCTGTTGCTTAGTTCGTTTAGCCTAACAAAACGAAGACCAAAGAAAAACAGTAGTTCTGTTAGTAACTGGAAGATAAGAAAATAAAGAACAGGTAAGTTAGACACAAGTTAGCCAGGGCATTTAAACTGGAAATAAAAAGAAAGTTCTATGTGCTAGAGCAAAAAAATCTGGTGCAATCTCTCAATAAGGTACAGAGAGTAAACAAGATAATTTGAGGAGACAGTCTGATCCACTGAAATGCCCCTACGAGCGGACAAAGATACAATGATCCAATGCCCTTGCCTTTCCAGCAAGCTTGGTCTTAAGCACAAATAATGGATCCCCCTTCTGAATAGTTGGGGTTGTGCAAATGCTATGTTGCCTGAAAAATATAAACCTCATCTTATGCCTAAGGAAAAATAGTATCACAACCTGAAGTCATGAACCAACTGCCTACTTCTGAAGCAAAGCACTTTGAAAACTGTCCTCCCCAAAGACGCATCCTACCCTCCCCGGTTTGAAACACACGGCCTAATTTGAACACAACATGCACAGATTTGAGACAGCACACGCACCTACATTACAACTTCGTTTGCAAGGATTGGGTACATATGAAAAATGTCCTGCAAATCTGAAGATAAAATTTTCAATGAATTAACATACCACCACATATCTATGGAACACATTTCATATATTGGTAAAGTAGTAGTAACTACACTGAACAGTATAAAAACAGTGTTATAGTATATAAACGGTATATAAAAGCATATGAAGTGCATTAACGAGCATCCTTACAATAATTAAAGGAGCATAGGATTTTAAAAGATGCAATATTCAAAAGATACACAGCCAAATACTTCTTTGTGCATCAAGAATATTTGTGCATTGATCCATCAGTTCAGAATATTACATCCATTTTGAGGCTCAGATATTAGCAGTAGCAAGATGCACTTTAGCTATGAAACTTTTACTCCAGGTTCCTTCAAGCCTTCAGCAATCTTCTCTTCACCTCCTTCCCTATGGCTCCTTCAACAAAAAGGTCTTCCAGAGCAGGACCAGCAAGTCACACACCAGCAACTTTTTCTCCTATCCATATTTTCTCATATTTACCCTGCGTGTGCAGAGGGGTTGGACTAGATGATCTGTAAGGGTCCCATCCAACCTCAACCATTTTATGAGTCTATGCACTCGCCCTTCATCTCATCCTTGAGAAAGCTCGGATTTACAGTATATGATGCTGACCTGGAAGGTTATTTGCGATATATACATCTATACTATGCAGTAACACTACATTGTACTAGATTAGAAAGGAATTTTTACTCACCAGACTGAACCACAAAAATCCCATCATTTTGTTCAGTATAAATATTTAAGAGTGATCCGCAAGATCACATATATTAGCTATGTCCATCATCAGTATCTCACTGAACACCAGAAGTTAAATAGTTCTGCTGTATCAGTCCTTATACCAGTTCGATAAACCAATTGTTTTGGCTACATTGTAGAAGATTTTGTAATTTACCTTTGCCTACCTAGATAAATATTTTTCAAGTTCAGTATAAGAATACAAAGACAAGTATTCACCAAGAATACTTGGCTGAATGGAGACTGAATGCTCCGCATTGTGCTTTTTAGATAAATCCTGTATCCCTGTGCCTCTTCCCTGTCTACAATTGAACACGGATTATTGGACAATCAATTTAATGGACTTTTTTCTGAAGCAAGATTTCTTTGCAATAAGTCACTTGACTTAAAGCCTGTTTTCTTTCCAGATCTGGACTGACAAATTTTCCTCCCAACACATACTGTTAATTTTTCCTATAAGCAGCAACTAAAGTCAGAATCAAATCTTTGCTGCAGTTTCAGAATAAGATGCTAAAGCACCTGAATCCCTGAAAGTGTCTTCAGGGAAATCTTCTCTTTCAGTTCTGAGTTACTTTCAAGTCACAAGTTGATATGAGATATTCATGAAATATTGTGCAACAAAGCAACACCCAAAGATTAAAAAATGCATTCCATTTCTCAAATACCATGAAATCAATGTGAATAATAAGATTTTGATCTGGTTCTTCTAGCTTGCATAGGTTTCTGGACATCATGTGTTTGCTCTTTTGTTTAAGGGAAGAAAAACAAGCAGTAAAAAGAACTACAGACTCCCTCCTGGGAGTAACATCTGAAGTTTTGGAAACACCAAAAATCACACATAGACAGCATTTTAATGCCAGATATACAATGAACACCTATCTCCAAACCCACAAATACTATTTTTGCTTCAAAGTCATGCAGATTAATCAACCTATGAGTCATTTCCTGAGTGGACTGGATTCCAATTTATCCAAAAGTCCAAATCCATAGACAAAATTTTACTCAGGAAAAATGGACAGTCGGCAGAGTGCATGCTCTTAGGACACCTGTATTAGTTTGAGATGACAGGTCCCTCTCCCATCCCTCCACTAGAAGGTCACAAAATAACTCATATATATTGACTTTTCATTTAACATATTTTGATGCAAATTTTTATTGCATACTAGGCTACTGTATTTGTCTTAATACAAGTTAAGATTTGAAACTTCTATCCATTCTCCTTCACTTGAATGAATCAAAATTAAGTAAGAGTGACTGTTACCTTTATTCCTGGACAGTGAGCAAAAAAAGCTTCAGGACTTTGAGAATGATAGAGGGCACCATGGCCCACGCAGCCCCAGGGGGCTCGGATGGTGAGACTGCCACAGTTGAACAAATCTCCAGAGCGGTAACGATATTTTGCTGCTTCATTAACAATCTGGGGAAAAAAAAATAAGCTTTTCATATGTTATAGTAACATTAAGTCCATTATCTTTAACTATCTGTCAATTTCTATAAAACATGGGATATATTTACACCATCTAGTTCATGTATGTCAGAGGACCAATTCAGAAGCAAAAGCAAGAGACTCCTGTGAAATAGGGGGAAGAACAGCGATTTTCCAAGAGAAGCAAGGCAACAATTCAGAGGACTCAAATTAGATGTCTCAAAAGTAGCCCTATATTCCTGGAGTTTTCCTATGTAAGTCACTATACTGTCCACCAATCCAGTTCAAAGATTCATTTTATCAAATGGCCACGCAACAGCATAAAGTGGAAGGGGATCTGAATTTGTGTCTGCTCAAGCCACCATGGTCACAAAACCAAAAAGAAAAACAAACCAGACAACACTGGCTTCAAACTGCATTTTTATCAGCATTATTTATTCACCCTTCAACCTGGACCCTGTACCTTCCAGTTTGTTTAAAGCCTGTATAAATACTAGTAATATGGTTGAGGATATATTTACTGAAAGAGCAGATAAGAGACAAGTATTAGTAGTATTGGAAGAGTAATTTAAGTAGTCATGAGTTTTTTTTTTTTATTTTATTTACTCGTACCAACCTGATCAAATGCTGGAAAAATGTAATCAGCAAACTGAATTTCTGCAATAGCCGTAGCACCTGCAACAGCAACTCCAATCCCAAACCCAACAATTCCTTGCTCACACAAAGGAGTGTTGAAAACTCTGTCTTTACCTACAAAAGAAGAAAACCAAAAATCTTTGATATACCACCAGTACATGGAAAACACTACCTTTTGCCTGGAGTCACAAACAAATCCTCTTCTGTTAAGCGTATGACTTACGATGTTCTTTTTTCATGGTCTAGGGACAATAAGTAAAAATTCTTTCACTCTGTCTCATAACAGCTCTGAGGAAGGTAAGAATAAAAAAAAATACAAGTACAGTTGATGTAACTCACAGTGTTCTTATTAACATTTCAAAGAAAATCATTTGTTCTGATGTGCATATAGATAGGCAAACTCATACAAACTCACAGCAGGAGTACAGAATACCTATATACTTTTTAAAAAAGCTTAGAATATAGAAGTATTTTTCCCCCCCTCAGTCAAATAATCTGCCCACAATAAACACAAGTCCATGGACCGAGGCACCTGCATGAGGGCTCCCTGTCGCTCCTGTAAGCAGTGCCCAGCGCAGCAAGCTGCAAACTGCAAGCACCAAAGCATCTGGTTTGTCTGCAAAGCAAGAGAAGGTTCCTGCTCTTGGAGAACAAGGCAGGAAACCCAATATTCTGCTTTCTACCTCTAACTTTCACCCTTAGAGTACAAAGAAGTCATTTTACCCCTGACACACACCTCTGCCATTTTCAGGTTCTAAACATGTATCAGTCTAAAAGATGAGTGAAGACAGATTTCTTTAATTCATAAAATTAAAGTAAAAAAAAGGGGGGGGGGGGAAGATGATGTTTAAGCACCACTACAATTTATTCTGTATGATCTAGTGACTGTGTTTGCTAACAGTACTACTTCAGCAAATGAACATGAGACTTAGCAATGCTATTAAATTGCCTTTTCTCAGCACTGAGAAAGGGGTCAGTTTCCATAGGTGTCTATTACTATTATGAACAAATGTGCAAAAATTTCTAACTGGATGGAAAAAAAAGGCAAGCATGTGACACAGTGGCTATGCAACAAGCTAACAACAACTAAATAAAGAAAAGAATAAATTAATAAGGAAAGTAATTACAACTATACCTCCCATTTTCAGCAACTGAAAATTGATACAGGGGAGAAAGGAAAGATAACAGAAGGTTTTAGAAAAGGAATGGCCAGAACTGAACTGTAATCCAGAGCTCTATGCCACTGCTTGGACATGTGCTTTAAAGAGCACGTGCTTTATTTGGTCTTCTCAGTTTCTTAGTTCAAGAGTGACTTTGTTTGGGAGATTTTGAGGGTCGGGACAAATCATGAATTAGTTTTTGTCTCTCCATTTCCTCCCTTTTCCTCCCAGCAGGGATGTGGCTAAGACACTACACATTTAATGTAGGATTAAATCAATAAATAAAAGCCATCCAATGATACTAAAATTCTGGCATTGTCAATGAGACTACTGACACCATCACAACTCCGACTGGCTATCACAACTGCAGGATACTCCACAATTTTGCAACAACTTAGTAGAAATGTTTTCAAACTGCTTAAAGATTTGAGGTGGCAAAATTCCTCAACTTTGCCATCCTGAACTTCTACAACCTCTACTCAATTCTCATAAATCACTGTTTCAAACATAAATTATTAGCAACCTTGTAATTTTAAGACACAAGTGCACTTGACTGCTTCTTGGTTAGAAATTAATTTCCAAAGACATTTTAGCTTTCTTTTCCTTTGCCAATGCCATTGAAGAAGAGTTTTACTGTGGCTAACTCAGTAATTAACGAAATTTTGTTATTCAGATGTCCATCAGACAAGTCGTATGAGTCCGATTACCTCTGAGTCACAACAAAGTATCTTGCATCAGAGAACACCACAAGTAGAACAAGAACTACCTCCTGTTCCCAAGATGTATATGAGCAAGTTGATGGAAATTTCTAGGTATGAGTCACCCCTACTTTGTTTCACATCTTATGGGAGGTGGGGAAAAAAAAAGAAAAAAGAACACTAATAATTTTTGTAGATACTGTGATTGAAAGCAGGCTATAATTCGACAGACTTAAAATGACATATGCCGAGAGAATGAGGGTATCATTATACTACCACCTAATGCTGCTGTTTTTGTAGGAGATATTAAGGGGTTTGGAAGGCCCTCAAAGCCTTACTTTATAAATAAGGAAATAAGGAAAAAGACAACAGAATGCTTCAAGATATCTGGAGGTAGGCAAGATCTTCATTATAAAACATAGTTTGTTTTTATTTTCTCCATAAATTATACTCACTTCTGATATATACTCTTCAGTTTTACAGCTGAGGATTCCAATTAAAATATTTCAAAACATGCATGAAAAAGGAATTACTTCTTCCATTAAAGAGCTGACAGAAGGGAGAGCATTTCTATCCATGAGGAGTATCCCTGACCTACAGAGAAGGGGGCATGTTGTCTTTCTGGACTACTTTGTCCGTGTTCTACCAATTCTTGATCAGCAAGTGTTATTTTATCACTGCTCAGGTTGCCAAAATTGCATTTATGGAGCCAAGACATAAATGCAACACAGCTACCATAAGAATAAAACAGGCTGGCAAAAGATTACAATCACATAAGAAAAAAGATCTGAGATATTCCGGTGTCAGTTAATAAAAACTAGAACAATAAATGAGCAGGAAGAGTTACCCTCAACATGTGAGCCAAACTTGACTGCCATCACAAAGCAATGTGTCTTGTGAAATAACAGAAGGGAAGTGTCAGTACAGAAAATTATGACTTGTTACACAGAATAAAGAGGATGCCAGGCAGAGGGTTTGATACAGCCATGTTCTGCAAACATCAAGAACATCAGGGAATTAAAAACAGACAATAGGAACAGGATTTTTCAGTGGTAAAAGTTGATAACCAGAGAGATAATTACAGAAGTAATCATAAAACACTTAAAACTAAGTAGAAGAGACTGATATAAAAACTTCAACTAAATTAAAAATAAAATATATTGAAAGGAAAGTACTCAAATCACTCTTCTCTTTTTCCCTACATAAATTTCATTTTAACACATACTAGCTTATTGAAATACAGTTGTAAGCCTGGTTTAAAGCTCTACCACAATTATACAAAAATAAATAAATAAGAACAGAAACAATGAGAACTGAAAAGGGCCCATAAAGAAAAGGTCAGAGAAGCTTATTTAATCTTACTCTTTGTTAACTTTTTTTGACAGTAACATGAAATACATCATAAATTGGTTCTGTAAATACATTTATATCATTCGCGCATACCAAAACATATTTGAACTATTCTCTAAAATAAATTGCAACTAATAGTCTATAAAAAGCTTTACATTGACTGTTTGATACCAGTTTGGAGTAAGTGCATTGACTTAAAAGCATTTTGGATCTACCACACTACTATTCCTCTATAGGATCTCAAATATAAAACATCCAAAACATTTTTGAGATACTAAAATACAGACAGCATAGTGCTATCAAAGCAGTATGATAAAAGAAAGAAGAGAAAACCAGTAAAAGCAAATATGAAATACAACACGACAGTTACAACATGAAAAACTTGGAGGGCCTAATTTGGACTTTAAGAACCAAAGGCTTGAAATGCTGGAGCTTGAAACAGTAAAGACAATTACTCAGAGTCAACAGAAGAAAGAGGCAGCTAATGCTGACTGAACAAGACCCCTACTAGTCAGGGATGTTTATATTTTATTTTACCAAATTCACATGCAGAATAATGATACTGACTCTTTCTTACAAGCCTGACAAGCACAACTAGTCTACTATCAGGCAGGAAAAATTAACTATAGCCTTGGACAGAATTTCAAGTGGTGTTTTTTATTGTTGTTTTTAATAAAACTTGATCTTTTAAGATAAGACCTTATCACATCATTAGAATAAAACAAATTTATTAATTTCCCTGAACACTGGAAATTGTATGGCATGGTTGTAACCACACATTTACACAATATGGAAATTATTAATAAAACTAATACCAACTACTTAAAATTAACATGGAAAACTTAAAGGTATGAAGCCTATGGATTTTCATGCATTTTCAAACTGCAAGAAGGAAACCTATACTGATAAACAAGTCATTCATATCATCCCTTTGCAAGCTGCTCACTCATCTGAAATCCAGCTAATAACCAGAGATACTTTGTCTCCTCATATTTCATTTCCATATCAATGAAGGAGCATTTCCTGAATGGCGCTCGTGCGTCAACCAAGCCGCTCCGAACAGGCGGACATGAATCCCACACACTGACTTCTCACCGCAGGCGAGAGCGGCTCCTGCGTTACTAGAAACCACGGGCACCAGCCCCAGAGATGGGCACCGCACTTCCCGCTGGGGCCTGGAGCTTCCGGGGCTGAACACAGAATCACAGGATGGTTGAGGTTAGAAGGCACCTCTAGAGATCATGGGTCCCAGCAGGGACACCCAGAGCACGTGGCACAGGGTGGCATCCAGGCGGGGTTGGAAGATCCCCAGGGAAGGAGACTCCACGACCTC
>JAUBNY010000729.1:2283470-2296594 GCA_032275445.1 Crypturellus soui
GACACCCAGAGCACGTGGCACAGGGTGGCATCCAGGCGGGGTTGGAAGATCCCCAGGGAAGGAGACTCCACGACCTCCCCTTGGGCAGCCGAATCTCCATCCCCAAAACAAGGAGGATTAGGTGCATTTTAAGTGAGGAAATAAACACACTGGAAGCACAGCTAAGGAAAGTAAACCTGACAGGATTAAAAACTTCAAGGAAAGAAAACCAGCAGCTGATTAAAAGCAATTTTCAACCCATTCCTGCACCTTCCTCTGAATTCCTGTGTTTGAAGAAGACAGGATTGACCATCATGATTTTCCAAACACCGAGTTAAACACAGTACCCCACAAAAGGACGAGTCACCCCGACCCTCTGCCTAAGGGGCACAACTTTTAGACAGCCTTACAGGCACGTTCTTGTCCTCCAAAAATACGGAGTTTCATAGCAACCTAACAGAACACACGTTTGCAGACATATGCAGACGATTACTGCGCATTAGTGCTTTGGCCTGCTTCATCCTTATTTGTTCCAAGCAGTCAGGAAGAAAGTATTTCAGCTTTCAATATTTGCAGTGAAACATGTCCCCATCTTAATTTAGTTTCAAAAACATGACACTCGAATGACAGCAAACCTTCCATACACTAACATATCACCAAAGGCTCCATTTCCAATAAATTTCATTGCTCCCTAAAATCTTACCTTGAAAGATCTGTGGATTAAAGGGTGGCAGAGTTAACATAGAAGGAAAAAAAAAAAAAAAAACCAAAACAAACAAAAAAAACTTCACAGACATCACTTCTGTTAAAGTGTCTTAGAGAAAAGAATGGTAATATTGACTCTTGTTAATAACTAAGTTTTTAATATATCCAAGCAGCATTATATTTGCCTGCTAATCATTAATTTTCATTTTAAAAGTTCATGAGGAGTCAAGTAGAGGAGTCCACCACGCTCAATATTAACTGCACCAATCATGGGTACACATGCAGAAACAAAAGTCCAAAAAGAAAAGAAAGTCCCAGTAGATGTGTTTCTCTGCTATTCACTGGAGGATAACTTTATACAGAAAATTCAAATAGAAATGATCAAGTTCTGCTTTTAGAGAACTGTTCAAATCCTGCAATATCTAGGATTTTCACAGATAGGTACCTACAAGTCTGTTTTAATAAAAAATATAAATACAATAATTTATGCAGTAATCTCACTTTACAGATCCTACAATTCCTTTTATAGGTACAGTAAGGGTTAAAATTAGTATCAGAGGAATTGAAGATGACAAGTGAGAGAGCAGATATTACTGCAAGTAGTCCAGTAAATTCAATCTCTGTTCTTTTGGAACTCCCTACATGAAACAGTTGTATTAAATTCCTATTAATTTTATCTGTGCTAACACTCCTTGTATTTAAATCTCAGTCACAGGCCATCAACTTCAAGCTGATTTTCCAACAGGCACTCTTCTGTGGCAAACACCAGGAAAACACATTAGCTTTCCAGCTGAAAGTGCAAATTCAAAATGTACATATCCAAAGAGTAAGGCGTATTTTTTGCATATGCAAGGTCATTTTACCTTTCTGTTTTTAATCCATGCACACAATTGCACTGAGCCATTTGAAAAGTTTTTTTTTTTTCTCCAGATATGTCCATGTTAAAATAGACCATTTCATCTACTTAGTAGGTGAAAGGCAACCTAATGAAATGACAAGGATTTCATAAGTATATCACAACTTCTCATAATCTCATGATGAAGATCTGCACGGACTGAGCCCAGAACCCCTAATTTGCCCAGATGTCCCCACCAGACTTCAAGGACTCAGCGATACCTCTTACCAGCTCAATCCCCTACACTCATTCGGTCAAACTTTAGCTATCATTCGAGTCCATGGAAAGCCTCATGTCAAGTACAATGATTTGGGTCTGTTACAGGAGAGGCATACACATCCCTGTGCAAAAAAAAATCACTATGCATAAACAGCCTACGGTTTCCAAAAAAGCTCAGAATTTACTTACTTTGAACAAAAAAAATATACAATCTTTGATTAATTAGCAGCTAACTCCATGGCAGACTTTCATGACTTTTCCCTTAACTTTTTCAAAAATCCCATTCTGACAACCAGATACAGAGCTGAGTCAAAGAAAGGTATTTCAGAAAGCTATGAATGACAGAAAACAGGATCAGAACAGAGATGCACGTGCACTAAATCAGTTGCTTCCACTTTTGCTGTTGCAAAGCCCCTGTTAACATGCCCTATTCTTCCACAAGGAATAGTGACTTCTTAATCCATAAAACTTTTACAAAGGTCAAATGACACATAAATCATCTTCTTTAGCTTCACTTCTTAGCAGCAGTCTTAATTTTCATTTAAAAAAAAAAAAAAAAAAAAAAAAAACCTTATGTATTCTTAAGAAGCTCTAAATACCATTGTACTGCCCAAAGTAAAAGGATGTGTTTTAAAAAACAGCAACTCCTCCCAGGTTTATTTGCTCCCAGACTTCATTTGTTCCTCTAACAGAAGCAACGATTTTGAAGAGAGTAATTCAAACAAATATGAAATTATCAACTGCTGAAAGGTCAGTTTTACTTCCAAGTCTTCTCTGATTACTATTTTCAAGACATTCCTATGTTTGAACAGACCTGAATATTTGAAGTATCAGTTTTATTTCCAAATGTTCTCAATACACCACTCTCTTAAGATGGTACATTTTTCTTCCAAGCATTCAATACTTTTACTTCCTCTCCTCCAAGATGCCCTTAGGAAAAAAAAAAATACTACATTTTTATTTAATCCACAGTCTCAAAGAACTCTTTTGGCAGGGTATCTTTTTGCAGTGTAAGAGTCAGGAGAAGTGCTGCATTCCAGTATTAGCCAATCAGATGATTGGGACCAGTCTCAGCTGCACCTATGGTTTGCAGCTACTGAACTGCAAGTTAAGAAGGAAAGTTACTTTCTAGAGGATTGCTGACAGAATGTACACATAGAAATACTGTCTTTCCATTTTACCCACAGATCAACTCAAGCTAGACTTTGCATGAACTGTTTCTCTCTTTTTTTAAGCATCCAAGAAAATGCTTATAAATTATAATGCAACACAGTATTTATTCTCTGCCAGATGTTACTTGTAAAATTTATTAAGTTCCTAAGCAGTTAATAACAGGAACATAACATTAAACATCTACTTAATTTTCCAGCTCAAGGCTCCTGGACAGGGGAGAACACAAGAAAATTTACCAGCAGATCTACCTTCCTAAAGCAAAGGCAGAAAGATTTCCCAGCACTCGCTCCCAGTTCAGATTTCCTGCTGTTTGTGACAAACCAGTATTCAAACAAAAGCTAACAAGTTGAGCAGTAATGACAAAATATATTGTGGAATCTGCTCCTTTCCTAGGGAAGAGGGGAAAACAGGAGGGCTTGGGTTTTATACAACTTTGGATGGGTCTGTAGATTTTACATCTATCATTTAACTCCTCCACACTGGACAGGAAGAAAGTATTTTAAAAATGTCAAGATTTATTTTCAGGCATCCATGAAAGGATGATGCAAAAAGGGAAACTTTGATTAGATGAAAGGAAAAAGAAAGGTCCCCACAGCACCAGTCAAACATTGAAGCAGGCTGCCAGAGAGATTGTAGAATATCCATCCTTGGAGATTCTTGGAGATATTCAAAACTCACCTGGACAAGCAACCTAATCTGGCTCTACCCTCAGTACATGTTTGGACCCTATGACCTTCACAGGTCTCTTCTAGCTCATTTTTCAATGATTCGTGAATATTCAAAGCAGGATGACATGCCAACTGCTCAAACTTTTTATGTACTTTTTATGCTGCTGATAGAAGCATTTTGTGATATTAATTGAACAGTACCAATCTGGTTCCACAGTATTTGAAAGATATTCACCTAGTCGCTCACATCAAAGTGGCAGATTTGCTTCTCCAGGGTTTCTCTTTACTGTTGCCTGTGCAGGTAGCCTACTCTCCGCATTGAATTCATTCAGATCTAGCTCATATAACCAGTACTGCCAGCATAAAGAAACAATTATTATAAATTTGAAAGCATGCTGGATCAGCTGCAAATTGTGAAGCCACTACTTTAAATGCAGCAAGAGGGCAGCAAGGATTTAATACTAACTAGAAACAACGTGTGCCTGCCCATTAACAGTTTGCAGTGGTGGGCAACATCTCAGGCATCTCACGTGTCCATAACACATCTCATCTGTCGTTAACGCAGAGTACAGGCACAGGGAGGGGAAGAAATCTATAAATGCATCTTTATCTGGCACTTCTCTACTTCTCTTTCTGTGAAAATTCCTTGTCAGATTAAGAGGATTTAATATATTTCCGCATATTCAGTGGAAACAAAATTCCCTATAATAAATTATCACCTTGTTACATTAGCTGGTTAGTAGAATCAAGTTAAACTAAAATTGTTAGCAAGATCCAAAATTTTTTGCTCCTCAAAGTGTTTCTGTTGCCTAACTGTTGCTGACTGGACTCTAGAGATGGTCTTACACAGTTTGTCCCTTCTGGAATTCTAAAAAATTGCTTCCAAGAAAATTCAGTGCATTCCTCAACTGAAGCACTGATAATTACCACTCTTTTACCACTACCCTCTCCCAGAGGCAGGAAAAAAAGAGACAAACCAATTTAGTCCTACTTGAGTACAAAGTGAGAATCACTTCACTCCACCTAAGGAATAGTAAAGGCAGACTGACATCTAAAACAAAACATTGGAATTATGCTCACAGATGTGGTATGACTACAGATTGCAAAAGCTAGCTATGTTCACAGCTTCCACTCTGTTTCCTTAATAAATAAAGCTATATTCTCCTTGAAGTTATACCACTAAAATATGATTCATAATGTTTAAATGGAATTATTTACTAATACAAAATCCCATTCTGAGGAGAGCTCAGAAATGCATGCTTTTTTTTTTTGTCCAGTGATGTATATTGGAACATCTCAAAATGTTTTAGAATAGCTTTCTTAGACTCTGTACTAAAACTTCAACCTACATGCTTCTTGTCAGCCTCTACATTAACAAGTACCTCCTCCTCTTCCTCAAACACACTGAAGTATACAACATGCAGTTAGAAACATAAGAAAAATTACTGAGTACCCAAAGCTAAGCATTTCTTTTCACAGCAGGCACATTAGAGCTACTTAAAAGTCAAACGCAAAAATAAACTTAATCATAAAGCCCTAACACATCAGAAATTTATTTCAATACCCCATACTACAAGGTAAAAAGACATACTACATTGTACTAAGCTCTCAAACATTTTTTCTAGACGTGAATAGCCAATTCTTTTCTTAAGATTTAAGATGAAAATGAACAACATGTACTATTGTGTAATGAGTCTGGAATACGTTCTCCAGATGTTACAGTTCAAAAAAGACATCTATATAAATCAGAACAAAATCCAGATCTTGCCAAATGGCTCTGGAAAAACCAGACAAGAAAGCTGCAACATTATTCTGCTCAAATCTATCTATATGCAGTAAAGAGGACAAAACTCCAGACTTCTTGTATCTTCCTGAATGTTAAATGTTCACCAACTAGTCATTTTAAGGCCGAGTAAGATCTTCCACCCCTCAGCTTAAATCCAACCTGCCTAAAATTGGATGCTATTTTGTTCTACTGCATGGAATAGGCTAATAAGGACAAGTACAATATACAAGCAGTGAGGTACATCTCCAGTAAGCTTGCAGACTGTTTCTGAAGCAATGAGCTGCAGTCAGAAGAGACAGCTATTTATAAAATAAATCTCTAATCACTTATTTCTAGTGTTGCTTTAGGTTGAACTTTTTCTTCTCATTATAACAGCTTATTGCTATGGTCTTAAGGTATCCAAAACACCCCATGTTTATTGATTAAAAAAAAAAAAAAAAACATAGGAAACTCCCAGAGTGTCTCCCCACCTGTTGAAGCAGTATCCAGTCAATAAAACAACACGGAGGCATATTTTTTTTTTACATTAACACACCATATTACAAGACCCCAACCAGTCTATTCTGGTCACATTCAGCTTTTTCTTGACCTTAAACTGGAAGGCTTGGCATTATAGTAATAGATCCAGAACCTCCATTAACACATCTCTACTCCCTTGGCAGTAGCTTGTTGCGAGTTTCTATAATTACCAACTGCTTAAACTCATTAACAACAGGAGTTTGACAAGATAAATACAAAGTATTTTATGGATTTTTGGAAGCAGAATTTAAAAATTTTGGAAAATGCACATTATATCTGCATCTATCAGTTCAGCTTCAAAAGATTCCTGCTATTTCATCTGAGCAAAAGCCATCAGGACATTAAGCAACTTTTGTAAGCATAGCCAGTCCTTCACCACAAATCTCATTTTGGATGCTGACTTCACCAAATACCATAACAACCTGGGGCCAACCCTGTCTTGGCATCCAGACTTCCTCCCCTACGTATTTCAGTTGAACACAAAGCCTCCCTCCAGAAGCTTTCTGCAGTGCATAATTGCATTACAAATATTTTAATACTCTTTTTCTCGCAAGGATTGACTACAGTAAAAGTAATCCCGATGCCCCTTGGGCATAGCTAGGTACAGACGCCTCCTGGTCAGATAAATAAAAAATTCTGAAATCTTTTACTGGACTATAAGCAAATTATTCATTTTCTGAGAATGAAGTGTCCCCCGAAACAAACACCACAGAGAAAGCTCTGCAGAAGAGCACATATGGATTAAAGTGGATCAAACACTGAAAATAAGCACTACCACTGCAAGACAAGTTAACATTTTCATGATTAACAGCAAGCCTGTAAGCAAGCACATTTTATAAAATGCAGCTACACCACTGCATCCAGTTTTAGATAGACAACATTCCTAAATTAGAGCAACCAGTTGAGTCCAGAGAAGACTAATCACTTAGAAAAACCTTCTAGCTAAAAGAATAAGCCAGTACAAAGACATTGTAGGTAGGGAGGTTATGGAATCTGCACCACTGAAGGATGGATAAGAACAGTCTATGCCACTTATTTGTCCCAAAATGTACTCCTGTGTTTGACAGAGATCTAATTTTGTAAGGCAGAGCAAAAGTAGAGGAAAACAAATATGGAAATGATAAATAAAATCATTTTTAAAGTATCCATCGAATTGCAAATGATGTGGCTGAGTTGTCCCAGACATAAGGATGTTATTTTCTGCTATAACTGTGGTTTCATATGCACTTAAGTCACTTGCTTTTTGATGTGTTTGAAATTTTCCACTGGGGAAATATTTGATACAACTCCTCCCGCATCAATGGCATTCAACACAAATGTTATTTCTTCTGTTTATTTTCTTTTTCTTCTGTCATTTTCCAATTTGCAAGAAAATATTCTGCATAGATTGAACATATGCTAATTACCTTTTACGATCTTTTCCTGATCCATTTCACACTTTTTTTTTTAAATCTGTTTTGGAGGAAAAAAATCCTACCAAGCTTATTTTTGCTTATGGCTGTATCAGAATAGCCATTATTTATGAAACAAGCCTATATACTTGAACACAGTAGGGTGAGCAAAGAATTTAATTCACACTTAAACGTTCATACTTACTGCACCCTTCCTACTCCAGGGAGGAAGTCTCATTTTAGGGATGGAAGAGGAGGAAGGATTGAAGAGGATTGAAGCTGGTTATTTCTTATCTCCTAATAACTGCAAGCAAGAGTATGTCTCTAGTCAGAGACAAAATTCAAAATTACCTTAAAGAAAATGATCCAAAAGTGACTTTGTTTTATCCTACATGAGACATGCAGGTTTTCTTACTGGTCTTTGTTTTATCAAGTGCCATCTGGAAAAGAGGCAATTTCTGGCTACGCAGCAAAAAAAGTAGGAAGAACTTGGGGACTAAAGCATGTCTTAGTGACTGCACTGCTGACAAAAGCTGCTAATATCACTCCACAACATGTAGGGAAGATACATAGAAATTTTATGAAAACTATTTTGTTCTGTTTTGGTCTTGTGTAGAACACCATGGAAAGCTTTGGGCATTACACCTCTTTGAGCACTGACAAACAAAAAGGACAGAGAGAACAAAGGTTTAACCAGCATAGTCAAAAGAAAAAAATCCAACATCTCCACTGAGTGATAAGCATATTTATCCAGAAAGGAGGAAACCTGCGTTCATCCTGTTCACCCTGTTTTAGCACAAAAGATTCCAAACTGTGGCAAATGAATCACAACAGCAAGAGTGAAAATTCATTCCAAAATATTCAAAAAATTACTGACAAAACCACTTCTACTGCTCTTCTGAAGAGAACAGCTTTGATAGCCCAGGCAACTCTTCTGAAATTCATTGGGAAAGGATAGAACTCAGTCCAATTTTTTTCTGCCCCAAGAAAGCATTTATTCCTGACAGGAGACAGCAAAAGGACATCGTCCAGGAACAGGATCTTTCGAATAAAAATTCCCATTAAAAGTACTCACATTTAACCCATATTTCTCAATTGTTTCAAGTGAACTAAAACAGTATCATTCAAGAATTTCCTACCAAAAAGCAAAACATCATCTACACTACATTTTCACTTTAAAGATGATTTACAGCAGCTTGATGTTAGTTGAAAACTTAGATGGAAACCTAATCAGCCATTCAAAAAACTATGTATGTTATTTATGTGATCACCTAGACTCCCTTGCTAGCAAGTCGGAAAAGATGCTGTGAAAGAGCAACTCAGGCAGCTGCACTAAATGTAGCACGAATTTCCCGCCATCAGTTATCATAGGTAGTCTGTAAAGTCCTGGATCAAAAATGTTCAGTCTCCTCAAAGCATTTTCATGCAGAAAGGTCTGACAAAATCAATCTCACTTCTGCCAGATCCCTACAGCTCTAATCACAGGCTGATATTCTGCTGAGTTCTCAGGAGAGCATTTGATCCTTTCAAACAGTAAGAAGGCTCCTGAGAGTCCCAACCTAGCTAGATTTCTGGAGGGGCAGTAAGAACACATTAGACCCACCCTTCCAGCAGAGACCAGAGCAGCATTAAAGCCAAATCTCTAGTGAAGAAGATTTCTAAACCAAAGGCAGTTCTGAATGAGAAAGAACTCAAGCTATAGACATTGGAAGGAAGACAAAGAAAATATCCAAGAGAAAATGCGTATTTGCCATCTTTTATATTCTTCCCACAGTGTCCATTTTTGGCCACATCAGGCCAGAACAATCTTTGGAGCTGTCCAAAAAGACGTCTTCTACCTTTTTACGAGTAGCCCTCCTTGTCGACCACTACTCATTTCCCAGTCTTGACTTCTCACCACTTTCTCCTTATTACTATTTTTTTTGCTCTAAAAAAAAAAAAAAAATCTTTTTAACCTGCTGTACCTCTGACCTGTTCTTTATTCATTCCAAAGTGATTCAGGATCACTGCTTCATATCCACCTGCAGACTTAAAGACAAATGCATGGCTATTTTGATAACACTTTTTTCAAAAGACCAAAATAATGATGTACTCTTTTAAAAATATATATTTGTGCACGCTACCTAGACTACAAACACTCAGCAGGCAAGCAAACAGGCTGTGAATCATGTATTTTTTTCTATCTTTGCTCTAGGGAAGAAACAGACAGCAGGAACATGGCAACACAAATATTTCCTACCATTTCAGTAATAAAATTGCACAGGTTAGAGTACACAAGTCCTGCAAAATACTGACAATCAAAAATGGAGGGCAAGGGGACAGTACATACTTGGGGAAGGAAAAAAAATAAAGCAAGAATATGCCACCGAGTGTGCAAGTCCTCAAGGAGGGGACAGAGCTAAAAACATTCAAGAGTATTACCTCTCCACCCTTACACAAAACAAACTCCCCACAGGAATTTTCAGAGAGCTCACACATTTTCAAAAAGGAGGATTACTCGGCCTTTTCTAAGCATTCAGGTCATGCAAAATATCCTAACAGAAGAATGAACAGTTCCTAGATGCTAGGATGCTAGAAAAGCCAGAATCAGCCTATTTCAGGTAGTGAGAGAACACCTGTAAGACTAAACATGGAAACTATCGTTATAGCTACCATGGAAAAGTAGCTTCAAAATATCGACCTGTTTAAATATGATTAAACTACTCAAACTACTTTACTTCAAATTCCTCCTACTCTATCAAAAATGTATCTGATCAAAAATAAGGATTTATTTCTTTATAAAGTAAATCTGTTGCATTTGTTTTGTTTTTAGGCCTTCAGCTGTGTTTTTATTACAACATTACTCTTCATTCTTTATAAGGAGTGGCTACACTCAGAGTTTAAACAGCCCTTCTGACAAAAAAAGAAAAAAAAAAAAAACAGTAAGTTTTAATGCTAGACGTATTCTAAATGCAAAATTATTCTCTTTCCTCCCTCTCTGGAGAATCTTCCCTAACAACCTGGACAGGAACTACCATCTGTGTCATACTACTATTGCATATTAATACACTAAATTCTTCTTAATACAATGTTTAGACCTTGACCTCGGTGCTCTTAAAAAGGAAACATCAATTTGTTTCCAAATAAGTATTTGATAGGCATAGGCTGCCACCTAGTGATTTTGACTATCTATGAAACTGAAAACAAAGTCTTCCAGCAGAGGAAAACAATGATCCCGTCACATTTTATATCTACACACAGCAGCCACCTCACCAACCACTTGTGCTCCCTATTATAGGCTGATGGTAATGGGGGACAGAGAAAAAAAGAGTCTGCATGTGATCTGATTACCTATAATCAGACATGTAAGATCCACTGCACTCCTTGATCACCATTTCTGCCTGAAATTCCTTTCTTCTTCCTTGCATACACTCGACTCTTTGCATAAAAGCAGCACTGCAGTATCAACATACTCTATCCCTAGCTACCTTTGACAGACCACCACACTCCTCCCTTACTCTGCCTGCTCTCTCAGTCATTATTGATACCATGCTGGGTCTCACATAGACCTAAACCTCAGAATTTGTAAGGCAAACACAAATCTGAGGAAGGCCTTTCTATTATATATCTGTAGGACAAAATTTAAGTAGGAACACAGCAAGCAATTTTCAGATTTCTCCATTTCCAGCCAGCATGCTTTCTCTGACAAATACAGTCTTTGCAATGCTCTAAATGGACTGAAGAGATAGTTTTCCTATTCTGTCAATTTTATCCTACCAGCAGTTTATGCATCCATTTTATTTTCCAGTAACATGAAACTGGAACCCTCCTTATTTTTCCAAGAGGTCAGCAGTGCTTCTGACCAAACTACAGTACTAGTTCTCATCAGCCCTTGTTGAGTTTTCACATAGTACTTTGACATAAGGACTTCTCATCATTTTCCTCGTTCTTTAAAGGAGATAAATAATCTCAATCATATCTTATTACCCTTTAAAAAGGACTAACTACAAATCTTTGCTGTTTATCACAAAATCATCTTCCAACTATGACACTGATGTGCTATGACCGCTGCTCATCATATTGACAATTATAGTTTGTTTAGATATTTCTTTGCGTTTCTTCAACAGTACCCGTCTCAAAGATCTTGAGGCGAAGATGGGGCCATCATCAAGTCTTGGAATAGTACTGGCACTTTTGGAATGAAGGAAATACATGATTGCATTCTTATAATAGCATTTTACTGTGATTGGATTCAAAAGTATAAATCTTCCTTGCATAAAAAAAATACACTCAAAGCAAAAATACATGCAATACACACAAATAAAGTTTGGTTTTGGAGATGTTCACTAAGAAGCCAAAATAAAAAGTTGCTTATAATGCTTCTGTTGCTTATTTCCCTAATGAAGTCTTCTGTGTCTCATTTTCAAAGTAGCCAATTGTTGTCTTGGAGTTAAAGTCTAATAAAAAGACTTAATATACCACACCAAAGCCAACAACCTGCTCTAACAGGCAGAGCAAACAGGATAATTGCTAAAAGTCTTTCAGCTTACTCAAACTATTTTAACATTAGCGTAAGCCACCCAGGGAGAAAACATCCTCATAATAACTGAAGCCATGAAGTGAGAATATAAAATACAGTTATATTTCTAAAACTTCTTAAACGCAGTTTTCTTCCTTCCATTTTTCAGTCCCTTCTTTTTTTTCTTTTTTTACCTCAAAGGTTCAAAACAGATTACTGAAGTACAGCTAATTAGAAATCACAAGGGGATAACCAAAGGAGAAATATTAATTGTAAAAAGTGTGATCTCAAAAAAAAAAATCTTCGAGATTTTTCAGAGGCCACTGACTAGATAGTTAGACTTATCCATCAGTAAGTATGAATACACTTTAATTTGCTCTCAGACTGCAGGTTGTTGCATGAGCAAAACTTTTCCCTCCCACTGCCTTTCCTAGAAACCCTGATACTGAGCTACAGGAGGCCCTCCACCAAAACAAACTAAACTTTTTCTAAATCAAACTCTATATAAGAATGAATTTAAATCATAAACTCTGCAAGAAACCATCAACTGCTCTCGCAAGTTTTTGCTTTTTCTCTTCCACTGAGCTCACCTCAATTATCTGAAGTCTGAGATGATTAAGTATTTTCCCTTTTTCACACACTTTTGCTTTTTTCATCTAGATGGACAGATAATAAAAAATAGCTCCTGTGAGACTCCTACAAACTGTGAGGCAAAGGTTATAACATTTTTCTAGATCTCTTTACATCAGTCCATCAAACAAGTAAACCAATCACATTCTAGATAAACAGATGAAGCAAATTGGTTTTTCTAGGGTATGTTAGAAAATGGTATACTTAAAAGATTTAAATTAATTTTAAAGTATCTTCTTCTAGCACCTGACAGCCTTTGACAAAAAGCATCTTCCTGTATTGTTGTAAAGGGATTTAAATTTGATGACAGTAATTAAATGAACATTCACTGATAAGCATCTAGTTCAATTACATGTGAAAAAAATGAAGCTATACTGATAAAGATAGTTAAAGAAATAGAAAAGACTCAAGAAATTATGTCAGCAAGTTCAATAACTTTAAAAACCTTACATAAACAAGGTCTATCCAAAATATGTTCCACTGTTGAGCACGGAAGAGAAAATAAAAACCTATTTACAAGATTTCCAGATTCTTATCCCACAAGCCATATCAAGGGGAAAAAAAAAAAAGAGAAAAAAACTTATATGAAAATAATGTTTGAAAAGATAACTTACCATATTTGTCTCGCAAACCAACCGTACACCTGAAGACTCCACCAAAG
>JAUBNY010000729.1:2305516-2317184 GCA_032275445.1 Crypturellus soui
CCCGCTTGGATGCAGTCCTGTGCCATGTGCTCTAGGTGGCCCTGCATGTGCAGGGGGGTTGGACTAGATGACCTCTATGATTCTATGATTCTGTGATACCTCACAGAATAATTGGGAGATCAATTCCACTACTAGTGACTGTAAGAGTTAAGGATGCTCATGATCAGCATTTCTCAGAGATGCAGAATTGAGTCCCAGTGGGAGTCAGCTCTGAGAGATTTTTCTTTTTTTTTGCTAGAACTCTGTTCTGGTGCTCTTGGTGGGAACGGTGCCACAGATTGTCACATGTCTTTGCCTGGATAGTCCCACTGCAGGTTTTTCCATGTGTTTATGTTAGAGACACAATGCCAAAGAAAAAAAAAGTAACATTTCCATATAATATGATACAGCTGCAGTTTGCCATACCAGTTTCGTTAAGCTAAAACTTGAAAGAAAAAGAGGAAAAAAAGCACAGAAAAGACTTTTTATTAGTATGTTGTTGGCTTCTCAGAACTCAAAATTCCACTTAGTGTAGTTTTAACATGAGTGAGACAGTAGAGAGACTGAAATCCATTATTCACTGAAAACATGTAGTGGCAACACATAGAGCTCCTGCAGAGTGTTTCTTCAGCCTTGGGCAGTCACATCTGGAAGACAGTTCTTTCCTCAACCCAGTTCAGACCTTGGGTTGCCTGGCAAAGCTGTGAGCAACAGGCCACTTGTCAGTGCAGTTGTCAGGGCTCCCTGAAGGCCTTTGGAGAACTGTAGGTGTAATGCAAAGCAAGGTACAGTGCAGGCTGTGTGTGCGTTATAATTTGCACCTTTAGTTTGAAGTATGTTGTGACTCCACACATGGACCTCACATGAAGAGATCTGCATTTGAAAATACTGATTTTGCTATTAATGCTCTCACCAGGTTTTGTTCTGACTAGCTTCATGTCTAAGAGCACATCAGTTAATGCTGTTGACTGAGTCTGGGGCAGAGTGGATTTGCTTGTCTTTTTAGAAAAGGAAAATAACATTATCAGTAGCAGCCCTATGCTGGGACACATAACATTTTGAAGTGACTGGAATAATGACACTCTCTGAGATGTCATTTATCAGATTTAACTGCAAGAACATTGTTTCTGTCACTGCAGACCTGTAGTAATCCAGGCTCTGTAGTGTTGGTTCTGTAGCTAAAGTAACTGACCTAGGAAATGTCTCCTCCCTTGCACAATCATAACTCCCAGAGCACAGGCCATTCTTTGTCCTAAGTAAGGCAGGGAGACCTGGAGGAAAACAACAGAAATTTGTAAGCATGTCATTAAAAGAATTTACAATTTCATTCAGAAGACTGCAGTAAGGTTTCACAAGCAAATTTAATTTACTTTTTCACCTTTGATTTTGAAAACATAGGTTTCTTCTAATGCTCTAAAAATATTGCTAGACATTGTTTTGGAAAAGTCAACACCTGCAAAAGCAGAGCAGTCTCTGAGTTAAAGCCCTACTTATGTCCTCAGCAAGGCTAAACTCGCAAGTGTCCACAAGCCTAGCTCTCACACTAACTGGTAGCAATACCATTATCTCCCAGGAAACTCTTTTTAATATATAACATTTATTTATTTATATGAATTTCTGTCTTTTTGACTGTCATTCTTTGCAAATTCTTTGAGCATGTATGTGTATATGTCTTGATGTATATGAGATATGAGATTTTGTTATGACTTTAGTCTGGCTTTCTAATAAACTCATTAAATTATCATAATCTCTGTTCTCCTTTCTGCCTACCTTTTTGTCAGTCCCCATTTGCTGAGTTTGAGCCAAACCATTAGCCCTTGCCAAACAAAATTAGGTTTGACCCTCTTCTGGAAAACTCAAAGCTGATTAAATTCCTACAGGTTTCATGAAAACCATTGAATGAGTGAGGAAAGAGATACAAATTTCTGCCTTTACTGCAGCTGAAGTATCAGCTCAAGTGTTGCTTTTGTTCTGATGGATGAACAGGCAGCACACACATAGCGTGGAGCCAACCCCACATGCGCTGCCTCTCCTGCAGACAGAGCCGCACAAGCCAGTGTGATGCTGTGGGGCTCACCCTTGCGGCCTTGGCATGGAGACATGGAACGGTCGCAGGAGACACATAAACAGATGGCACACATCTGCAGGAAACCATCCTTCATCATTTCTGCTGTCCAAGCAAGGAACAACATCTACCATCTGTTTGGAGGTAAGCTACAGTGATTACAGAAGGGTACAGGGCAGGCTAAGAGGCAAAGGTCTTAAATCTGTAGGAAGCTGTTCTGTTTTAGTTCTGCTGCTCGTGGCATGACACAGGAGCTTTCAGTCTTCATTAGTCTCATCCTGGAAACAGTCACAAACAATGGCTGTTGTCTATCCAATGGATTTTTATGTTTATATTGTTTGGTTCTTGGTCGAGGAATGACCTTGTGAATAGAGGGAGTACCCAAAGTTTAGTGCCAGGTATAGAAAGGGAACCTGACAGGAGAGGAGGCAGGAAGCAATCACAGCGAAGGACTGGAGTTTTCAGTGAAAGGAGAAGTGGGGAGGATTAGGGAATGGCATCCCAAGAAGAGGAAGAATTTATCCTGACCTTACCAGTGATAAGCCTTTTATATGGCAGTAAACTGAACAAAATTTACCACTGCCCCTTTTCACAGAATCACAGGATGGTTGAGATTGGAAGGGACCTCTAGAGATCGTCTAATCCAACCCCACTGTTCCAGCAGGGACACTTGGAGCACATGACACATCCAGGCAGGTTTGGAAGATCTCCAGAGAAGGAGACTCCACAGCCTCTCTGGGCAGCCTGTTCCAGGGCTCTGTCACCCTCACAGGAAAGAAGTTCTTCCTCATATGGAGGTAGAACTTCCTGTGTTTCAACTTAACACCCGTTACCCCTCATCCTGTCACCAGCTACCACGGAGAAGAGCCTGGCCCCATCCTCCCTACAATCACTCCTCAACCCTTGAACATGTTAATCAAATCTCTTCTCAGTCTTCTTTTCTCCAGACTAAACAGGCCCAGCTCACTTACTTAGTCTTTCCTCCTCCTTTTCCTGAAAACAAAAACTTTGCTAAGCACATATTATAGTTCTAAGCAGTAACAAAAATGCTCAATAGAAGTAACATGGTTGAATTTAGCATGACTACAGGTGATGCTGGGCCTCTAGGGCAGACTTTGGATATGGTAGACTGAAGCTTTCTGAAAACACACAATTTCATGAAATGTTTATATTTCACAGCATTTAATTCTATATTTTACATGATTATGTATTTATACAAAAAATAAATACGGCTTACAAAGATACATCAATTCTTCAAAATACGTACATTCTCCAAAATATGTTTAACGTTGATAAAAGTCTCTCATCTCTTCAGAATTAGTTATTTGAGTGCAGAGGTCACCTATTTTCAAAGCCAGTCTGGCTTAATATATAGGACTTCTAAAAGTAATTCATTTATGGTGACCTCTCCCAAGATGGACCTGAAGAAGAGCTCTTCAATAACATCTCCATCAATGTCGCGGAGAGAGGCAAGTAGCTGAAGAATCCATGCAAACCTGCCTAGGCGGCTGTTGAACATCATTGAGATAAACTCCATCAAAGTTTCCTGAGCTTCCCGCTGCAGTGTTTGTACATAGGGAAGACATTTTAGGACATGCTGTCCTGTCAAAACACAAAGTAAAATAAGGAGTTTTGAGTCAAAACACAAAGTAAAATAAGGAGTTTTGAGTAAACATGTTTGTTCTATGCCCTTGGTGATGATGGATGTCTGGCTGTCTAGCTTACAGTAAGTACTTCTTTTCTCTAGAAAACAACCGAAGCTTGTTTAATGTAATTTCTGGAAAAAGAAGATATGGTTAGTTCAATAATTCGAATAAACACTGAGGAACACTGTAAGCACGCTGGAGTCCAGCCCCTTGCACTGAATTCTCCTGCTGTCCTGCGCTTCCTAGGCGGAGCTGAGGCTTTGTAGTGGTCTGTAGCAGAGATCCCTGCAGTCCCTGTGAGATTATCTATCTATTTGCAGCAGCCCACCTCCACCCCGACCATCCATGTCCCTGTGCTTGCAAGGAAGTTGCTGGAAGGCAGCATCACAGCTCCGTTCTGACTGCTGGAACAGCCGGACACACAAGTTCTTTATTGCGTTTTTATTCAGCTCGCCATCTGTATGTGCTCTGAAGGGACCAGAGAAAAAAGAAATATCTGAGCCATGCTCCTGCTCTGCTTAGCATATTCACGCACCTGTAAGCCTCCAGTTACTCCATTGGTTCCTAACTGAGCAGTCCTAAACATGTTTTCTTTCCAGGCATGGTGTATTCAGTCACACCCAGTTGTTCCGCTAGCTACATCCAAAGCAGCTTCAGTGTAAAAACAGCAAGTAAGAAGAAAAACTCTGTTTAAGGACAGGGACATAACATTTAGTGCTATCACTAAAACTAACAATTTAAAGTACTAATTAGCCCATTCAGATATGAGGCTGACATTTGGCCTTTGCTGAAACTATTAAGGCTGTTACACGTATGAGTCCCTTTACCTTTAATAAGGAAAAAAAGTTACAAGAAAATCGTTATAAAACAAAATGCAAAACAACTATTTTAACCATTTCTGTAGATTATTATATGTTTAACAAATTAAGTTATTGTACCTTCCATAGGATGTTGGTTTGTTCTGACAGACGCAGGACCCACCCTCTGCTCCTTAGCCCAATCTGTGCATTGTGCTGATGCGTGGGCTTAACTTTAAACATTCACTGAGTGAGGATCCATTGAATCAGAGTGATCTATGATTGCTTATATGGAATATTGCTTCTAGAGGCATGGTCTTGATCCCTAGTCATCTAGTGGGGATCCATCAAGACTGGTGGTGGATTCGAGGACTGAGTTCAAGGGACACTTTGTATTTATCCTTTGCTTCTGATGAGACTCCCCCGTCACATAGCTCTTTGCAGGCCGTTGCCTGCTGTGCATGCCCACGTGAGTGAGGGCACTGCTGTGCCACCCAGCTTTCCTTTGCTGCCATTGCTAGAGGCTGTAATGATGTGGCATGGATCCCTCGGTTTTGGCTTCTGCCTCTCCTGCTACCACCTCCTTTTCCTGGCACATACTGCAGGCGCCTTTAGTACCTCTTAGAGGGACTGGCTTCTGGCTGGGGTCTCAATGATCTGAGCAGTCTTTCACAACCAACCTAGTTGTGGGTTTTGTTTTTTTTTCTTCAGTCTGTGGCTGGCATTTCACCAGTTTCCAGCAACTCTTTTCTTTCTAGACAACAGTCAGAGGAGAAAAAGCCTCAGCAAAACCTGCAAGCAGGCTAGGCAGAAAAGAAGGACTGAAAAAGTAATCTTCTCCTCAATTAGTTGCAAGCTGTAATGATGGTTCCAAGTGTTAGAATTATCCCACAAATGAAGCTCTCAAGATTTTGTGTGTTCAAGATGAAATTGAAATTGGTTATATCCCCTCAAATTTTCTTAAACTTCCCATTTGGTCGCCATTTATATAATCAACTGTGCTTTTATTTGCAAGTAATAGGCAAGCTCTTGTGCTGTGATCTTTTGGACTAATAGTCAAATATAAATGTTCTCCGCTGAGTTAAAAGCTACTGAAGAGCATCCTTTGTAACAGAAACCCCGTCTCAGCCCGGAAGGGGTTCTAGATGGCACAGCCGCTATTTTCACTGCTTCCATCTCTTCACTGTGTAATGGCAATAGTTTTGCAGACCCTGCTAAAAGCAACAGGAGCCCTTTCACCTCATTCTTGGTGCTGTTCACTCATGGTGGCACAGTCCCACCTACCCCTTCCTTTCGCACGTTGCTTTAATCCCAGAGAAAGTCTTGCAGCTCGGCTCCTTCCCCACGCGAACCTTAACCTCCCAAGGCAATCCTAGCTAAAGCACCCTGGGAAGAGCAGGCATGGCTCTGGCTCCTGGAATTTATTACAGATGTTGAACTCGATGCAAGCCTGCCTCTGAAGGGCCAGGCACACTTCCTCATTCGCAGATGCTTCCTGGCCCAGACGGACTGTGATCAGTCCATACCCTGTTCTGCCTGCCTACCTGTCACGCAACCTCCAGAGGAAAGTCCTAGGAGTTTCCTTAGGGCATGAAGAAAGTCCTGCTGTGCTTGTTTGTCATGCTGCAGGCCCAACCATTTGCCTCGTTGTGCTTCTGCATTTCTGGATGCCTTGTTGACCTCTCACTCATAACCCAGGTCTGTTCTGCACCAAGCCTTCTCCTTTCCCTGACCCAGTTTTTCTGGTCCTGACAGGGTTTAAAACATTCAGATATGAGCTCATACAAGCTATTCCATGATCCAGAGAAAGATTAAACATTGTCACTGCCAGAGATTGCCTGTAGTCTGTTGAGACCAAGGCCTGCAAAATATTAAAATTTGGTCAAATACCAAGACGGAATTAAGAAGCCAGCTGAAAATGTGTCTGCATAGATGTAGAAAACATTTTCTGAGTTTGGTGGAAGGTGTGTAAAAACCATTAAAAATAATCTCTAAAATGATAGTTCTACAAATTAATTTGCAGCAAAAATGGTACAAAAAGAGAGGTTTGGGTTTTGTATAAGCCCTGAGTATCTATTTCAGTCCAGAGTTTAGACTGTGGCTTTCTGTTTCATGTAGAATCAAGCCAGGCTTAACTGAAGTTCTCCAACCTCCTTTTGGAAACCATGGAGAGAGGCACTTGGAGAAATACCTGAGAGACAGAGAGTCTTCTTGAAGCCCTTGGCTACTGAACTGGCAGCATGAAGTAGTAAAGAATCATGAATCTAGAACATAACATTGCTCCTGCTTCCTCCTTCATAAAGTGAAAATCACATTTTATCTACAGAGATAAGAAAAATCCTTGATAGTAAAACTGTATGAGCCACTGCAAATGACAGATTTATCTTCTCATTGCTTTTGGATAAAACTGATGGTTTCTTTCAGCCAGATGTTATTGTGAAAAACTGAGAAAAGAAATTGCACTGGAACAAATACCACTGGTTTGATGCTATACCATAGACACACAAGACAATACAAATTGTCTGGATGACCTTGCGTCTTAAGAACCAAATTGGAAGCAAATATAAAGCCACTACAGCCTTTGAGAAGCTTGTAAACCATTCACCACAAGAACTATCATGAAATATCTGAAGCTTTCAAATATCCTTTTGGTGTAGTCCCAACTGTAGCACATTGCTGACAGTGCAGCCAACTGCAATGACTGCAGTGGAAGGAGTCAGGGATCTGAGCCAAAGAGGACTGGAGTCAATAAGTCTTTCCATTTACTTTAGTGGATTTAGAGCTTGGCTTTTAATGACTCATTCACTCTGTGGTGCTGACCTAGGCAACCTTCCTTCCTAAAATGCTAAACTTGGCACCAGAAGTGAAAGGATGTAATCACTTGCCTGAGTCCATTTCATGACTGCTTTTCCAGGCTTTGAATATAAAGATATCAAAAGGATACATCAAAGGAGCAATAAAAGAAAAGAAACCTCAGCGCGGCATAATCTGCATCATTAATGATATTCAAATGATGTGGATTGTGTTACCTTCTCCAGTGCTCTCTATATAGAGGATGCCTTGTTAAAATAGTTCTAATATTCACATCACCATCTTGCCTTCACTGTGTTACAGATGAGGCAGCTAAATTACCTTTTAATTGAAAACCAGTGTGAAGTGACACTGTTAATTCCATATGACTTAGAATCTGTCTAGCAGAAGCTGAACTGGCTTGCAGTGGGTAACCTCTTACACACATTTAAGTAACCTAAATATACTACTTCATGAAGACAGTGATTAAGTTATGGAATATAAATTTTGAAAATATCTAGAGACATTTCTATAAATGAGTAAAAAGGAACAACCATCTATATACAGAATGTCAAGTGTCCTTTCAGACACATATCCAGCTGTGGTCTTTCCAGGAAAACTTACCAGAATTAAAAAGAATAATTCCTTTAAGGTAGGCATATTCTTTGGCACTTAGGTCCAGGTCCCATAATTTCCACAGTAAGTTCTTCATCTTCTGAACTGCTACTAAAGGTGCTCCAAGTGAGGAGCCACTTGGTTCATCACAGGCTATAGGAGATTGATTGAGGAGAATTTTTTTCAACAAACTAGGAGCTGAAATCTCTCTCAGCTCAAAATCCACCCCTTCTTGTGCCAGGCCCAGGACAAAAAGAGCCGCCCAGTTCTGCTGTATGAGGGCAGCCTGATCCTCCCAGGGCACGTGATAAAAGGAAGGCAAGTTTCTGATAAAAGTTGAGGTCTTCAAGAGCACGTCAGAAGCTCTTCTGCAGGTGACTTCTGGTGTTTTCAGGACAACTCTTCGACCATCCACACAAGAGCAGCTGCCACTTCCTACTGAGCAGTTTGGTGGGTAGCGCTGGCTCTCACGTGGATGCTGTTGGCGGAGGATCTCATGCAGGATGCCCTCAGCCTGGTGTGTGTCACACGGAACTTTCCCAGATTTCCCAGCCACCTGACTAGCCATGAGGCCAAATGCTTCCTGTGGGATGCTCCAACAGCAGCAGGGAAGCGCAGACGCAGAACTGCGCTCCGCTCGCGGAAGAGAGTGTGTCTGGCAGAAGAGGAGGCACCGTGTGCTTTTTATATCCGCCCTCAGCTGAACAGTAACATGACCCTCCTCTGTAACGTTACCTTGAACTCTCTTTGCTCCTGTTTGCCTCCACCTGTGGCCAAGGGAGGCGGAGCTGCTGGCACCTCGAGGCCACCGTGTCCCTGAGGAGAGCACCCGGCTCGCTGCCCCGCCGCCGCAGCGCTCCCTGCGCTGCCCGCGTGAAAACTACCTGCCGCGTGCCCCATGGGCCCCATGCCAGCTGACACCATGCACAGCCTGCCCTCGAGGGGACGCCGAGTGAAAACAAGGATGTGAGAAGAAAAGAAGTATGAGCTATGTGTGTGTTACTGGTACATGGACCTTGGCCACCAGCTGAAAGGAGCCCCCTGAACCCCACTCTGTGCGTTTCCACGACCACTTTTCACAGAGCACTCAACGGCGTTTGCGCTTCACAACAAGCTTCTAGGATATGGTACTCTTGTCAAGGAGCTCAGGAATGAATCAAGAAATTGGTATTTTGTGGTTGTTACGTGGGGCGCTCTTGCCTGCTCTTGCATAGAATAAGAGATACTGTATTTTTTCCTCAAGCACTAAGTTTATAGTTTCCTAACATCTGGGCTCTTAGTGTGTCTTAAAGGATAAAAAATATTAAAAACAACAGCCCCAAGAGCTGCATCTGTTTGATCTCCAGTCCTTAGTTCTGTAAAGGCCATCCCATCATATACCATAGCTGCAAATTTGGCATTTGTTAAACTGTTTATCTTTTCCATGCTGGTCAGTTTAAAATTTCCTGTTTATAACATCCCCAGGATATTTGTGTTGCAAAATTTCCCCTTCCGAGAAGAAAAAAAGCAAAGGGAAGGAAAATCACTCAAAAGTCAAGAAATCTAGAAGCTGCAAGGTGCAATTATCACCAGAGGAGATGACCATCAGAGGTCCAAGGGGGCAAAGGACACTGGACACCCAGCAGGATTTGCTTGTCCATCTCTCCAGCTGTTGGATAGCTCTCTACTCCTATTTATCACTGTGGGATCCAAGAGCATTTTAGGTTAAATGACTCAGCAACAGACAAGTCCTCAGACTGGTCACCAGTGACCACAGCATTGTTTTATAATTTAGGAAGGAGAGAGAGCGCTTGTAACTTACACTCAATGCCTTCACTAACTGCAAAGGGAAGGTTGCTTTAACTTATCTGAAATCAGCATCACTTCCCAGTTGACCAGCATTTCATCACCAGCGTATCATTTCACAATTCCTAATAATTTTGTTTGCTAAAGTTCTAACCCAGTTTAATTTATTTTTTTTCCTAATTTTTATAAATATCTGCATTAGACAAAAGAAGAGAGTCCTCAGAGCAGTAGTATATAATATAGGATACCATTTCTGTTCATGAGAATTGATTTCCTTTCGTAGTAGATAATACTGAGATGCAGAGGCAAATGATATTTTTATAACTGGAATTCTCAGTATATGTTAATTGCTTTATGATTGTTTACCAAAAATACAGAGTAAAGGTTACTGCTTCAGGAGAACTGGTAAAGATATATCATCAGCTTTTTCTCTGAAAAGGATTGCTTAAAAATTTAAATGAATATCAAATTGCAATTGAAAATGAGTCTAGTAGTCCTAATTTTCAAAATTGTTTAAAATGGGGCCTCTGTGTCATCTGATTTTCTCAAATGCAGAGGACCCAGCATCTAAATTTAGCTAATTGCTTGAAAACTGGCAATAGTTACTTTCTGTTTCTAAATCTTACCTATAGATTAGTCTGGACAACATCTGCATGTAGTTTTTAAAATATTGCAGTCTTCTTGTTATGGTATCTTAAAAGTGTACAAGACAAAAAATATTTTTTTAATATCTGAAATTCTGATGGTCTGTTATCCCTTGCAGCTACTTCTAGCATGGTAGATTGAGCATGGCAAGGCACAATCACAAACTATTTTTCTGTTTTTCATTTATATACTTTATCAACCAACAAAATACACACAAATACTTCCACCACATTTTCTCTACAATCATCAGAACTGCTAGTCAGGCACAATATGCCATTTAGAAAGTTAAAAAGGTCTTCTAAAGCCGTATACAGAATTGCTACAGATAGTTGTGGATATTCATGCCATTGCTGGGATGTCACGCTCCAAGCAAGGCAGCCATTTCCACTTTTCCCAGAGTAGTGCTGTTTTGTAAATCTTTATCTTACAGGGTTAAGCTTAATAGGTGCTTCCATGCATGATGGAAGCTTTCTGCTGAAATCCATGGGTTTCCCAGGTTTTCAAAAACTGGTAGATGTAAATGGTGCCAGAGCATTTCCCTTGGTGGTCAGGTTCCTACCTTCTCTGACCAGCATAGAATAAAAGTGTCAGCACAGAGACATCAGCAGGAGTTGAGGGATATTCAGTACCATTAAATATTCATTGCCTTATTCAGATTTAAAAATATGCTGTTGGATCCAAAAGTTTAAGGGCATGTGATATTTATTTTTAGCCCTTGGCCAAGAGCCTTAAACTTCCTAACAGAGTATTTGGAAGGCTAAAGAGACTTGTTAAAAAACAGTATAGGAGCATAAGTGGACTTATGTCCACTTGTGTTCTTAATTAGTAATAGCCATGTGTGAGTGCTTCAGGAAAACTGCAAGATGTATATACTTGTTTTTTTTAGTAGTACTTTGCTTGTCTTCAATCATTTGTATCTAGGAACTTTCTGAACCACAGTGGTTTTATGCATTTACTAACTCTCAGTTCACTTCTGTATGGTCTCATGCGGTCTGTCTGTGGAGTCAGGTGAACTTTTAGTGCAATATGTAGCAGTTAGGGAAACATGGGTTTACAGTGTCAGCACAAAATTTTCTGTTTTGTGTCTCCCAGACATCGCTCCTGAACACTGAGCTGTTGTTTCCATGTATCCGTATATCACAGCCCCTAGATTTTACTCCTGATGACAGTCACAGAATCACAGCATGGCTGAAGTTGGAAGGACCTCTAGAGATCATCTAGTCCAACCCCTGCTCCAGCAGGGACACCCAGAGCACGTGGCACAAGGTCCATCCGGGTGGGTTTGGAAGATCTCCAGAGAAGGAGACTCCACAGCCTCTCTGGGCAGCCTGTGCCAGGGCTCTGTC
>JAUBNY010000729.1:2317284-2340357 GCA_032275445.1 Crypturellus soui
AGGGCTCTGTCACCCTCACAGGAAAGAAGTTCTTCCTCATATGGAGATGGAACTGCCTGTGTTTCAACTTGTACCCATAGCCCTGTCGCTGGCCTCCACAGAGAAGAGTCTGGCCCCAGCCTCCCTACATTCTCCCCTCAGGTACTTGTACATGTTGATCAGATCTCCTCTCAGCCTTCTCTTCTCCAGACTAAACAGGCCCAGCTCGCTTAGTCTTTCCTTCTACGACAAATGCTCCAATCCCTTAATCATCTTTGTGGCTCTACACTGGACCCTCTCCAGAAGCTCCACGTCCCTCTTGTCCTGGGGAGCCCAGAACTGCACCCAATACTCCAGGTGTGGCCTCACCAGAGCTGAATATAGGGGCAGGATCCCCTCCCTCTACTTTTTGGAACAGTGAATCTTATTTTTTTTAGAATGATGCAATTTGGCTATAGAGCAGAATTTTTGACATTGTCCTTGCAGCACAGTGTATGTATACACAAACATACATACACAAATAGTTGGATTATACATATGGGTGCACAACATGTATGGAAACTGGGTTACTCCTAAGTAGCGATGTAAGCTACCCCTCTTTCCTAAAAAGTGAGACTGCAGACAGATCCATTTCTGGAAGATGCAGCCTTCCGCAGTTATTTTATACAAACTACAAAGAGGAAACACCCTCTAAGTACCTGAGAGCTATCCTTTAAGGTCACCCTGTCACACCACTATGATATATGCAAATGTACCTTGATGCAGTGATCTCCTGTCTCTCATACAGACACTTAATTGTCCTATAAACATGTACCTGGCTTCAGAACAGGATTTTCTATAGACGGTTTATATATTCTCTTTCCTGGAAGGGATTGGGTCACTTGTGTTTTTCAGGAAGCCTAATTTCACTAATAGCCCTAATGATGCTGAAAAGACATAGCAATTACAAACAAAAACTTGCTTGAAGGCTCCCATCTGCTGCTTGTCCCATGGCACGTACCATCTTTCATGAGCAGTAAAGGTGGCTCATTTCCCAGCTAGAAGGACCAAGAGCTCCATTTCATGCCACCCACTTCAGCATGGAGAGGGCAGTATCATCTGTGATTTGAAGCCTGCTCAGCTTCCAGGTCCAAAACTGAGGCAGTGGCTAAACTGAGACAAGCTCTGGAACAAGATCTTTAACTTATGCTCAGACAGGTAACTCTAGCAAGCCAATAGCTATCCCTTGCCTCTGAAATGTATAAAGGATATATATGGAATGTATAAGGGATATATAGAGTCCCAGTTAACTTAAGCATATCTTTCACATTACTTTGCAAGTCAGCAGATCTTCTCAAGTAAATGAAGTTAAGCATACATTGGAAATACTTTGCTAGATTAAGTCTGGAATAATCAGGATCTTCTTGAATGTAGTTATAGAGTATGGTGTTAAATTAATACAAAGGTGGCTGCTGCAAGAGGCCCTGCATTGAAACATAAAGTATTGCTGATACCAGGCCTGGTTTATTTTTGCCTCTAATGCCTGAGTTACAGAAAAGCATCTGACCAAAGTACTGCAGTGCAATAGGAGCCCTGAAGTTCCCCCTCCCAAAAGCCCACGCCAGGCTCTGCATTTTCACTCACTCGTTCTGCTGTCCTTGGTTGTCAGGCACACTACACTTAGTTTAGTGTTTTATGTGCCTTTCTGGCAGGTGGTCATCACTGGCTGAATGAGGATGTTTGTCAGCATTTCTAGAATGGAGCCATTTTGTTATGAACTTTATACAACCCGACTGTTTTAAATGTGAGCGCCAGCAGGTGCCATGTGAAGCTCTGTCCAAATCCAAGACAGGAATATTAGTACAGGAGGTAAAGCATCAGCTCCATGATGCTCCTCTTTCAGAGCACTGGTGGCCACAGGAAAATTCCTCTTCACTTTTCAGCCTCTTACGAAGCTAAAGCAATGCTGTCCATGTGTGCGGATACATAAATAAACCCCAAAGCCCTTCTTAGTTGGCTAAAGCAAACAAACCACCTAGCTGGGTAGAAAAGAATGGGCTGGTTAGACAAATGCCATCAATGTTCTTCTGTGAGGAGTTGTCTAAAGAGAAGTTGAACTTCACCTCTTACCAGGTGGTGTGTGAATCGTTTTCATGTGCCTTGTGCCCTACCAAATGTCCTCGTTTTGGCACTTTGTGCAGAGCTGCGCAGGCCTTGCAGGCCTTGCCACTGCATGGCTTATTTCTCCCCTGTGTGAAGGCAAGGTTATGTTCCAAGTGGTCTGTAGAAAGCAGCATGAGCTTGGAGACGCAAGTAGATTTCAAGCTACCCAACACAAATCTTGTGTTTTTTCATGATAGAAAAATTGGTGAACTTCTATAAAAATTGGTGAGCTTCTATAAGAGTCTGTCCGTGTGTGTGTGTGTGTGTGGGTGTGCAGTCATGGCAGGGGATTATGTAATTCCAGATAAATTACCTCATCTCAGATGGTGCCAGCCATTTTGCTGTAGTTCCTCCACCAAGGAGACAGTGTTTGTACAGCCACCCTTATCAGCGCTGGAACAAGCCCCATCTGTCAATTTAAATGTCGATAGACATACCAATTAGTATTGCTCAGCAGATGCAAAAATGCTGGAAAACAAAGTAGAGAGTGGGCACAACTTTGAAAGACCAAAGCTAGAAAATGCTCCTGTTTCGCACTGCCGCCTGTCGCCTGGTCACCTGGCAAGGTCCCATCCCAGGACTCTTCCCCAACCTGCAGAGAAGAATGAACGGTTGTGGTAAACCTCTTCTTGTAGTAAATATGGAGCCCACTCTCATTAAACATAAGTATCTCTGATATCATTGAAGATAAATGCCTAATCCAGTGATTAGCCCTCTATAAATACCACGGATTAGCTAGTGAAGGTTAGATGGCAGGGTAGATATGTAAGATAAATCTTTGAGCTGGTCTTTGCTTATTTTACATACCTGCTGATAAAATGAGCAAGGTTTTACAAGTAGTCTAACAAACTAAAGCCCAAGCACCCTGCTTTTATTTTGAGATAAGTGAGATGAGAGTAATTTCTGCTGGGGTGTAGGACTAGTCTCGCTGAGTTTTCCCTGTGCTAAAATCAGCATGTCCAAACCTGCCTAGCTGTTTGCTATACAATAGCCGGTGCAGTGTATTAATCATTCTTAAATTTAGTATCTAGTAAGACTGAAAAAAAAAAAAAAAAAACAGAATTTCTATTGCAACTCAATCCTGGGATTTTCTTATAGCTCAAATTACCTAGAATCTGGCAGAAAGATCTATGTTATTTGGCTTTATTTCTCCACAGTCCACTAATTAGGACTGAGGGAGGCTGTATGTCCAGATCTCCACGTGTTCATACAGTATGACACCCCTGTGCCAAGCCCAGTAGGAATAGGTTGGTCTGGCAAAACTGGGAAGAAGGAAAAGCTGCCCAGCTGTGTACCTGTTGGGAATTGTAAAGGAAATCTTTGTGTCTCTGAGCATGAGGCTCTACTGCCCAGATACTTCCAGGGAAGAACCAGTTTTCTCATAACTATGGAGTCCAGGCAGGGATCAAGAAGAAAGGCTGTGAAAACTTAGCTGTGACATAGTATGGTTTTGAGCAAATGGATTAATCTAGGAAAACAACCTTCAGGCCCTCATGTCCAGAGTGAAATTGTCAGTGTCCCTGGCTATGAAGAACCAGGATGCTCAGAGTGGAGGATCTCAAAGTTTTTAAATAATGCAAGCCTGAAAATGGAGAGAAAGAAGGAAAAGATAAACCTGGGTATATTTAATAAAAGCAGATTATGAGAGGATGAACATTATGCGCAAGTGAAGGGTACCCACAAGACACAAGCAATTCCATGCCACTGACCACTAGTTTGAAGGAAAGGCATTCAGACCTTCTTCTGGATTACACATGCAGGCAATGAGTGCTGCACTCATTCAGTACTGAGATTTTAACATTAAGAGTTCAACTGCTACTCGCGCGCTTTGGCATTTGTGGTATTCCTGTCACTCTGCAAAAACTGCCCTAAGTTGCTTAAAAGCAAATAGGTCTGCAGAAATCATATTCTTGAGAGCGAATTCTGGCTCAGTTTGTCTCAGGAAAATCTGCATTTAATCACTTTTTTAAAATTGCAAGTATTTTAAGGTCAGTGGAAATTCAGAGTGTTTCAGGAAATCTTAAGATCATTAGAGCAATGGAAATCAAAATGTGTGCAATGTACTAATGTCAAACATTATTAAACAGGGGACAATAAATTAAATGTGCCTCTAGTCTTAGCATAATATTCTCCCTTGGGACCCACACAGTTCAGGAACACTTAGTTTCATCTGGCCGTGGCCAATGAGTGTTCCTAGCTGGTAGTGGTTACCAAAAGACATTTCTCTTTCACAGATGCTTGCTGAAAGTACCAGCTTTCAAACTGGCCTCTGTAACTAAGTGGAGACATGCCTTTTCTCCTTTAGATACACTGTGAAACATGTGTATTAGGAGAATGGTTATACAGAGCCTGTCTGGTATGAAAAATGACCGTTCTGAAAAGAAGAGACGCCTTGGAGTTGAGTCATTTACTTGAAATCATGTTCAGTAAGGCAAGATTTGTGTAAAAGCAACTAAAGGTTTTACAAAGTCCAAATCAGTCAGCACAGCTGCAGAGTTTGTATGAACGTGCAGACAGAAATAGGAGGAAAAAAATATTCCTGTAGAGTGTGTAGAGTAGCACTAAAGGATCCTTTCAGCCTCCCTGATGATATCAAATAGGGATGTTTCACAACAGCCCTGTATGAGAATACACCTAAGCTTGCACAGACTGAATCACCTAGGCCTTCAGGACTTGCATCACTTGCTCAGACCCAGGAGCAGGGGTCATTTGATCCACACCTCTCTTCCTTTTTCTCCTTCTTCTTGCTCTTACTTACTATTTCTCAAGTCGAGCAGGAAAGGCGATTTCTTCCACGAAGCCAGTCCTTGGCACCACCTGTGCTGGAGATGTGACTCTCTTTTGGACAGGTCTGCAGGATTCATCCTGGCCCAAGCAGGCCAGAACTCTTCCCGGTTGGCCACACACTACTGTGCAGCAGGGCAAAGCCAGGAAATGCTCAGATCCCAAAGTATGAATTTCAGGTTTATGAGGTTTCATGTTAAACCTCATATTCTGGATATGCACATAACTTGCTAAGTGTGTTTTGTGCAATCTCACAACTGTGAGCAAATGACACAACTCTTTACTTGTTCTCATTTGAGACTGGAGCTGATAGCGACCAACCCGTCAGAGATGAAAAATGTGTGGGGGCACCTGAGCTCTGTTCCCAGCGCTCTTTGGAAAGGCTGCCAGGACAAGATGTGCTGAACCAACCTGGCAGCTTACATCCAACGGTGCGTCCTCCGCCTTAGACCCCTGCACTCCCACTGGCTCCGAGCAACTGGCTTTTGCACCACCAGGTTCCTCAGACACCCTATGCAGTTTGACAAACCAGGAGAAAGTCTATCTCAAGGTGGAAGAAAACATCCTTGGACCGGAGAGGTCAAACGGCAGCAGAGCCGGCCTGCGGGAAGGGCAAACCCCTTGTCTCTGCGTGCAGAGGAGGCAGCTCCGAGCAGCTCGAGTCAGAACCTACTGGGACCCTGGAGGCCGCGTTCCCTGCAGCGTGTCAGCTCAGGCCACGTGTGCAGAGGGTGACTAAGCCTGGCACCACACTGGCACCCAGCTTCTCACTGCACTTTTCCAGTCTCAAAAAATTGCAGCCCACAGCAGAATTTCCAGAGATTTCCCCATATTGTCCACCTCACGTGCAGGCGGCAGCCACGCTTCCACCCTCTGCCAGGGACACCTTTTGCCACGAGGTTTCACGGAGCAAGAGAGTAGGGACCTGCCGCTCCATCAGCAGCAAAAGCAGCATCGTGAAGGGCAACTCTCCTGTTTGTTCTCCCTTGCAGACTATATGGCATGCTATCGTCACACCCTATAGGTATATAGCATACTGTATGGTACCCATCGTCACTTACTGATAAGCTAGGAAACATGGCAAAGAGCTAATTTGGTTATCAGATCAACTACAGACATAACGATAAAGCACCCAGGAGAAGAGAGAGGTGAAAATTTTGATTTCATGTAGATTTTCACCTCTGGGAGTCACCAACTTGAAATATCCAATTTATGACTTCTAATGTCATCTCTAAACCTCAAAAGCTGGAGAAAAACTGAAATCCAAACAAATGTGAAAAAAAAAAATTATTTAAAATGTCAAAAGAGGTTTTTTAATTTTAAATGATTCTGAAGTTACAGCAAATAATTTGGAATATGTAAACTGTGCCGTACAGATTATCTAAAAGCATGTTTTCTGGAATCTACTTTTTTCTTTTTCTGAAGTCATGCATTCCCATCAAACTGTATGGTTTGAAAATGATCCAAGAGAAGGCTCTGCTGTTTCATTAACTATCCTATTTTAGCCTTTGTTTGAATTTTATGCTTCAATATGCGTTGAGGGTTACAAATTGTTAATACAGCGCCAAGAAATATATGCCTAGCCCAAAAATGTCATTTCAGACCACAAAAGAATAGCAAAATGAAGGAGAAAATGCCACAACACTAATCATCCTAACAAGTGAGGAAAAGATGTTTGGAAGAGCAGAGTCAGTTCTGAGAAATATTAAGAACATTTTGACAAAGCAGCGTGTGCGCAAGTATTGGTGTGATCAAAGTAAATGACTTCCCAGTGCAGTAGCACTAAAGTGTTACTTAAAGTTCCTGTTTTATTACACCTCGGCCGTTTACAGCAAACACATGAAAATGATCCAAGTGCCACATGGTCACGCAACTGCTGTGGTGCTGAAAAGGATAAGGGTGAGATTAAGAGGGAGGTGGTTGTGCGTTCTGTTATGCATTAAATCCTGACACTGAAATCCAAACAGATGGAGAAGTTTAGAGAAGAACTGAGGAAGCAAAAGCAGCAAGCAAATAGAAAAGAACTTCTTGGAAATATGTATTATTGTTTATTACTGCTCATTATTACTGTTTATTAGGGAATTAGGCTCTTAGCTCAGTCCTATTAAAAAGTCTTATTACAAAGGTTTTAACTCGAAGGAAGGAAAAAAACAAGAACATGGGAGGATTCTCAGACTTTATTTCTACTTTTCATTTCTAATGCCAAAGTAATCATTCCCTGCAAATAAATGTGATTTCTACTACCCCCTAGCACTGATGCCTCTAAGAAACCAGGTCACAAGTGATTCCTTACCCGAGGGTAGCTGATATTATGTTTCAAAATGCTAAAAGAAACAATGTTGTATGAAGATGCAGGAAAATGCACATTAATTTCCTATACAATCAGATGCTCTCTGCTGTTGCTATTTTCCCTGCCTTTTGTTGCATATGCTGAGGTGTTTTTTTCAAGCAGGTAAAGCAGTAGGACTGGGAGCCTCCCTGTAGTCATCACAAAATGAGCACAAAAGAAACACGGTCTGTAAATGTAAGGATACATTTCAGCTAGCTGCCCTCATCTGGAGTTCCTCTAGATGTGAAAGTACAGTTAGGGGGCAGATTAAATTTGATTACGTATATTATTTCATTATTTTAAAGATAATTCCTGGAATATCTCTGTATGTATCATGTCACACTCACTTCTTGCTACCTACAGCAATATATAAAAAGGGAACAGCAAGGGCAGCAGTAATAGAGACTGTTTCCCTGTCGGTAGAATATTATAAGTGTTCAAATTCTGAGACTGTTGTTTTTTCTTCTTCTATAATTTGACAAATCCAGGTAAATTTCTGAATTCTTGAATGTTCATAGGGATTAATTCTGAACCAGAGGTTGACTGCACACCTGGCACTTGTATACACAAACCCATTGACTTTGATCTGTCAATGATCTCCATAAGTTCACTATTTTACTTCAGCCAACTTAAAGGTAAAGCAAACAACCCAGATGCAATTGCAAAATTCAAGGGCAGAGAATTATATCCAGGCTGACATCACAGATTGAAAACACCTGATAAGCGAGCAATGATATGGCAGCTGTCTGTAGTTAACATTTAATTGGGATCCAGCAGCAGCATGCGCACACTAAATGAGTGCATTTAGTCTCAATAGCAAAAACACGCATAATCTCATCTTGTTTATGCAACAAGTAAAATTAATGTAAAATGTTAATCTCTGGGTCGACATGTCCTTGTTCACATCAGAAAGTCAATATGCAGTCAGTCCCATTTGACACCAGGTATCAAGTAGTATTGCTTTGACTTTTCTCTTCTGCCTCTATGAAGACAGTGGTTTAAGGTCAGCTTTGCAAGAAAACCAGAGGCACTGAGGCTGAGAGAGAACCTAAGAGCAAGCAGTCTTCTCAAATCATATTTTATCTTATGTTTTGCTGTGTCTTGGAACAGTCTCAGAGAAAGCACAGGGCAGCTCTCCCCAGCTAGCATCACCTGTGACTGATCCCCTTTTCGATACACATCTCCTCGGTGAAGTAATTTGAATTTCCTAATTAAGATACACAACAGACACAGGGCAGAAAGAGAAAAAAAGGGACGTTTTTTTCCTATCTTCTATTTACTATAGCTAATTCCATCAGCCTGAATGAATAGGATTTCACATGAAAATGAAAACAGGGACTAAAGGGTATTTTGGCCAGTGCTGTTCTACAAGATAGAAAAAAAATGCCAGGAAGGGCTCACTGAGAATTCAGACCAGACGCTGGACTCAGCAGAAGACATGCAATGAGTAAGGTAAGGCATAAAGACTTACAGAGCACCAAACTAATGGGTCTACATGAAAGAAAACTAGAAGAGAAAGTCAGTGGAATTTGCAAGTTCTTGTGTCATGGATTGAGCAATTGGGCAGGAAGGAAAAGCTCGACAATCAAGGAGCAATGCTGGTGAGACTGGGGCTGAAGCAGCCTGAGGGAGAGTCCAGAGAATGCATCAAAGTGGAGAAAAGCCCATAGGACTCTGAAGGTCATTGAAACACCCCATGGAAATAGACAGTTGAGCCCATTTCTCAGTGATTTTGTGAACTGTGCAGGTACTCACTGTTAAATGCTCATTTTTTGGATGCCAAGAGGAATTGTTTTCTTCTGACACATAAACCAGAAGGGTGGTTTATGTGTCATCTTAGAAGGATGACTCAGGATTGTTCCTGAAGATCACATTCACAATACAAAGTCACAACTTCTTTACAGAAAATCAATAGATTCAATGGCTTGATGAGAGAAATTGGATGATGATGGCACCACTTGACAAGCTGATATCTCAGCTTTCAAACTACACATAGATTGAGAGGATTTGAAGCAAGATCTAAACTAGGTACTATAGACTGAAGAGGAAGGCTGGAGACCCTTGTGTAGCTTTCCCCTCAAGACCAAACACAGGAACGTTGAGAGTAAGACAGAGATCTTTGTTCTCCATGTAAAATAGCCAAGCTATTTCCTTCAATATTCCTTCTCCAAACAATTAATTCAAATCAGCAGTCATCTGATATGTACATCCGCCAATTCTAGCTGCTGTGGATGTGACATAAGCACGTTATAGAGGAGCGGGCTGCACCTTTCTCTAGACTCCTGTAAGGGAGACTGTTTCAAGCTGCTGCTTCTGTGTTTCTCAGAATGACTGGCAGTCCCACAGTGTGATTATCAATCTCATTCAATACTGCTAAAACCTCAGAGGATCTAATCACAACAAAAATCATTTAGTGTGCAAGCAATAGATCCAGTAACAACAGCTTTATTCTTTCCCATCCTTTTAGGCAGATGTCACTCTGCCAAACTGGCTGAAGCCTTTTATCAGTGTGAAATTTCATATGCTTCAGAGCAGGCCTGGAGGAGATGAATCACTGAGAAAAATAAGATCTTCAGTGAGGCTGTGAATAATAAAATCATATCTATGACAGCAATGCCATCGTTACACTTCAGACCACTAAGCCTGAGTAAAGCTAAATGTAGCAGGTAGAGAGCAAAACTGATGCCTAGACAGGCCACATTTTTCACACAACCCAGCAGTAGATTAGAGATGCAAAGCCTCTTTTTTCATGATTCCTCTCTTCACAGCCAAGCCAGGCACAGGCCCAGGATGAGCTTGAAGTCTGTCCCTATTCTTCTTCTTTTCACTTTATAGGACAGATCTTTTACTGAAGCTTTTCATATTTGATAATCGCTTCCTTTGTTGATTGGCTGAAGCAGCCCAGTCAGAAACACAAGTAGAAACGCTTCTGGGGCACAGCTCAAACGCCTGCAGCCTGTCAGACGTCTCCAGCTCCGCCTCCTTCAAGTGACTGAGTTCCACCATCTTTGGACAAGGCCAGATCCTGGTTCCTGTTGAACCGCAGCCATTTCCATTAACTATGCAGTATTGATGGCCTCAAGAAATGCACCTGTGAGATACTGTGAGAAAGGCTTTGTTTTGTTTGAAGTCAACCCATGTAATTTGTGAATCAAACAACTGCAGCAAGGTGACTTGCTCTTTTCAAGAGACTATCTTTGCCTCAGCTAAAGCAGTTACTCTCAAATCTGGACTTCCATTTAACTTCAAGTAGTGGTTTAGAAGATTGAAAGAGAGATCACTCTGGACACAAACCATCCCATCAAATAAATTGTGGTTTTATTAGCTAGATCACAGCTGAAAATATCAGAAACAATGATTAGAGGGAGGAAAAAGGATGAGAAGCCAGGTTATGAGGGAGAAAGGAAGAAAACATTCCAGTGCCTCGATGGACAAGGCTTGGCCTCCTGAAATTATGGCCTAGGGGCCTGGCAAACCCTGCTCACCTCTGCTGCTGGGACACAGCGGTCAGGCCGGGCCTTCAAGCCCAGCAGGCAGCAGCTGCTCTAGGCTCAGGAAAGCATCTGCCAGGGCTTCCACAGATCTCAAAGCAAAATTTACATCGCACAGGAGCTCGGAGCCAAAGTGGTCTCTATTCTCCCTCTCGGGTCTGTTCCTCCACAAGGCTCATCATCCTATAACGTTACTAAAAGGATGTAGAATACATACTGTAGGAGAGGGTCTTGTGATTTAGGGCAGACTGCGCCTAGTCTGGGGGCAGGTAGAGCAGTGCATAAATAGGGGTCTCCCCAGAGGATGGGTTTAAAAAAAAAAAAAAAAAAAAAAAGTAGCTATTTCCAAAAGATTCCTATGAAATATAGGAAGCAGTCCCTGTTGTTAGGAAAAAAAAAAACCCACTATCAGTAATACTGTGGTGCCCTCAAGTGGATGCAAAATAGTCAAAAATTTGCTGCAATCCTTGTCTTCCCTGTCACTAAAGTAAGTTGTTTACAGCCAGAGATTGCAAACACAGTTCATGCCTGCCCAAAGAGCCCTTTATAATGCCAGAGGAATAAATGCAATTCAGTGCAAGAGTACTACAGCAAAAACTCTAAATTATATATAGGATTATATATAAATTATAAATTATATAAATTATATATAAATTATATATAGGTTTATAGGTTTATATATAGGTTATATTATATAAATTATATATAGGTTTGGAAACAGTACAGAAAATAATATTTATTTCAGCTATATTGCTGCTCAAATTCCCTTTCCCTTCCAGCTGCCTGCACTCAAGTGTTGGCTGTGGTGTTAAAGATTTTTCAGGAACTGATTTAGCCAAAAAAAGAGAAAATGGTTACAGAGGTACCTTTTTGATTGCTCCAAGGGGTGCTCAAGAAAATCAAAGGGTTTTGAGGCCTATATACAGAGCAAATACTAAACTTGATTCCCTTTCCATCTGAAGTCATGCTTTCCTTCCTCTGAAAGCCACCAGCTGATGCCAAAGCACCTGATATCTGCCCTTAATTATGTGCCATCCCATTACCTCCTTGCACAGGCAGTTATGAAATGCTTTATCTGACACCAAAAGACCTCTCCAGCCCCCAGCTCTAGCAAAAGCTCCTCCGCTCTCCATGAGGCCCTGCAGGATCCATGCTCTCCTGCTCGTTGAACTTGAGAAACAACAACCAAGGCAGGCAGGGTCACCACCCCCAGGCACAGAGGGGCCACGCTTGGTGACAAGCTCCCACCTTGCTTTCCAACCACCCAGTCTCTGACATCCTACCTTGGCAGCAAGAGCAGTGTGGGAAGCTGCCATAAGCCTTGCTAACACCAAGGTAAGTGACATCCCCTGCTCCCCCCTCATCTGCAAATCGTCATTTCATCATAACAGGCAATCAGATTGGTTGGACATATCTTCTGAACGTCTTTGGAAAGCATTAGCAATATAAGACTACAGCTATTACAAACTAAGGCATAAATTTTATTTATTAGTAATAGAATACCTAGGTATATATGGAAATTATGGTAAATCTGAGCCTTAGAATCAAAGAATAATCATCGTTGGAAAACTCCTTCAAGATCAAGTCCAACCATAAACCCATCACAACCATTCCTGCTAAAAGTCAAAGGCGCATGTGCCTTTTAGCAGACAAGGACCACAATGGTTCCTTAAAAATGGTTAGGCTAAAACTAATTCTGTAACTTAGCTTAGCTGTTCAATTTACTTTAGAGCTTTCCTGCGCAAAAGCATTCCATAGCTTGTGGTACATATCTTAAAAGATTTTGGAAAACTAAATGAGTTAAAGAAAAAAATCTTAATTCCAATAATTGTGAAACCTTGATGGACTGTATAGAAACTGTATTTTGAAAATACCAGCCCATGGCTATATGACAAAAATATGGGCTAGTGTAAAGAAGAAAACACTGGTGATTCAGTTTATATTAATCCCTTCACTAAAGGCATATCAGTTTGATGTTCCCTGGGCTGTGATATATTGCTCTAAAACACCACTGTTGACAACATATTCTAAGGATAGTATATGACAACCATATTAAGAGAAAAACAGCCCACACACTGAACTGCTTTATTGTGACTGTGACACTTTGGGACATTGATAACCACAGAAGTAGCAAACATTTTCTGAATGCAACTGGTTAATCTGAAGCCCGGTCTCTCTGATACAGAACTGATTTGGACATAACCACAACTCCGGTTAGAAGTGCAGGTCTTTAATGTAAGGTCAACAAGAAAGCGACATATTTTAACTGCGTGTGTGTGTAAATCAAAGTAAGTAGAGACTGGAGTGCTTGGCCTTCAGGACTCAGCAAGTACCAGTCCCCACTGTGTCCTAGTGGCAGCCTGAGGAGAGGGATGATTTATGATCTTGCGTCAGACCAAACTCCTCAGACTCCTGGTTCCTCTGCCACCCACAGGATGACACCCAAGTCCACTGCATGAGGTAGCAGCTGGCGCATGTAAGAACAGCCTGTATTGGTGCTGAAGGACCTATTCTGCTCTAGATAGACAGAAAATGAAGTGAAATAAGAGGAAGCATTACTTGTAATGATCTGTTCGACATTGGCAAGGAACAGCAAAAACAAATCAGAGTGCTTGTCCAATATCATTTTATAGAAAGATGGCAAGAGAGGTCTTAGCAAGCCTGTCCTGGGAGCTCGCTACTGGCCAGCAGGGCAGGTCTGAACACAGCCTTGTATCATTAACCAAGCATCACCAGGTACTACATCATTACAGCAGAGTAGCTTCTTAGATAAAAAAAAAATAAGGTAAAATTGTTCTAGCAACATTTTAAGAGTGACTTTTTTACCATATAGCTCCTGAACCTCTCAAGAGCAGACACAAATTTGGGCTCAGTTTTGGTAATTAACAAAGGCAACGCAGATAGTCTGGACTGCACATATATGTTGCTGTGCCAAAAGTTATTATTACTGGCTGATGTGGGAAAAGTGAAGGCAACTAAGATAAAGTGGTAAGCTGAAGAGAGGCTCTGAAGAGATGGACCTTCTCCTGAAATACCTGTTAGAGTCAATAATTTCATTACAGAAGTAGCATTCTAATGAAATTTACTGTTTCCTACTTTACATCATGCTAGGTCTAGAGCAATAATTCAAGACTAGGTGGATATCATCAAGCATAGGAGTGAAACAAGTTGGAATAATCTCAGTAGTGCAAAGGGTAGGTCAGGCACCTGGAATGAAAACTAAGAATTTCTCCTGGCTGCTGTGAGCTTAACACTTGGTAGTGAGTAATACAGGGAAAAAATAGAAGAAAGAAAACAAAAAAAAAATAAACAAAAAACACCCATGCATTAGTCACTTTGATTGTCACTGTGCTAAAGTCCTCCCCTATTCTGCATACAGCATCCTACAGATTGTGCAGGAATATGGTGCAGGAAAGACAGAATGAAGTTATCTCCACCTAAAAGACACATGGTGAGTCCTCTGAAATACAGGTCTACTCTCAACTCCTCTTTTCTGAGGATGGCCAACCAGCACATGTGAAAGATACAGGTTACTATGCAGGTCAGGAAGATGCTCTGCAAAAGGGCCTGACTCATTTGACGAAGCAGGAGAGCAGGGAGCACACGCTCACATCCTGTGGTGGCACCAGAGGGGAGGTGCTCTGGGAAAACAGGGTGATTTAAGATAGAAGCCAGCACTCTCATAAGGAGTTTGGATCCAAAAAAGGCGGGAAAAATTTGGGCAGAGGGGCACCAAAGCTTTTCTAGTTGTAGAGTGAAGCTCAGGCTACCTTACAAGGAATGATAGAGTACTTTTCCTGGATTTCTCCTTCCCACCCCCTTTAATTTGGTTTGTTTATACCACTGACTGCAATATAGTTCTCCTATAAAAGCAGATATCTTCACGTCTTCAACTGCGGAAGGAAATTCTTCATTATTAAACTACAACGTTCTAAGAGATGTGCAAGATGAGAAAATCAATTTACATGTGTTGCACCTTATCTTAATACAAACTTAAGTTGTTATTATAATTGCAAAATTAAACAGCAAAGATACAATATTTTGGCTAAGCAAAATGAGCAAGATTGCACTTGCAGTGATTCCTGTTTACCATAAGCAGGTAGGATGAGTAAGCTGTTACAGAAACGTGCTTGGATGCACTGGGTTTCCTCTACAGCTCGCCCATGCATTAGTAGCATCCAACTGATTACACAACCAGTTTTTATGTACATCATTTTTGCAGAAAACACAGGTTTCTGTTCAGTGTCAAAAGGTGATGTCCAGTTTTCAGCAAAGTTTTTCTTCCCCCTAGTTTCTCCATGAACCAGAACCTGCCTGAACTCAAAAATACGCTTGATGCACCAAATACCAGAGTCACTGAAGGGAGAAGGGAACATGTAACACCTGGCATAGTAGCAGACCCACAGAGCAGACAAACATTGCAGAGCTCCCTGTTTCCCAGTGGGGTTACCTCAGAACCTGAAAGGACTTTGCAGGATAGGGAGCCCATATGTAAGGAATTAAGGCAGGAGTCCCACCTGTCAAAAGTGAAACTCAGGAGAACTTGAGAGAAACATCCTGAACTTACTGAACTGGCATTTCCCAATGAAACCAGAATTGAAAACCTTCCAGCTATACCTTTAAAATAGAGAATCAATATGTGCATGGAGTAATGTGTGAGGCAATGAGCTGTGGGAAGCCTGGGCACACACGGAACTGTGCAAGAGAAAGGCCTAGTTAAACAAGTTTTGCAGGACTAGTTAGTAGACCTGCCCATGGAATGGAGAGAAAAAAAAAAAAAAAAAAAAACTTACCTGTAGCAGACTAGTTTCTAGACCACAGCCACCTGTACTGATCAAGGCTGCTGGCAGAATTCACGATGGCAGCTGTCAGCACTCTTGGCAGTATGAGCGAAGTGCTACGGCATCAGTACTTGGTTAGCAGCCCCACTGAGACACTGAACGTAACCACGGGACCTTAAGTGAACTTTTGTCCAGCAGAGCAAACATGTAAGCAGCAGCCCAGAAGTCTTCTCCTGCCACAGCATTGTAGTTGATTAGTCTGCTACTTGATTTTGTGGCAGCTTTCTCCCATCTTACATCAAGACAAAAACCTTGTTGTTATCCACTTGACAGAGTCATTCTAAGGATACATGATCTCAGCAGGGAAATTGCAATGAAGTTGCACAACTTGCCTGACTGCTTGATCCTGGCTCAGAAGATGAGGGTGGGATGCGAGATAACATTGTACAGATACAGTTAAGCCATCCCTAGTATACAAAATGCCTGCTAAAACATGATTGCTTTTCAAATGATACTCTTATGTCTCTAATCAAACACATTTGAATGCTGATTGCAAAAACTGTCATGTTGATAGGTGGGGAGATTGAAATCAAACACCTAGTGCCGAAAAACTCCAACCCTGGGAATTCGTTAAGGAACCTAAGCTTTGCCACAGTGGATGCAAAAACAAGTCCATGTGGTCCAGTATCTTCTTTCCAACACTGAACCCCAACAGACAGCATATGAGCAAGGTAAGCTCAAGGTGAATGATTCTATCTTTGGCAAAACATCAGACTCCTGGGATCAGAGATTTAAAAGGGAATTCCCAAGCCAGAGATTACATCCATACCATTTATATTCAGTGCCAAGGATCATGCTAACCTCCTTGAATGCATCTAATCTTTTTGAACACAGTTATGTTTTTGGCTTCCACAACATCTTACACTAGCCTCATTTCAAATGTAATTCTATTTTACATACAAAACCCCAATCCCTTCATCTGCTTAAGAATTCGGACTGATCATTTTATTAAACACCTCCCAGAAGATCCTAACTCAAAGCAAATCTGACTTTGCCTCTCCTTCAAAGTCATATTGTTTCTTAGGTCAGTTCTGAGGCAACTTTTAGTCTTAGATGGAAGTTTTCATCTCTTGGAACATTGTCACTGTTTAATAGTCTATTCTCCATTTTTAGAAGATCCTTCTCTAAGAAATCTGGACACTATTCAAAATACAGGTACACTCTATATTCATAGAGCAGCATGTCAGTATGTTGTTCTGTTCTTTCTTCCTTTCCCTAGAACTCTTAACATTCTAGGCTGTTATTAGTACATCAACTTTAAATAGTTTTTTTTTGGACAAGACTTCTGCAAAGAAAGGCCCTAGCATGAAACTTGGAGTTCTTCATTGAATGTTGATGGAGATCATTTACTTTGTTTTCCTGTCGGTCTTCTCTTCTTGAAGAAGAAAAGAGGCACAGGAACAACAGAAACATTCCCAACTCAGTACAATGTGCTGAAAGCTAGGGTTTAAGTCCCCATCTGCTCCCCCTAAAAATCAATTCTTAATTAGTATTTACATGTATCCCCCTACAGTTCTGAAGTGTCTTCACCTTTCCAGTGCTAAACCTCTGCTAAAACTTCCAGGGTCACACTAGAGAAAATCAGATAGAAGTTCAGCCTTGGAGTTAGGTACCAAAGATCTGCTGAATTCTCCAATTGCGGCTCCTCTCATTATTTGGGAATTCCAGGGAGTACTTCCCTATTCCACAGGTTCTTTTGTAATAGGAGTACTGCAGTACTAAAAGCACTACAGTACTGCCACTGTACACGTTCACAGGTATTGCTGGCTTAGAAAGGAGCAGCATTGGAAATTTTGAAATACTGCCTCACAGCAAAGCTTTGGACTAGATATGTCCAAAGTACATGTAGTCGAGGTGGCTACAGAAGCTTTGTTTTGCTTTATAGTGCAACAGTTAGCACAGTCATCAGCAAAGTGAAGCTCATAGGTTTCAGGCCTTCCTCTGCCTAAGGGGTGCATTTTGGCCAGTGATTGCCACTCCCTTGCTCAAGAGTCCAAGCACCACCACGACAGCAGCACCCAGCTCGCCCTGTCCACAGAGAAGGGGTCATCGCTGCCTTCTGCTGCATGGAGCTCTGCACCCAGGGACCCCTTACATGAACATCCACAAGAAACTCATGGATAACTGAAATATTCTTAAGGATAGTTCCTTAAGGAGAGCTTCAAAGCATCATGCCACTTAGTGGTGGTAATATCAAGAGCTCTATCTTTTCCACACAATGAGCCAAACTCATGGAAGTAGTAACTTTCTGCCAAACTGTAAGCAGGCAAGAAAAAGAATGCAGGGAGCAAGGACTCCTAGAAACAACTTATTCAAGACCACACAATAAACATTAATGCCAAGAATATACTTCATGTTTCTTTAAATATATCCATCACTTAATTGTATTTAATGTGTTTTCAACAATTATGTTGGAAGAAAAATTAAGATTAATACACAAAGCACGTAACAAGCAGTATTCAAAGTTTACTTGCCCTTACTACATAACATGCCCATCTCTAAGAGGATACAGAGACAAGCCAGAGATCTTTTTAGTAAGACTCAAAAACCAGTGGGTTAATCATGTTTAAACATTGAACTTTTCCTGTGTTTAAGGGTTCAGACCATTGGCATCAATATTTTCCCTTAGATTAGTCATCTCTCTAATTGCAAAAGCTGCCAGGATTTTAGCAATTCATCTCATTAGAGCTGGCGTCTTAGAGTTGCATCACTGTTTAGCTGTGCCCATTCCACCCGCCAAAATGAGGAATTGAGGTGAGGAGTCTGATTTTTATCTCAGGTTTCATATCAACAACTCCCACAAAAGTTTACGGAGCCAGCAGAGTAAAGACTCCTTCTGTTTCAGTACAGGTGCATAGTCCTCTTTCCTACAGGTTATCATACTGCATTGCTTGCTTTGCTCCACTTTGCCTTTATCTTGCAAGATTCACCAATATCTTCATACAGAAGTGAGCAAGCAAGGGCATCTGCAAGCTAAATGACAAGTCAACAGGCTTTGTGATTTTTGCCAAACAGTCAAAGATAATTGAGTTTGCAGGGGATATATTTATTAAGCATGTAGGGAATATTGTTGTATAGCCAAACACTGATAACTAAAACTGGTGTTCTCTCTTAAGCATGAAAAGATGCCAAAGATACAAACATAAAATAAAATAGTATTTGTTTTCACCCTCACTGAGAATTCAAGCCAACAGTTGGAACAGAACAGCAAGACAATGTGAGGGCCTAGGCAGTGGGAAGGAAGCACTAGTTAACTTTCAGCTCTTACCATGTGCCTGGTCACATAATTGGCACCTATAACAATGAGCCTATAGCCCTTGGTGAGGTGCCTATGAGTAAGCAGAGGTGGGCTACACTTAAAGTTTTAGTTGATTAATCTTCATCTGGATACTGAATCTAGGATTGATTATTTATCATGAAAGTACTATCCAGGACTTCAGGAAAGAAGAGGTCCACAGGAGGGACCATTTCACTTACCTCCAGACTAAATCACACTATTCCTCTATGTTTTCTTGTGTTAGTGGCTTTACTATTCTCTGCTTGCCCAACTGCATGTTCAGCAGCAGAGGAAAAAACTGCCTTCCCCCAAACCTGGGGAAGAACAGGAGCTTGAGCCCTCAAGGGCCACAAGGATAGAATTCATCTCATTCTTTTGGCAAGTGTTCTGAGAACAAGAAGTTAAAGCGCGTGCACACACACACACACACACTCCTTTTCTTCACACATTTGTAAGTTAGCACATCAGAATGGACTACCAGATCAGAGCCTTTGAACTTTAAATATTATCACCTTTCATCTTTGAAATTCAACAGTACTAAAATAGAAGCTAAGATGCTCAGGCTGAGCAATGCTGTACCCATCCATAAATATTCCAGAAGGCATCCTTCTGTGATTAGGCATTTGTTAGTTGCTGAGGAAGTGTTCTTTGGTCACAGTATCATATTTAATATGGGAGGAGAGTATGCAAGTTCTTTTTGAACATGAGTTACTGATGGGGACTTAGCAAAATGTACACATTTACCTTCCTCCTCTTCATGCAGTTGCAATGCCTCAGTACTATCTGACACAGCACAATAACCTCCAACAGGAGAGATTACAAATAGACATGCGGTGATCTGGATTAGGTGGCCACCTTCTTCCCCATTTTATACATGCCCATGGTCCTGAACTGTGGCTTGAGGGTAGACGACAGTAAGACAGGATGGGTATTTTGTAATGTTGAGAAGGCTTTAAGCAGCAACATATATTACCCAACATTTTCAAGATTACAATTCTGTCCTTTTCAAGGTACTACACACTTGAAACATCTTGAGAGCTCAACAGAGTGTCAAAGGAGAGGGAGTTTCGTAAAGCAAAAATAAATAGCAATGAGGTGAAGAACAGTAAAGTGCAGCTGGCAAACGGGTATCTCACATCATGCAACTGGGGGGGGGGGTATAAATTAATTGCTCATTTACAATGGAAAATTGCAAGAGGGATGACTGATGACATCCCACTGCTGCTTGTCATCCCCAGCCCTCCTTTCACAAGCTCCTGTTCGTGCCAGCTCTATTTCCTGCAAGTTCTTCAGCAGTCCTTGGAAGGAGGAAGGGGTCCCCATACAGACACAGGCAGTTCTCATTCAACACTAAGCAGCAGCAAAGCAAAACAGCACATACTGGTTATAATGGTGGAATAGTTAATGCAGAAATATTTCCAAGTGTAGTCTAGAAAAGTAGCTGGAAAATATCTTGATGTCAGCAAAAGGATGTTTCTGCAGATTTTTTGCAGTTTATCTGATGTTCATCGGTTCAATCTCTCCAGGGAAAACCACAGATAGTGTCTCAGTTTCTACTGGTTCCAAGCTACCTGAAATAGGAGAGGTGCAGGTACAGAATATTAATATTTTGTCTTCAGTAATTTGAAGCTTTTCAACTCTAAAATTTCTGAATGCAATTAGCATGTTCTCATCATGATCAAAATGGCAGTGAGCTTCCAAAGGAATACTATTCTCTGGGAGTTCAAAAAAGGTCAGAGTCATCATTTTTTCCCATATAGAATAGTTTTTTTTCTTCACAGATTATAGAGTCCCCATTATAATCATGTTTCATATGATGACAATTAGGTCAAAATTAAGTTTATCATTCCAAGCCTGGCGCAAGGAGAAGGGCTTCTCAGAGCTGTGTGTTCCTGACATACTCTGCCACTGGAGTGAGCTCACATCCCCATCCCAATGCTTCAACTCTTCCTGCCTCAGCCTGGTCTGGGAAGAGAGTCAGGATCAGGGGTAGTTACTACTGCAGGTCACTCTTCCTGTGTATCCCAGAAGATCCATGGGCTGCAGAGATTAAGCAATCTGAAATACAGGGGGAAGACAGGCAAATACACACACAGGAGCAGCACACATCAGAACAGGTAATGCTCTTTTACAAGCAGTTGCTGTAGCACAGGGGAATGGTCTTGAAATCAGAATCTGAAGTTTTAGAGGTTTAAAATACAGACATTAAGCAGAAGTCTACTAAAATTAAGAATCTTTCATTAAAAAACAGTATTGTTGTTGGATCAAGAAATGGTTTTGCTGCTTTGAATGAGAGAATAAAGCAAATACAAAAGAACTTAGAGTATTCTACTTAAGGAGAAGCACTATTAGTATATTAGTAAAATCTAAAAACAGTTTGTTTAAAATTTATCATTAAATTTGCAAGAAAAATGCAATACTTAAGTTTCATGCATTATCCAAGAATAAAGTGTGTGATTTTCCCCCCCGCTTCAATTTTTGTAGCGCTACGAAGTCACTAAAAGCCTGGTAAACCACAGTCAACTTATCCAGTGGAGGTAACAAGAACACACACTGCAGTAAGGTCTCCCCCTCAATACTGCTGCTGAGGGATAGGCATCTAGCTCTTCTGCCTGCTCCTGGTTTCAGATGAAGTCATGATGATAACATTATGAGCAATGCCAATAATTATAATACTGCAGAGTAGGCACATACAGGAAGAGACTCTGAACAGTGTGCGGAGCTGAAGAGTCATGGTGTATAAAGCTGCCAAGGCCTGACACTTGAACACTGCAGAACCAGCTGCATTTACCATGGATAAAAAGTTAGTATTCCCCTCATCTGAGAGTATCAGTAAAAAGTGATTCTCCCATAAACAGCAAAGTAGAATATATAGTAGAACATCTATTTGCATAAGTATACATTTACCTGGACAGATAGCACCAAAAAAAAGATATCACAGTGCTGCTAATGCATGTGTATTGTACAATGCAAATTGTCCTTTGAGAAGGTCAAAGGGAGAAAAATCAGGAATGAATTCCACATCCTTAAAATCATGCTTTCATGGTTACATGCTCAGAGTCACTTGTAAAGCCTTTCTGCACTGCAGCTATATCTTCCCAAAGCACCAAGCAGAGGTGTTGTTTGCTCTGCAAGCCTCCAGCAGGAAGAATGAGCAGTGTTCCCACCACAGACAACTGACCCAAGCCATTCACCAAAGAGCAGAGGTGCCAGCTTCAGCTTCCAGGACACCAGCTGGAAGAATTCAGACAGTCCCAGTGCATGATCAAGCTTCTGCCAGGAAGGTTCTCAGCTATGTTGCCTCCTTTCAGGGACTCTGCACATTCTGGCACGGGATCACAGATTTAGACTAACAAATCATCAGCACCTCCAAGCCATTCAGATTTTTGATCCTCTACATCTCGAGGGATGGAAATGAAAGACTCAGGAACCACCAGCAGTAAGATACTGGTATTAGAGAAGCTTAGTGTTGAGACACCAAAAAACAAAACCAACAAGTTTGGGAAGCCAGGCAATCTTAACACACCTCCTTCCTCCCTAGACACCTACCTTTTTTGTGGTGGGTAAGAGGGAGGAAGAGAGGGAAACAAGGGATGAGCATTTAGGTATTTGCTTACAATGAAAGACAAAACACCTTCAACTTAGGGCTTCCTTAAGCATTCCATTAAGATATTCTTTCCCAATGGGTTAACTCAAAGTTATTTAATCATAAAAAGCTGTAACATGTCAGGGTAGTTCCTGAGTTCAGTAATCTAGCATGCATAAGTTGCCACGGGAAGCTTTCCTAGTACTAACCTTCAGCTTCTCATCACTGATCAAGGACTATGAGATATTCTAGTTCACATAGACTTATCATGAAGGAGTCAATTTGGGCATCTTTAAGTATAGGACTACTATGAAGGAAAAGCAAAACTAATAAAAGCAATCAGAAAAGATTCTAGAGCTTCAAAATATTCTAAAACATGGAGATTCAAAACAGCATAGAAGCTGTCAAAGTTGAAAGCAAGATTTTCAATATAAAATGAAAACTGTTAGATGTTATTTTAATCTCTCCATGATTTAAATTTAAAACTTATACTCTTGTATACACTGTAGCTCACAGGGACAACAAAACCTATTTAAACCACTGAGAATCATGCATAAAAGTTTTATTTAGAGATTATATAAAACTTTTAAGAGTCCTAATTAGTGATTTCTGACCAACATGAATCTCACTATTTAGAAATTTAA
>JAUBNY010000729.1:2342830-2365911 GCA_032275445.1 Crypturellus soui
CAACTGTGAGGTATAGTTAGCTTCCTGATTTCCTGAGGCACCAGTACAGATTAGGGGTTGACCTGCTGGAAAGCAGCCCTGTGGAGAGCAATTTAGGAGTCCTGGTTGACAACAGGTTAACCGTGAGGCAGCAATGTGCCCTCATGGCCAAGAAGGCCAACGGGATCCTGGCTGCATCAGGAGGAGCGTTGCCAGCAGGTCAAGGGAGGGGATCCTGTCCCTCTCTTCAACTCTGGTGAGGCCGCACCTGGAGTACTGGGGGCGGTTCTGGGCACCCAATAGAAGGACAATGAGCTTCTAGAGAGTGTGCAGTGTAAAGCAACAAAGATGATCAAGGGATTGGAGCAGTTGTCATATGAGGAAAGACTAAGCAAGTTGGGCTTGTTTAGTCTGGAGAAGGCTGAGAGGAGATTTGATCAACACGTTCCAAGTACCTGAGGGGTGACCATAGGGAGAATGGGGCCATGCTCTTCTCCATGGTGGCCAGTGACAGGACAAGGAGTAAAGGATACAAATTGAAACACAGGCAGTTCCATCTCCATATGAGGAAGAACTTCTTTCCTGTGAGGGTGACAGAGCCCTGGCACAGGCTGCCCAGAGAGGCTGTGGAGTCTCCTTCCCTGGAGATCTTCCAAAACTAACTGGATGCCACCCTGTGCATCTGGGTCTCCTTGCTGGAGCAGGGGGGTTGGACTACATCTCTAGGGGCCCCTTCCAACCTTAACCACTCTGTGTTTCTGGTAAGTTTAGTTGCTTTTCAGTCTAAAAGAGTAGACATGACAAGTGAACCTTCACTTGTAAAGGAAAGGACAGAGTACTGCTGTAACCACACCTCCATGCACCTATTTTTTCCCCCTCTATAATCCCCTCTAGTTACCATATCCCATATATATAAAATGATAACTAACTACTTCAAAGATCACTGATGCTATCATATTTATTCCAGTTGATGCTCCTATTCACACCAGTTCCACTTTTCTTCCCACTATAAGATCTCCATAATTCTGGAAGGGCTAGTGAAAATACAGGTAGGAAAGAGGAAAATCTTTACTTGTCTTGAAGTTAAAGGCCACAAATAAGTGAATGGAGATGTTAAACCATGCTCCAACATTTAAGCCTAGTGAACAGGGAACAACAAGGTCTAGATATCTCTCTTGCCTAAAAGATGCTGGGTTAAGAGTTAACACTATTTTTTTGTGTATTCCAGATGCGTAGCTACAGCTGTATACACAGCTATTTCACATACCATTTTAGAAAGACCGAATGATGCATTCAGTTATCTAACACACCTCAAGACGCTGACAAAGAGCTGGGCTAGACTGCAATCTCTGCAAGCATCTGAGCTATAGTGAGAGGAGCTCACCTGAGCGAATGTCCCAGCAGAGGGGACGTGCACATGTGAAAGGCAAGGCAATTTTCCAGATTTCAGTTTGTGTTCCCTGCTCAGCAGCATAGTCAGTCAGTTTAGGGCCCTTGAGAAAGGGCATTGGTCAAGTTTTAAACGCAGGCAATTACACAGGATGAAAAAAGCACAGAGTACAAGATCTGCTTTACTTTGAGTTACTCTGCCAAAGCAGTTAAGTCACATTGTTCTAAGCATTTACCTATTTACTTGCTTATAAAATGACAACAGACCTTTATTAGGGAGAACATAAGAGATTACTCTCGCTTCAGTAAATTTTCTTTTAGAATAAGTCTTGTTCGTACAAGCAGCACTGGGCACTCATTGAGAAACTACAGTTGCATTTACTCATGTCCAAAAAAATATGGTTTAAAGAGTTTATCTGAATGAAACTTAATCTTGAGATAGTTACCTTTAGCACATCTTGAAGATCTTTCTCGGCAATATCTGGAAATTCTATTTCGTAGCTAGGATCAATAATAGCATGCAGTTTATTGATTGAGTTTGTTATATGTTGAAAGGGAGTCCTTCCATATGTCATACAATACAAGATGCATCCCAGTGACCACACATCACTTTTGGGACTTATCTGTACAAAAAAAGACATGAAAAAACACACACAAAAAAGATTACTCCTCGCTTATGGAAGTACCCTTCGGCCAACAGCTGTCTACTTTACACTGGATAATATATCTTAACACATGAAGGCCAAGATGGTATGAAACTATAAAACTTAATACCATAATGTAGTTTCTTTAAATAATGCTTACATTAATTTTCATTAATGAATTAAATTGATATGAAGAGATAATTAACAGCTAGCTTTAAGGTAGGCTTTAACAGGTTGAATCACAAAATTAAGTGTATAAATAAATCCAAACAAAAGCATACTGAATCAATTCAGCCAAGAAAGGCAAAAAGGTTCAAAAATTAACACAAGTTAATGAAGCATCACCATCTAGAAGGCCGTAACACCACCACAGTGAACTTGTTTTGCAAAAAGACTGATGTCTGCAGTGCTCAAACGCTGTTGTCAGAGAGGTCATTTCCTGTTTCAGCCTGAGGACACACTCACCACCAGCAGCTCTCAGCTGCTCTCCTGGCAGGGCAGCAGCCTCATGAAGTTACATGAGGAGCGAGCAGGGTAGGTGCCAGGAAGGGGAAACCACAGCTCAAGCTCCTCAAGATTTAAGTGATGCACACACACTTTCCAGCCACCTCTGGCCTGTTCCCTGCAGCCAACACTAGTTTGTGACAGAAAGTAGGTTTCTTACAGCAGTTAAGGAAAAAAAGAAAAAAAAAAAAAAGGCAGCAAAATGCACCTGCTGCTTAGTGAGACAGCATCAGCAATAGTGAGAGTGCTCCATCTTTTTTTCCCCGCAAAAAGACAAAACAAAAGATCATGAGGAACACAACAGGAAATGAAGCAGTTGAAAGATTTTCTAGTAGCAAATTCTGGAAGGACCTCACAGAAACAAACCCTCTAGCTTGATGCTATTTCATTGGAAAGAAGAACTTGTCAGAAATACACAGGTTGGCTGGTCACTGACAGGCCCAGAAGAGTTTTGTAACTTTAGCCATAGAACAGATGCAGGTGGGCAAAGGGCTGCATTCTCTTCCCTCTATAGCCCATGAGGGAAAGAGAAGCAGGACTTTCTGGAGTGAGGGCTGCTTGTTTCTTAAGAAACAGAACACCAATCTTTGTGTCAGCCAAGCTGTTGACTTTATTCCCCACAATTTGCATTCACACTGATCATCAGATTTAGATCTGAAAGCTCAGAGCCAGCTTCTGATACCTGTCTTCCAATATCACTTTTTTTCCCAAAGCATTAATTATCATAATTCAGAGGAAATGCCAAGTTTTCATTCACAGACTGCACTAGCTGTACTTTTCTGAGGAACGATAGTGTTTCTACCAGAGGCCTGGCAACACAGAACTTGGGGAAGGAACAGAGAATCGTGTTTTATATGCACATGAGCATAGGCAGGAGATATATGCAGGTGGCAGAACTAGAGACACACAGAAAATAAATTTCTATTAATATTTATTAATTAAAATAAATTCTTCACATAGAAAACCTAAATAGGCAAAGTTTGTGTTATAGACAATGGTTCTCTCTAAAAAAAAAATCTCTCTAAAAAAAAAGAAAAAGGAGATTTTAGGCTAAAAAAAAAAGTGAAAGAAGCCTGGGGCACTTGTACAAGACACTTTCAAAGTTTAAGATAAGTCAACAAAAGCGCTGCAGACGCACGACTAGCCCAAGATAAAGCCTGAGATCTGGAGTGGAAAGCATTTGCAGACAGAGAGGCTACAGAAGAAATGAGAATGGCTGCTGTTAAAGATACAGCAAAGCCTCTTCTGTCTGACCACCACTAGCAGCAACCTCCTTGAAACAAAGCATGCAATGAAAGAGAAACCTGAACTTCAGGATGTAAAGTGACACTACAGATACTTGGTTACTATTCATTGCCATTCACACTCTTGACATTGTAAAACTTAAAATGCATTTTCACTGAGCAATGTAAGTTATATGCATAGTCTAGCTACCTTTTTCCATTCTGTTAATTCAGCACTTCAGTTTTCTAAGTACTGACTGCATAATGCTGTTAGGTAGTTGAGAACAGCAAGAAATTCCTCCCTGCATCCTCTACCCACCATTATTCTAGGCAAATTGGATTTCAACACATCCTAGTTTCAGTGGAAGATTTAAAAAAAAAAAAAAAAAAAAAAATTCCAAGTCAATGATGCCAAAATTACTTTAATATGAAGGAGAACAGGAGAACAAAAAGATCATACATTACCTTAGATCGAGATTTCCCATTTTCTCCATAGGAAGACATATCTTTTATTGCTTCTGGAGGCATGTAATTCATTGTGCCAACCTAGTTATAAGAGCGTAAATACATTCTGTATTTAAATGATGCATGAACTTTAACTTAGTTGATCAGGAGTTAGTTATTGGTTTCAAAGCTCTGAAAAGCATCTTGGCAATTTGATTCTATGAAGACTGAAGGCTACTGTATTGGTTAGCAAAAAAAAAAAAAAAACAACCATATAACAAATTCAGGAGTTGGATCTTAACCCATAAGCTACCAATCCATATCTCAGTAGAGGGGCAAGGTAAACAGACACTGGAGGGAAAAAGAGAGGATGAGGCATAGTAACTAAAAGTTGTCAGCCAAATGAGATTAGGAAATTGTACATTTTATAGTTATTTAAGTTAAAAACATTTAAGCATGGTCCCTAAATATTTTCTTTATGCACCAAAGTGAATATGCAAGAGCCTGTAAAGGAACTAACTATATCATAAGCAAAATTCCTGATTGGCAGTGACTTCCAGCTATACTTATTCACCATAAAACTACAGTATTCCTTTTTAAGGAAAGTAATCAACATAGTTAATCAAATACTACAATAATCAATCATTACTTTAATAAAAAACCCAATCTTCCAAAAATATTTCACCTGAGAATCCTTAACAATGCTTGTCACATCTGGCTGCATTTGGTTTGCAATGCCGAAGTCGATCAGTTTTAACATTCCATCTACTATCAGAAAGTTTGCTGGTTTCAGATCACTGTGAATAATGCCTTTAAAGAGAAAAAGAAAGGTTAAAGTCAATCCAATTACTTTTTTTCTTACAAAAAACACTCTACTCTCTTGCACAAATTGAGGGTGAACATGAGTATCAATTGCACCTAGCCAAGAGTAAAATATTATTTTCAGGTTTCATTTAAAAGTTGAAGTTATTTCAAATTCTAAACACTTAAGACTTACCCGAGTTTATAGCAATCAAGTTTTACCTGTTCAAATGTGCAAACAGCCTAACAGCTCCAAAAGACTTTAGCTGCACAATTCCTTCCAGCTACAGCTATCCTTGTGTATGAGGTATGTGCACAGCCACATAAGGTCAGCATTTTAGCTTCTGATCCTTTATGCTTGCTTTCTGCTGGCGTAGGCTGTCACTGCCCTTTAATCCCTGTTTCTCACCCACAGGGAAGTGGGAAAACAGTAGTGTGCTGTTTCACAAAGTTAACAGCTTAAATACATTTGCAGAAATGAAGATAATCATAACACTAGACAAGAAAAGGCCAAAGAGCAGTAAGAAACCAGGAGGTGAAAAGTCAAGATCAGGACCCAGGTAGGAAGGGGAAAAGTTTGCCCCCTATGATCTGGACAGCCTCATAGCAGTTCCAGGTTCTAAACAATACCGTTAAAAGGAAGAAAACATTCCTGCTTACAACACGAATCAACAGTTTTGGTTATTCTTATCTATATAATCAATTAGTGTGCCCCCCCCCCTATATTTTAGAAAATATTTTTCCCCTCAAAAACACACCATGTCAGAGGCATAGAAAGACTAAGGTATAGAAAAAATAATTATTTTACTAGATTTTGCTCTCTTTCTGCATTAAATGTTCTAATGTTCCTGAGCTATGAATGAGGAAATATCATACATTTATATGTATATATACATAGATATACATATAAATATATGTTTATATATGTATATATAAACATATACATATGTTTATGTATATGTATATGTTTATATCATACAAGCCTCTTCATATCAATCTTTTCATTCTCTTCATTGTATTACACAAACAGAATACAGACACATGCAAACCAAGCTCATGAATAAAGGACGAAAGGAGACCTAGAAAGATGTGAGAGAGGAAAAAAGCTGAAATATTATACCAGAGTAAAGGAAAAGGAAAACAGAGCCATGAGGAAGCTTCCATTAAATGACAGTTTCTCTACAGAGGTAGCTTAAATCTGAGTCTAAAGGTGAACAGGCAGAGCCGGGAACAAGCAACATGCAATAAACAGAGAAGACTGCTTTCCTTGCAACTGCCAGAAAACCAAAAGCATTAACCAACAGTGACACTGGGAGATCCCTTTGGAGTTATCAAAGCAGATACACCTCTACATCAAGCCACACTTGTTTCACTTGTCTTTTGTTTCACTTAAGCCCTTTTGTCCCAGTAAAGCAAGTATCATTTTAGAAGATCACTGCGCGTATGCCAGGGAGTCGTATAAACCTCAAACTTAAACACTTAGTCATATAACCTATGAAAGTAAAAATTTAAGAATACCATGTTCATGGATTGTGTGAACAGCTTCCAGCATATTTTTCCAGTAGCTCTTTCGCTCCAGTGGATCAATATTTTTTTTCTTTTTAAGCCAGCTGTTGAGGTCAATATTGCCACACTCCATTACCATGTAGATATGATGGTCGGTAATCTCACTAAAAATAAACACACACTTATGTTAAAATTCAAAGCTACTGCTTTAAAGAGCACATCCAAACATAATCATTTAATAAAAATAGCATTTACTCACTAGCCATAAAGACGGATGATCTTATCACTGTGTTGCTGGAGTTTACTCAGATGAGCAATTTCATTCTTATAGCTCTCAACAGTCTGCTGATCGGCTTCTTCTAGATTCACATATTTGACAGCATACAGCTGCTTCTTTTCATTCAATACTTGAAACACCTTCAACATAGTATTAATGGTTTGATTCATTCCTAATTCTGATTTACTTCATTCCCATCTTGTCACAGTCAGAATTTACAAAGGAAAAGGGTGCATTTTCACAAGAAAGGAACAACACTGATTTCAAAGTAATTCACTCATATTTGCTTAAAATTCAGTCTTTTGAGCCCAGTTACCCTTCAAACCGCAAGGAAAGATTAAGTAGCTAGTAAGTACAACAGAAGTAACTTTATCAGAAACCATCTTGGGACTAGTTTTATACTTAAGGACATAGGCATTCACATCTTCCCTAACTTAACTCACTTTTCAAGCTCTAAAAGGCTTGAGGTGAGGAGAAAGCAGCCCACTTATTCCTCAGGGCATATCTATAGTCCAGTTTCTACACAAGTTGCAGAAGAATTTAGTAAGCAGGCAGGGTCTACCCTGAACCTGCAAGCAAGTTTACACTTGGGCACATGGGTGGCTTGTGATCACACTCCTCTGAAGGGCTGTCTACTGAAATAAGATGCAGAGCTCTCCTGCAGAAGCACTAATTTTTAAGGATCTCTCCACCTTAGAAATGATTGTCAAGACTACATACAATCTGCCTTCAGACTTGTCTGCAGGAAGCAAAGCACAAAAAGGAGTAGATTCCCACCATCGTTCATTGATCTAAGCAACATTTTTCAGATGCCTAAGGGATGGGCTATCATCTTTTCCTATTTATGTAGCTTCTGTTCACTATTCTGTATTTAACCTTAACTCTGATACAGACCCCTGCATCTCCCTATCATTTTTATTTGGTTTCTCCTCTAAACAAAAGCTACAGTTTAACATCTGGCTCCTGTTTTATTATGAGGCAGGGCATTCGAGCAACTATTATTGTAGTCTAGGGATTCAAACAGATAAAACAACTTTATACCAAATGTAAGCTATGCACTAAGTTTCTTCTGCATTCATTAGGCATAAAGTCTAAGCTTAGAATTAGCAGTAAAATTCTAGAATTAGCACCCAAACAATTTGCACACATTGTTACTAGCTCAGGTATGTTACCCAGTTAGTCTGGAAGGATAAAAAACCATAAATACATAAGCAGAGGGCAGAGGGGAGAGCATGTGCACAAGCATCTTACCTTACTTGAGCCTCCACTGCCTATTTGCTTTAATATTGTATACACTTTTCCTTTGATGGCAAGGCATTCGTTTGAAGGTATAGAGGCCGAAATCTGCATAAATACAGGGAAGTTAAAATGAAAATTTTTGAATTTTGGCATACATGCAGGGGACTGTGAGAGAACCTCGCTTGTTCAGTTATTATGCTTCAAGTTGCCTTGCTCCTCCTGAACAAAGTAAAGTATGAAAAAAAAACAAAACTTTAAATGTATTTGACTACTAAAAGTTGAAAATCCCCACATTACAGTATTTCTGTAAAAATTAGTAAAAGGTTTCTAGGCAACATGAATCTACAGGAATCCCTAAGCTTGTCTATCAACATATTGAATATAGACCTTGATAAACCCTCATAAAGATCTGTAGAGACCAGAATGAAATTGCTTCTATGCTCCTGAAAGAGAGGCAATTAGCTCTTCTTAAGAAGAATTCCAACAAAAGTTACTAGTTAGGCCTGACACTTACAGAGACGCTTCATTATTTTAGGCCACTTACTTGCCTATGATTACCACACAGGCAGGTCAACACCTGAGTTGAGACACAGGTGACACACATGCTCCATAGCAGTTCCAAGGAACACAGAGCTAAGGAGCTGTGCCACAGGATCCACACCATGCCCCAGCTATGCCCACTGCTAGAATAAAACTTTCAGGTGTGAGCACCGTAGGAAAAAAGCCAATTTGGAGATGACAGCAATACCATGGGACTTTGGGAACAGCATCCCAAATAAATCCTGCTGGACAGAGTGGTAGCAGACTTACAGTGCTAGACACAGAACTCACCTGATTGTGGTCCACAACTCAAAACACTACTCTAGACACCTTGTCTAAATGCAGAGCTCAAAGGGTGGTGATAAGTGGCACAGAGTCTAGTTGGAGGTCTGTGGTTGGCAGTGTCTCCCAGGGGTCAGTCCTCGGTCCAGTCCTGTTCAATTTATTCATCAATGACCTGGATGAAGGGATGGAGTGCTCCCTCAGCAAGTTTGCTGATGATACTAAACTGGGGAGAGTAGCTGATACTCCAGAGAGCTGCACTGCCATCCAGAGGGACCTGGACAGACTGGAAAACTGGGCAGTGAGAAATCTTATGAAATTCAACAAAGACTTGTGCAAGGTCCTGCATTTAGGGAGGAATAACCCCAGACACCCATGCAAGCTGGGGACCAACCTTCTGGAGAGCAGCTCTGCCGAGAAGGACCTGGGCGTCATGGTGGATGACAGGTTGACCATGAGGCAGCAGGGTGCCCTCGTGGCCAAGAAGGGGTCCTGGGGTGCATTAAAGAGAGACATCTCAGCAGGTCGAGGGAGGGGATCCTGCCCCTCTACTCAGCCCTGGTGAGGCCACATCTGGAGCACTGTGTCCAGTTGTGGGCCCCCACAGTACAGGAGGGATGTGGAGCTGCTGGAGAGAGTCCAGCGCAGGGCCATGAGGATGATCAGGGGCCTGAAACATGTGCCCTATGAGGAGAGGCTGAGGGAGCTGAGCCTGTTCAGCCTGGAGAAGAGAAGGCTGAGAGGGAATCTAATCAGTGTGTAGAAGTATCTCAAGGGAGGGAGGGAGGAGGATGGAGCTGGCCTCTTTTCAGTGGTGGCCAGTGACAGAACCAGAGGAAACAGCCAGAAACTAAAGCATAAAAAGTTCCACAGGAATTGAAGGAAAAAAATTTTAACAGAGGGTGACAGAGCACTGGAACAGGTTGCCAAGTGAGGTTGTGGAGTCTCCTTCTTTGAAGATCTTCAAAACTCGCTTGGACGCAGTCCTGTGCCACATGTTCTAGGTGACCCTGCATTTGCAGGGGTGTTAGACCTCTGGAGGTCCTTTCCAACCTTAAGCATTCTATGATTTTATGAACTTACTCATTTTACATCAAGTCAGTGTCTGAAGTTTATATTCATTACTTAGTTTTATGTTAGTTTGGCTGTTAAGATTTCTACCAAGATGTGCAACCCCAAAGTGATCCATTTTTGCATCATTTCAGGTATCTGTACACTCAAAATATGACATCTAATAAAACAGAGAAAGAATACAGCTCTGCATTTTTTTATCCTCCTTCAGATGCTAAAGTAGCTGCCAAAATTAAATGAAAGTGAGACTAAAGGGACAGAAGATGCATAAGAACCTAAAATTGTTACCTGCAAGCCAATCTGATTTTGAAATGGAGTTGCTGGAGTATGTGGTAGGAAATGTGGTAGCTGGCTGAATGGAGTAGAAATTTGACATCCTGGTGGAAAGTTATTCTTCACAACTGGTGTTCTAAAACTAAAAATAAAGATCATGACGACAACCTGCATATAGATGCATTTTTTTTTCCAAATAAAGTTTTAAATACAAAGTTGAAGTCTTCAGTGCTTCTTCAAACTCAGGAGTTTACTCAGCAGTTTACACAGTCAATCAGAAAAGGCCAAAGCTCTGCTATATTAAATACTTACTACAAAGACCATCAATATTACACATACATAAAAACCTGAGGTACCACAAAGCCCATAAACTGAAGAGTCCTTAGAAGAAGGCTTAAGCTATAGAATACATAGGCAATCTCTCTTAAAACAATAACTAATCAACTCTTCTTCTGGGACTGGCCAGACAGAAAATGAAAGTACTACGCAACTAAAAAAGTTACACACAGGACAACAACATAAGTAGAGATTAGTTTTACGCTCAAAGTGGTGTAGACCAAAATATCCCAATGTTTATGGTCAAGAAACTGAAACAGGTTAAAACTAAAGCTGAAAACTTTAGTGATTTCCATACTATCAAATTGTGGAAGAAGCAAAAAAATATATACATTTTGAGGTTACTTTTTAAAAATCAACTTCCATTATAAGATCAGGTGCTTCATTCATTACACATATTCTGAGTTTTACAGCTACAGAGGCAGAAGTCCTAACTAACAAAACTTACTCATTCTAGTCTTGACCTACATGATTCACCTCTAGAGACTTGTGAAAACAGTAGGTGATTACATAATTAAATATTTATCAACACACGAGCAGGGATTTATGTCAGTTTTAGGATTGCATAATAAAACACTGGCATTTCCTAACTCAAGTGGTTTCTTCTGCATGCCTCTAGATTTTGGGATTATTTTAAACTCAAGATATTACATCATGAAACTGACTCTTACAGTTAACAATATAAAAAGCATGACAAACAAAAAAAATGGCATCAGAGAACAAGCACCCTGAAGCAGGAATCAGAACAATAACTCTCTGCTGTAAATAAGGACTCATTGATTAGGTTCTGTTCTTCCAGTGCCAATTAACATGGAAGCACAAGAGTTCCCTAAACACAAACTGCATCTCAGGTAACTGATGCGGGCATGAAAGTTGCCAGCAATCTTCTTTGCTTCCCTGAACAGCAAAGCTTTAGAACCGTGTTAGAAATTGCTGAAGTCACTGCCAAAGTCAGCGTCTTCCCCCAGCTATATAGCTCCCAGAGAAAGAGCTTACCAGTCCATGTAATCAATAAATGTGGTGCTTGGTGTGCCACAAACATGTAGTGGATCATTCTTTGAAACAGTATCTGGTGGTGATAATCCTTTTGAAGTTGGATGACTAGGTTGTTCAAAACTTGATTGTTTTCCCTAGAGGGCAAAGCAAACTATTATTCCACAAGAGGAGCCACAGTGAAGAACACAGAAGTCACTTTTCAACACTTGTTTAAAGTCTTCCTTTTGAACACAGGAAATGCTCATGTTGAACATTTCTTTGTTGCTTTACCTGTTTATAGAAACTTTTCTGAGTGACTTCTTGAACTGGCCATTTTCTCCCGGAGTTAATACAGCCCAGTTTTATCCGATCTATTTGCTTCTTATAACCTTCAGCAGAACTTGATTGTTGCTGTTGCCTTTCTAGACTTCTTGGCTCTGGTATCTTCAGCTCCTGATACTGGATTTTGTTTTCTGAAATAGTTTATCATTTAAAAGAGAATACACATAAACCCCCAAACTTAATATTCTAGTACTTTAAATTGTTTCAGGAAGATCCAGCCCACAGTTTCTAAACCATTTTTACAACAAAATAAATGAACACATTTGACTTAATGGACTCCCACATCTGTTATAGCAAACAATACTTAAAAGGCCTTAATCATGTCCCCAGTCCCTATTCAGTTCAGTGCAGCCACAGAACTCTTCCTGCAAAGAGTTAGGATATTACTATAACAAAGCAATATTTGTGGTTTTGTTCATCAGCGTGCACAGAAATACCTTACTAATCACCCTAGGACACTCAGGAGTTACAAAGCTTTTAAAAAGCACATTGCAAATACTTGTGAAGGTATGTGACTGTCTGTGATGACAGTCAAGTCAAGTAGAAAAACAGAGGCTGCCTTTGTCTTTTGGTTGACACCAAAGCCATAGAGGGACATAGCATCCTCAGTCTCAATAGCAACCTTGCTACTATTTCAAGGTCTATTTATATTAAGTCATCTATATAAACATCACTACAGGACACAGATTAGCCCTACACATCTTTCTTCAAGCCTATCACTTCACAAAGGGGTTGTCTGTCTTTGAATTTTGACCTATACTGCTGTCTTTTTTGATGCCACTTAGATAGGCACCACTAAGTAGCCAGATTTAAATTAAATGTTTCTCAAAACCCTCCAGATTTGCACTTTGAGCAACATTCTTTTCTAAAGCATTAGTTTATACAGAACAGCAAATTTTTAAAGTTTGTTCTACTTTAAATGACTAAAACATAACAATGTTACCTTCTCTTTTTGTTGCAAGACTTGCATCCATTTTTGATTTGAGAGTTATAGTTGAACTAGAAGCAGTTCCTAAGCTGTCCTCATCCAACTGCATCTGCAACTTTACAGAGTTTTTATCTTCTAAAGACTAAAAGAAAAAGTATCTTAAAGAATCAAGAAAAAAACCTCAGGATATCTGAAAGACATTTACTTATGATAACCTATAACTAGATTATACCACAAAACAAAATACAATTTGCAATACAGGGGAGGATACTGACAATAATACATTTATCCTACTTTTAAATTAACATCCTGATTTCCCATCATACACTTTCTATAATAAAGATATAAATATTTTCTAGTCTTGAGTTTTCTTTCTTGAAGGGAAAGAAGAGGATGGGACATAAAAGTGCAAGACAGCCCAAAAAGTAAACCTCTACCAAAACCTATTATCTACAGTTCCATAAAACACCTAACTGAACTTCACTGAAGTAGAATATTTATGATAAAACTCGTAACTAGAGTTGAAAAAAGTGGAGATATGCAACCTTACTCCCTCTATATAAATCATTATAACAGATTTTAAATTCCTTTCTCTGAGGTATTGAAAGTTTATTCTAAGCAGTGCTTGATCATAAAGATTTTCAAAAGCAAATGCCACAGCAAATGTTTCTACTCATAGCAAACTATTTAATGTACAGAAATTCTACTTTATTTCCTTCCTAGATTGAAAAGTTTCTCCTCTCTTCTCTCCCCTCATAGTAGAGTTTCTTTTACCTTACATAAAAAGGAAGTTACCTTTAAGTCTCCCAGGTCATATGAATCATCCTCACTAGCTTTTGGTTCAGAGAGTGGAAAATGCGCAATCAACGCTGTAGATTTTGAGCTGGATATTTGCCTATTAAAAACAATACTGTTAATTACGTCACATGTCAGTATATACTAACTAGCTATCTGGTTGAAAAATATCATTTGTATGAAAACTTCTAGCTAGAAGTTTCAAATGCAGAGGAAAGCCAGGCATAACAGCCAAGTGAGAAACAACAACAACAACAACAACATCTAGAAAAATGCCACCATCATCAGTGAAGTGATAGACAACTAACTGGCTTTCTTTAACAGAAAACTGATAAAGTACGAATAAGATCCTCAACCCAAATGGTGTTTTTCAAAGCAAGTACTTAAATACTTGCAGAAAAAAAGCTGTTGTGACACGTTTTCCCACTACTTACACAGTCTCGGAACACTGAATTTAAATTTGCTATAGAAAGATTAAGCATAAAGTCTTTTTTTTGTTCTTCGGGCACATACTTTTCTCTTATAGAAACAAAGCTTCCCATTTCTGTGTGAATTTTTCTACACAGTTACAAGAAGAAGAAATTTGTACAGCAAGACTGAATTAGGAAAAAAAAAGTCTGTCCTTTCTGCTTACTTTCAAGACACACTCAACTCAGGAGTAATACAAAAACTTCTACCAAGCTGTCAGATAGAGATTCTGCCACTGGTGGGCAGTTACTCACACTGAAATGAGCATAAACACTTCCTTAATATTACAATTAACTTACAGATTGAGAAGCCTCAGTCATCTTGCCCAAGAATTTATGAAAAACTGTGTAACACTAGTTAAAAGTGCAGATTTAAAAATCTCTCAAATTACAGGTCTGTTTTCCATCTAATTTTAGGCATGGGAGTACATGTGGCAACATGGAAAGCAAAATAAAGTAACAGAAAGCAACACCTACATGCTAATGATCAGCTTTCATTAATAATATTAACACGACATTTTCATTACCTAATAAAAGCATTCACCTAAAAAGGAGAACTAAAACATATTATGTTGCAGTAAAACCCCATGACCATACCTCTTCATAATACTAGCTGTAAGAGGGATATCCACCTTCTTCACATCGTCATCATCATCAGTATCAGTTACAAGTTTAACAGGAACCCTCCCAAAAGGGCAGGCCTAAGGGCAAATGGGACATTGAGATATGTAAAGTGGAAAGAAAAGTCTAAGATTTTGAACAAAAATGTTACATATTCTACCTGATTAGATTTGGATAGTGGTCTTAGTGGATTATAGCAGCTCAAATTAGCATCAAACTCTTGCAGCTTCTCCGCCCTAAAAGCAAGGAAAAAAAAATGTTTTTTCGTTTTTTTTTTGTTTTGTTTTTTAAACGATTTAAGAACCTTAAATAAAATACATAAAAAAGCAAGCCATTACCCATGAGTAGCAGTGGAAGAATTTTCAGAATCATTCCTTTTTCTACTTTTGTGATTTCCAAACATGTTCTGAAGTCCAAACGCTTGGGTACTTGATCCTGCAAGCAAATTAGAATTATTCAGCTAGTACTACAGATAATATTTTTATTTCTAAAGACAATTTCTTTCATGACAACTGCAAATTAAAAAATAGGCAGACATTCACAGTAATCTAGAAGCAAAACAACATATATCACTGTGCATATATCTAGGTAGGAATCTTACATTACATAAGCATTTTTTCCAGATGAATTATATCTTACAACCACAGAGAGTGTTCAAGAATGAGCACAGACTGCAACAAATGAATATATTAAATATCCATTTTAGAAACTGCTCTAGTTGTATTCTATGACTAAAATACTCAAAAGGAGGACTTAAGATCCAGCAAGTCCAAAAGGATATTCTTCAAGACAGCCTCCCATAACTAATCATGACCTTAGCAACAAATAAGATTTTTCCTGATATTCCATTTTACCTGCTCATCTAAATAGAAATAAATTAACCTACCCATTCCCCAAAACTCATTGCTTCCTAAATGGAAGACAGGCATTTGACATAAATTCCCTCAGATGCGCAACAACTAAAGCCACTACCATTACAGGTAGTGCTCATACAACCACAAAGGAGAGGACTTTCTGCAGAACAGTGTATCAGCTGTGGCACTGAAATTTAATGTGATTAATGACAGAAAATAATTAATTCTACTAAAAAATTAATACTAGAATGAAGTATTATTGCAAATCTTGCCAAATGTTTTTCCCCACAACTAACACTTCACATAAAAGTTCATTTAACAGGAGACAGTTAAATCTTGATAACTTTCTTCTATGAGAATCAAGTCTCATTTTCCCCAGTTCTGCCCTTACACAAGGGGTTTGTTTTCTTTTGAGCAGGGGGGAGTGCTAGATGCCACTCTTGCAAAAATTAGTCACATAGGCCTCTAAATTTGACTTCAACTACTTCTTTTTGGCTGAATTCCTCTCCAAAGAAGGCTCTTGAAAATTTGACGGGTTATTGAATTTATATACCAGGATCACAGACGTCTAGTATCAGTTATGCTTTACCAAAAAAAAAAAAAAAAAAAAAACCACACACAAAAAAATCACCTAAAATGCTTACCAGTACAAAATTGAATTTGTTTTATAAAATAAATCTGAAGTTAGAACAGGTCTTTTTCCTAGATTTGACCTCACCTAAACTGCTGCCAAAACTTCTTCTGCATAAGCTTCACATAAGCTATCTGTATTACTTATTCTATATATTCTATGTCTAATCTATATCAATAGCTCTGTATTTCACACCTCCAGCTACAGGGTTTTGTTACCAAGTGCAGAAAAACAGAAAACATCCTTTGCAATGTTAGTGTATCACTCTACTACAAGTAAACAACAGTAACCTGGAGCTTCTGCAGTCTGACATCACTGCTGCAGAGGCACAGCTGAGAACCAAAGAACAGTGAAGGATGCAAAATGCCTAAGGACCATTAATATCATCCTTTACTAGATGCTAACAGAGCTCTTGAACTTTTCTATGAGACATCACAAAAATAACTTTTCAATCTAATATTACAAATTGTGTAAACTGACTTTTCAAGAGGCTGCAGTTACCTGCAAAGTTCTCTTTCTCCTCATCTGAAAGCAACTGCTTCTTTTGTGAATGAAAGTTTTTCAGAGCAGTCTCCAACATTTCTAATGGAACAGCACAACAGTCCACAGCTTTCTGAAGAAGTTGCTTACACTTCTTCCTATTTCCTAAATTTTAAGGAACAGGGAAATAGAAGTTAAAAGAATATAAACAATTAGAGTATGACAAGATGTTCTTATTTTAAAATGTGTGCTCATTTCATGCTTTATATTGAGTTTGCATCATTCTCTGCAACTAACTTATTACTTGTTGTTGCTCCCATGTCTACATCCATCTTTCAGTAATACTACCTGGAGCTGGTAGCACAGTGTAATTGAATGAGTCAAAGGATGCTTTATGAATTCACATAGTTTCATTCTCAACATTTGTTTAGTTTGTGCTACAAAAAAAAAAAAAAAAAAAAAAAAAAAAAAAAAAAAAACACCACACACCACAAATTCTAAATTATTTTTTCCCCTGAAGAAAAAGAAAAGGTTTATGGACTTAATCTTACCAAATACAGAAGGTAATAAATACAAGTACGTTCTAAAACATCTTTAGTTCATTTAACCAGAAATCAGAGTTAAAAGCAGCTGAAGTTAAAACTAAAAATCACCCGGACTGGCACTACAGTTGGGAGGAGCAGAAAAAAGGATAATTGTTTCACTGCAGTTCTACATGCTACTAAACACCATAAACAGAGAAACAAGAGAATTGCAAGGTATTTTAACTGAATTCTTAAATATGCATTTTGATTTCATATATAACCATGTACACACACTCATCTATGAAATGTCAGTCAAGCAGAAAGTGGAAATATGTACAGAGACCATTTTGCTTGATTCTCCCCATCCTATTTCTCAAAAATCAGTCTGCCTAGGGTTGTATGTCTTGATGAATAAACATACATATGAGTACAGTACTAAAACACCCAAGAGAAAATAAGTAGATGTGGAACCAAGGAACAAAAGCAAAGAAGCACCCCAAAGTTTGATCAGTCCAGCTACACACATAAAAATTGCAAAAGCTTTTATTTATGGTCTTAGACTTTAATACTTCACTGGAAAATCTGGTTTCAAGCAAACCACCACACAAGGTAGACTGACAGCAAGGAGACAGTGTTCTATTTAAATGAAGTTTTATTAAAAAGTGAAAATGATACCTTTATTGTATTTTTTTTCAGGTCATGAATAGCTATCTTATGAGCTAATCTTGATGGATCTCAATTTGCCAACCGTAATTTCAGAATTCTTGGTTGAGATTTACCTAATAGTTTTGTTCAAAACATGGAAGCAAATGTGTAATTTCACCTTTTAATCTTTTCTTTCCAATGTAAAGAGAAAGTGATTAATCCAGTAGAGATGAATAGACTTGCCAAAGCACTTCAAGTGACCTGGATACAAAGGTACCAAAGTACTGCTCCTCTACTTTCCTTTGGCCCAAGTTGTATGAACTCAGTGAAAAAGTAAAAGAAGCCATGTATAACTCTAAGAAGAAACAACATGCAGCAAGCATCTTGCACCAATCCCCTTTGAAGCACCAAGGAGGGATACTAAAAACTCTGTACATATTACCAAACATCAAAGAGATGGCAGTAACAGATATAAATCAAGAGTATGTATGGGAGTCAAACTACTTGAGTGGCTTTGTTTTATTCCTTTGGGATTAAAATTTAATTTCTCACCATCTATTTGCTTTCAAAGTAAAGAGCTATCGCACGAACACATCCCATTGCTGGGGGTTAATTAAATCCACTGAGGACTGTGATGGAAGGATTAAGTTATTGATAATGACAGGTAACGTTTCTATGCCAGATTACACAATAGGAGTTTTATGCCTATTACACTGTATTTGACAATATCATAATTATTATCAGAGTATTGTTTAATTACCCTTATTAATAAACATTCAATACTCAAGACAAGTTACTGGCTGTCAGTTTCTCTGCTGTTCACATGGTCGGCACAACAATCTGACCTTAGAATAAGCCCCCATCAGGCGCCTTTTTGAATTTAAAACTGAAATTGTCTTGAAACTTAGACACACAGACTTTTGCCTCACACAGAGAGCTCAAAATTTATCCACAAAGACTACTTCTTTGAGAGAGATAAAATAGCTCAAATGAAGCATGTTTTTTTTCCTGGTAGGGAAAAAAAAAAAAAATCTTGTAAAGGGAGAAAAGAACAGGGTGGCACCAGTCACATTGCTCAAATTGCCTATGGAACAAAGCTTAGAGACATCCAAATATAGCTTTCGAGTAGGTAGCACATCAGGACTACCAAGTACTAGAGTCACATCTCCTCTACATTGCATGTAACAGAAAAGTTGCATGATGGGCCAAAAGGAACTCCATGGACTGCTGGTCTGAAGTACTGAGGACCCATTCTTTTAAGCTAATTAGAGCATAATTTCAATGGCCACCTGGAAACTGAAAAATCCTAAAATCATCCAAAACATCAAGATACCTTCCGAGATACATAGAACAGATTAATATGGAAAAAAAGTGGGATCTGTGTAGCTTCCCCTAGCAATAACAGTTCATGCATCCCTTAAAAGAAGGTGACTGTCATATCAGAATTGTTTGCCTAAAACACTGCAGGGTATTGCTATAGAAAAAAATACCACTATCTTGCACATTTTCCCCTTCTTGCAGAAGACTGGAACATGACATAATATCCTGAAGTCCAAGCTACAAAGAACCAGAAAATATCATTCACCACTCTTTTCCCCAACATGACTATTTGACATCAGGCCAGGGAACAGAAGAGTAAGTTACAAATCAGTTGCCAGCTATTTAAGATTGTGTGGCAGAAAGGGGATTTACTTTGTCCAAACTTCATATTTACATTTCAATGGATTTTTAATTAATAAAAAGCATATAAAGAATCTAACTTTTTCTTTTTTTTGAAGGAGCCAGAATAAGTAGAAATTGTCCTCACCTGCCTTTTAATTGAAAGTAGGTCATCCTTAAGAAGCCTTGAAAACACAAATATGAAGGTGTATCTATCAAATTAACTCATCACCCCTATGCTCTTTGAGTTATATTCCAAAGCAGTTTACCAACAGCCAAAGAATTTTGTCTTCCAAAAGCAATGGAGACATGTTTAAAGGAGATTACCATCCAAACTTGACACCAAGAGTCTTACGCACACTAACAGCATAATAGATCTATCATACTTGAGATGATTACCAGATTCACCTTGGTTTAATATTATTTCTAAACAGAGGGAAAAAAGCTATTAAAAATCCTGTGAATATTTTCATTTAAAATGAAAGCATGTGTTTAAGTTAATTAAAAAAGCATTTCATTTTCTCATTTAAACCTATATCACAGCTCCTTGAAAAAAATCATGACAGAGCAGCATCCACGAAAAACACACCCACACTAAAATAACACACACCACCACCCACAAAACAAGTTTTTCTACACACCTTGTGACAGCTCAAACTGTGCAAAAGCCACATGCACAAAAGCAAATTTCTTGCAATTTAGTCTGGCCAAGTGAAACTGGTCACGTGCCTCCTCTGGGTCTTGAAAACTGTAAAGAGAGAATGACAACAGTTATAGAATAAAGGCACTGAATTACAAGGATCAAGTTCTCTGTACTCAGTGATGGCATCAGACAATTCTGGAAATTATCCATAGTTAACAAGTAGGCTTTTTCTCCCCTAGAACCATTACTAAAGTGCAAAGAAGTCAAGAATTTCAAAAAAAAAGCTACTAATAACTGAAAGATATCAAATTCACTACAGAATCCTTTGAAAAGGGTCAAAGGTTTAATTACGTAAAGAAAAGTCTCATTAACAACTTAGGTGTATTACTGCAGTCCAGTTAATTTGAACACACTCAACTGATATTCCAGAGCTATAGGATAAGGACAGAAAAACTAATTAAGCTTTAACACACGAATTTTCTCACTTGTAAAAAAAAAAAATCCACGCATTCTAGGGGGAGGGGAAAAAGGGAGACAGACTTGGATAGCAGTAAGCACAGAAGACCTAATGTGAGCAACAGACACAATGTTACACACTTGGTGGCACTGTGCAGCAGCCAGTCAGAGAAGCCAGGTGAGCCTCGCTAATGGCTAATCTGCAATATGGATGAACCATTCAAAAGCAGTTGGCTGTTCACCCCAGCTTTTTTTTCAGGACACATTCAGAGATTTCACCTGCATCATCAGAATCACAAAGGGACGAACTGTCTGGAAAATGGATCAGGGCAAGTCAGGCTAAGAGTAACTGTAGAGTCTTGGCGTCAACAGACATTAAGTTCCAAAATTATTACAAACTGTCACTGCTTGTTTCATTCATGATGCCTTGACTTGCCCTCCTGTCATGTGGAGAGTTTGAAAGAACCACAATTGGAGCCTGCTGTAAAATATCTTTCTTCACACACCAAGGACACCGATTTTACATCACTTAGTGATCAAAGCTCCCTTGCTCGCAAAGACACACACACAAAAAACAAACAAACAAAAAAAACCACACCCCCCACACACAACACACAGCCTATTGAGTCCTGAGAGAGCCCTAGCCTGTAATAAACTCAGAATAAGAGTTGGCTAATCTCCAAAAGCAGTTTATAAGTGAAGAGCTACCATTTAGGGTCCATGGGAATTGGCAATGTGCCAGATTTTGGTGCAGACTTTTTTCCTTAGTTAGATCATTGTTTTAATTTCTATTAGCACTCAAGAAAAAAAATTATGGTATTTGTTGATTAACAGATACAAAGCAGAAAATGAAAAAAAGAAACGGATCTGAGTTACTCAGCTAGGTTCACTTTACAGTGATAGTCATCAAAGCAGAAGATATTTTATTATTGCTAAAGGCATTTTAGTAATGAAACAAAAAAGCAGGTATTTCCCAAAAGGTCACTACATATAATAGTCAGATAACTAAACACAAGCCAAAGTTTTGCAACTAAAAGGGTTAATAGTATGTATTCTAATATTAACAGGCTAATGACAATACTTTGTATAGATAGAATATGGCACACTGTTGTGGCATTGGTATTTTTAGAAGTTTTTCTCTTCCTTAATTATTTTCCATACTTTAAGGTAAAAGCTCAATTTAGTTCAGAAAGAACACAGATTCTATGGTAAACATCCAAGCAACATTTTGATGAAGAAATTCAGAATGCCAAAGGCTTTTAAAACCAAAACAAACTATAAGCTGGAAACTTATATGAATCATTTGGAGAAAAAGCCAGTAATCACTAAACAAGAAAAATATCTCTCTAAAGACAGAAGGTCTTTTTAGAAGATGTTTACATTTACACAAAATCATTTTTCTTCAAGATGCTATGGATTCACAACAGGACATTACTCACTGCTGGCTCCCTTCCCAGTAATAGATTCAAGAGAACATTGCAGACAGAGCAGAAGCAAACAAGGATGAAAAGATCCATTCACAGCTAAAAGACCAAAGAAGTGTATATCAATACAGCAAGATCAAGCCTCTTGTCAGAAGATCATGCAGAAAAACACAGAAAAGTCTACAGACCACCTGCTCTTTTCCTGATAACTTTTCCTTTTTGACTGTTAAGTGCTGATACACTTAAAAGCAGCTCTTCATCTCATGTGTGCTGTCGCAGTAGGTTGAGTGACAAGAGAACTCACAAAAAGAAAAAACACAAGTCAGAATCCTGCTCTACTAAATATCTGTAAGGAAACACCAGTGTTCTAATCTGGACAAAGCAATAATGTTAGTCAGAACTAGTCCTCTAAACCATGAAAGTCTACAGCGGTGTTCCAAGATGTTACTGCCATCCTAAGGCAGCTATTCCATTGCTGAATAGTTCAAGTTATACCAAAAGAAAAAGCAGACTAGACAAGGAAGTTCAGACCACTGAATTTTGGCTAAATAGACTGGGTAATAGCAGGTTGTGTACCTCACAGTTATGGCAAGTATAACTGACTTATTATAGCCCTCAAGGAAATAATCCTGCAATGTACACAGGTTAATACACAGTTTATAATTCCCCCCAAAATAAAGCTTCATCAGATTTCACCAGAACTGCTCTTTGCTGCTTCTTTTAAGATGATGCTTAAATCTGAGGAAAGGTGGAGGAAAGGAAAAGCCTTAAGCATCTCATGCTGCTTCCCATCTGCCTAACATACAACCCAGACAAAGTGCACACTAACACATCTAGGACAAACAGTTCTGAGCATTCTTTATAAGAATCTAAAGTACTGCAAAAGCAGTAGGTAACCTAACTGGCCATCAAGCCTGCTCAATTTCAAAGACACTACAGAAAGGCATCATAATCTGTCAAAATACCTATTTGTGCTATCAAATCCACTGACGCAAAATAACTATCATTACCATCACCAAATTTCAGAAATGGGGTTCTTCTACTGAAGAGTATACACTTACACTTTCAGCTCAGCAAACCTCACGAGGATGCGAGCGTAGCTCTCATCTTGACTGTGCTTTTCTGCAGG
>JAUBNY010000729.1:2366011-2379871 GCA_032275445.1 Crypturellus soui
TACACTTACACTTTCAGCTCAGCAAACCTCACGAGGATGCGAGCGTAGCTCTCATCTTGACTGTGCTTTTCTGCAGGTAACGCAGTTACAGCTTGACTGTAACGACCAATGAGTCGATTGAGCAGAGCAGTGTCCATTTGAGGAATACCCTTTTTCTCCAGCCTAAGCAAGAAACTCAGCCAATCTTCTGGATTATTTGTCATCATTATTTGATTAACAGTTCCGGAGTTATCTAACAGAAAAATAATGAGATGGTCATGAAAAGTAGCAGAAAATCCACCAAGAATGTTTTAATCTAGACTAGATTGATTTTTTCCCCCCACCTCATACGAGATCAGAGTAACAGAAGGTTACTAAAAACAAGGAGAGGAAATGTATTCATGCAATTCATATTAAAGAAATGCTAAAAGGATAATACTAAAATACTTTAAACCCTTTCAGTTCTTTTCTTAGCCTAGATTAAGATCAGTTAAAGAAGTGACAATAGAGATTAACAAAACTGCATACCTGTTGTATCAGCTGATATTTTAGTATAGTTAAATTCATCTGTGACATTGTCTTCATTTTTGTACTTGTTTTTCAAATCTCTAACTCTACTCATGATTGAAGCAATCTGTGGTAATCCTCTTGCACTTAGATCCTCCTCCATCTGCAAGACACAAGGTTAAAAACTAGTAAAGTTGCTGAAGAACTGTCTACTGTAGCAAATCCTTAACTGCAATTACCTCTAGTTGGTAGTGCATGGAAAACATGTATTTTGCAGATTAGTTGAGATTAAGTTACATAACAAATATTCTAGTAAGACTTTGTCAGCTTAGTTGCACAAATAAACTTCACAGCAAAAGCCACTTTAGATCAGCAAAAGGAGCTGCTTTAGAGAGGTAAAAGACTAAACTGATCTGCTAAAACAACAATCCATGGTGTATAAGAGTTCTTTCCAATGACATATACAGTGTTGCAGTAGAGTATATGGGAGGGACAGACATTGCCTGACATCTGAATATTTGCACATTAAAAATCCACTGATTTGGATGGCTAAGAGGAGTCTTCCTCCTAGCCTCATACTCCTGCCACTTCTCTTAAACCTAACCTCCCCACCCCCGCATCCTCAACCATGCGGAGAGAAAGGAAAGACCTTTTCACTTGGTGATACTTGCTAAGGGTGGATTAGACTACCCCAGAAGCCTGGTCTCTCCCATCTTAAACATTTTAGGTAGAGACAGAAAATATGACATTGTAAACTTCAGATTTTAACAACAGTTAAAATTCACCCATCACATTCCATTCTTAACACAGACATAAGTTAAAGCAGAACTAATAAATTTAAAGAGAGCAAAAGTTGCCTAAAACTCACCTTTTCAGCATTAGCATTCCCCTGTACAGGCCCAATATTAACATATTATATGCACAGTAGAACAGTGAATTCTACCCTGAAATGTAGGATTTGCCTTGATTTTAATATTATGCTTCTTTAAAATAGCACTTAATTAAAACACGTTTATATCATTGAGAGTTTAAAATCAAACATTTTGAAATACTTACTTCCTACAGTTTTAATTAAACTTTGCTGTTGCAAAATTTTACAGTCTAGATCTCTTATCCAAAGAATTAAGTCTGTATTATAAATAAAGACAAAGCATTGAACACAGATAAACCATAAAGGAAGGTGTAACATAACTCTGCTGCACTGCTGTAATAAATATTGTGCAACTTTGGTATTAAATCCTGGCTGAAACACCTGTTTTATTAGGGAATACACTCCAAACCAAAAGCTGGTGGTAGAGAAGGTTAGCCAAGAGACAGTAATCAAAAGAGAAAATTCACAGATGAAACATCAAAGAGAAAATAATCTGTGTAGGAGCTGGAAGAGCCCTACAGCAGAGATTTGTGTAGTCAACCACTAAGATTTAGTCCTACATAATTGAGGTAATTGAAGTCTTATAAAAGTAACAGTATGAATGTTTATATTTACAGGAAAATACTGAAAACCTATCACGGACAAAGTATGTTTCACCTTTCTACAGGGTCTCATTTCAAGAAGGGCAAGATCTTGTGTATATTTCCAAAGAATAAACCACATAAAGGATGTGATGGGGTCACTGGCACATGTGGCTGCTTATTAACAAAGCAAATTATTTACTTTGCTAAGTGCTGTTCTACACAAACAGCATATTTATATAATTTCAGCACAAGCTGTTTGCCAATGCTACAAATGAAGCTTCAAATTTGATTAACTTATCTATGAAGTGTCTTCTCCAAGAAGAGATATCCATATTCTAAGGCTTTTCACAACACTCACATATAGCAAAACACAAAAGTACACACAGAACTGCACAGAAAAGTTACATTTGGAAGTACAAAGAACAGCATCTTTATGTATAAATATACTAATACTTTTCTTCCATAGAAAGACCTAACACATTTTTAAAAGCATCTTGGCAAGTTTATGAAAATGGAATTATGGAAGTGCTAGAAGAAAACAAATCTAATGATCCAGTAGGTCTCTCTCCATTGTTTTAGCGTTTAATGTTTTCTACACATATTTGCTTTGTATTGTATTGTTAGAAAAAAAAGTTTAAAAGTAACTATTACAGTTTCAGCAAAGTTTTTTTTATATACTCATCACACAGATATCTTTTGGGCAATAGTAGAAGAGGAAAAATAAGGAAGTTACATGTAGTTGTGTCTATTTTATCTGGAAATAATTGGAGAATGTAAATATAAAAATTTTCAAAATAGGTATACAGCTTAACATGCATGAAATCACATTGGGATAGAAGACAAAGAATCTGCCTCTTCCTGTATTTGAAATATTAGTTCTTGCAAATTAAACCTGCAATAAAACACTGCAATTAAATCTGCTAAATTAAGTTCAACCACTGCAATTAAATCTGAAAATTATAAATCTTCATTACAGCTGACTACCAGCTAATTTGCATTTAAATGGCTCCAACACAAAGCCATAAATATCTGCAAATCCTTTCCTCTGATCTCTTGCACTTAGTAGCAAAGATAAGGAAATAAGAGACTTGCTTTTGCATTTATCCATTAATTGAACTGAACACTGAAGAATTCTGAATGGGCCTTAGCAGAATTAAGGCTGTGAAGAGATGGGGCAGAGATAATTTAATTCATCCCTATGGAAAGATGTAAATATAATAAAAAAAAATCACAGTAAGAAAATAAATCTATACCTTAAAAGCTGCAATATGCCTCTAAAGTACTGTTTGCACAGTTTGTAGCAGTACCCATAGGTTATCAGGCTATCCTGAGACCAGCTGTGTACTGTAAACCACCCTATTTTTCAATAGAGTTCTGCTGAAAAATGACATATGTGACTGACACAGCAAAGACTGCTTTGATAATTCCCATAACTTCCCAAAGATGGTATTTATTTACCTCATAGGGATGAAGATATTCACCTCTTCCTAAGGAAGATTTTGGTATCTATTTCAGTTTTACTTTTGATAAATAAAATAAAGCAGATAAACCAGATTTAGAGTATTTGAGCTTATCACGGGTGAAAATATCCTTCAAGCCCTGGCTTTGAACAGTAGCCACCCCCTGTAGCTATATTTCTACCTACTGATGAAGTTAACTTCTTTGCACCAAAACACAAAAGAAATGTACCTCATGTTCAATAATGACGTGACTTCTCAGCATAACACTTGCTAAAAATTCCCAGCTGGATGAGGAAAAAGAAAAACTATTCTTGAAAAGAGGAAAAAAAAAAAAAAAAAAAAAAAAAAAAAAAAAAAAAAACACACACACAGAGGGCTTGTTATTTGTTCAATGACTGACTACAAAACATATCAAATAATAATAATTTCCTGAATACATTTAATCTTAACTTATATCAGCTTACTTTTCCTGTGCGGAGCTTCTAAACTGTTCAAGGCTCCAAGTACTTTACACAAAAAAGCTCTCGTGAGGAACGGATAAGTCTTGTCAAAAAAGCTATTAAGGATGAGGGCCAGAGTTCTTCAGATGTTCCCAAGAATCCAGAAGCAAGAAACATAGTTCTCCATCTTGCAAGGTTTCTGCCTATGAAAAATAGAATAGTTAGAGACTGACAAGTAAATGTACACAGACTGACCTCCTAAACCTAGCTCATCTTCATATCATCTCAGGATGAAATGACCTTTTCAATGAGCTTCATTAGAACACATCAACAGTGCTATCCCAAATTAGTGACTAAAGAGCATGAAAAAGTACACAGACTACCTTGGGAAGCACCTTCAAATGCTTCTTCTGATTATGGAAGAACAGAAATATCTATGGCCAACACTTATCCTTTATGGCTTAGAACTCAGACCATAGGAGAGAATGAGGAAAAGAAAAAAGGAAAATACACACTACTCCAGCAAATACTACTTAATATGGCTTCAACACCAGAGGTTGGTATATCATGAAAGCGGAAAACACAGGGGAAAATACTCAGTTCTATTGCATTTGTTTACAGATTTATTGGTAAAATATATACTAAGCACACAATCGTTTACGTATTTTAATGATTTGCAACTAGTTTTTCTAATTTGCTGATCATGCAAGTACTCACGCTCACATGATCATACTTATATCTCATTTAGACATTACCTGCTGCACAATGACTTTCCAAGAAAGCATTCACCATAAATTTCTGTAGTGTGAAGAGTGCTCAAAGTTTGACAAGATGGTAAAGATCCAAATGAGCAAAACAATGTTATAAAGGTATGCTCAACAGGTACTGAGCCAACTGCACCAGGGCTGAGAGCTTTTATTCATTCAGTTTCACTTTACCTCTAACAGTATCAACATTACAGACCTGGATACAGCTTTTTTTTTTGTCAAATACGAACTTTGAGAAAGCCCAAAAATATGTTTTAATTACTGAAGATGCCCAAAAAAATGTTTTAATTACTGAAGATAAACATGTACCCAGTAACATACTGAAATATTAATCTATTTCTGTTTATCCAAAGAATTGAGCAAAGAAGAGGGCAGCAAAATCTTGGATTTAAAGTACTTAAAATATTGCATGTATTATATATTAAGCTGAGAAGTCATTTGTGCTATTCTATTGCCTATATTTTCCTTATATCCTCAGGGTACTGTGGGTGCAACTGTTATCATAAGCATATTTCTAGCTATATCTGTGGTCCAATGAAAGTGTCCAAGGAAATTAAGAAACAAGAGAAAAAAAACATAAGTTACTGTAGCATAAACACAGTGCAAGCAGCACTGCTGAGGCACAGTTTTAAGCCCAGAAGGCTTAAATACATAGTCAAGCGGTGACACTGGAGAGCAGCTTTAGTCTAGGATATCATATTAGGAAGAGGTCTAGCAGTGTCATCTGCACCAGGCAGAGTTGGACACAAGGGCACAATTCAGAGAGTCCTCTGTCCTTTTGCCCTCGCTTCACCCACTGCTGAAACACTTCACAGGAATATCAAGAGCAGGAATATCCATCTATTCTTGCAGAAGATTCTTTTTCATCCTAGCTGAACATAACTGAAGCACAAGACTGAAACACAGACTCAACCATAAATTGTCCAGTCTACAACCAGCTGTTTTCTTTGATCTGTTGATTTCCAGAAGTTTCCAAAGAGCAGATAAACAAACCCATAAAGTCATTCAGCAGTTCAGTATAAAAAGAGAGAGGGATAAAGGTGGTGGGGAGAAAGGTAATTAAAACAAATAAATAAAGATGAGAGAAGTAAGAAAAGGAAGAAGCCACATACCCTATAGCTTCATATATCCTCTAGTTTCATACACCCTCTGTGGGACTGGAGAGCAAAACACCCCGCAGGGCATCACTGCAGCCCGAAACGCAGCCTCTGGGCGCCAGGATGCGACGTCACCACGTTCCCCCGCGCCTTTTTGACCTCCCCCGCCCGCCGCCGCCACACACTCGCCGCCAACAGTACCGGCCCGTGCATAGGCCACGGCCTGAGCGAGCCCCGCTCCCCGACGGGCCTTGCCGCTGCCCGCGCTCCCCGACCTCGCGGGCGGGCCTGGCGGCGGCCGAAGCGCCTCCCGCGGCCCAGGCGGCCCTCGGAGCTCCCCGAGCGGGGAGCGGGAAGTCCCAGTGCCCCCGTCCCCTCCCGCCCCGGCGCGGCGCGGCCCTCACCTCGCTGCCCCGCGCCGCCTCAGCGCCCCGCAGCCGCTCGGGTCGGGCTGAGCCGGACGGGGCCAGAGCGGCCGCGCGCCGCTCTCCGTTTGAATATCAGCCACGCCCAGGGAGCCTGCTTCCCATTGGCCGGGGGAGCTCGCGGGCGGCTGAGGAAGCGAGCGCTGATTGGCCAGGTGGAAAGAGACGTGGGAGGAGAAAAAGGAGCTCGCCTTCCCATTGGAGGAGGCCTGCGGCTGCCCCTCCTCCCTCGCGCGCCGTTTCCCTGCCCCCCCGCCGCGCCGGGGGTGGGGCGGGCTGTGCGCAGGCGCAGGCGCAGACGCGATGGGGGCCGTTAGCCGCAGTAACGGCTCGTGGCGGGGCGGAGGGAGTCGGTCGGGCCCGAGGCCTCCTCACCGCGGGAGCGACTTCCCCGCGCGGTTTCTCGTAGGTCTCTGTCCAGGCCGAGTGCTGGGCCCGTTTCGTGGGCCTGGCTCTAGTCCCTGTCGACTGCCGCGAGGGGAGGGAGAGAAGGGCGACCTGCCCGGGTTGAGGTCTCTGTCACAAAGCATAGAGCACAGAAGCAAAGTATCATAAGCTCAAAACATACCCCAAAATATTTTTCTTTTCAAGCAGCTGCTTGTTTTGTTGCTGTTGGTTTGTGAAGCTCTGTTTAACAGCTTGGCTGTGTATACTAGGTATCCTGACCAGATACTTGGGATTACTTTTATTTTTTTTTAATGGATTCTTTGTAAACTGCGCCGATGTCTCCAGTATGCTGCTAAGAGCAACTGTTACCTGAGCTGTCCCTTTCTTCTTGGAGCTGGCCCATAGGGATGCAAATATACTAAGCAGGACACTTTAGCTTCTCTGTATTTGCCTTCTGTTTGTACTTCTTAATTACGATATTCTTTCTAGCTGCTATTTCAATATTATTGCCACTTTCTAAACCAGGCTTCATGAGATGCATTTCTTGTATATGCTTAACATAGTAATGTACTGCCTATCATTCCATAGACGTGATAACATTAGCATTTACTTAAATTCATCTTGCCCATCTTTATTAATCTAAAACTTAAGTTTCTCATCTAGGAGATCTTTTTCCTTGTTTTATTGTTGGTCTAGAGAGCTTATGTTCCACACAAACTGAATCTAGTGGTAATTTAAAGATGCAGCACAAGTCACTTGCATCCACTCTGGATCTGCCTTTTCTTAAGTGCACAGTCATAGAAGTGCACATTCAATTAGAAGAGGTTTTGATTGGGGCAAAGGAAGTGAAGTGTGCTTCTGAGCAGTGCTGTAAAGGGACAGCTATTTTCTGTAGCTGTAACAAGAATTCAGGGTGCTGTGTAAAATGCTAACAAAACAAAAATGCAGAAATAAAACAGTGGGGAAAAACAAAACACCCTCCCCTTAAAAAAAAAAAAGAAAGGAAAAGGGCAAAGAGGGTCTGTAGTGCCTGTGGCAGAAATGAAGGCAATTCCATTTACATTCTGTGTTGCAATATGAATTGTGAATATGCTGTTTGGATTGGTCCTAGAACCATTCTTTACTTACTTATAAGCATATATGTTTTAGATGTCTAGGAAATTTAAGAACTGTGCCAGTTAAAATTTCCACCCAAAGATGATTCCATTTTCAATGGGAAAAGTGATGCATGAATCACACACACAAGTGGATATAAGGGAAAGTTCTTCTACTCGGAAATCTGACAGCGATCAGCCTCTCCTCTTGAGTTGATATTCAGGGCCTAATGCCTCTCATACAAAGCACTGGTCTAAAAGAACAGAGATGGCTGTTGTTTGACTGTGACTAATGACAGACATTCAGTGTTGCCAATTTGGTTAAAAGTGTATTTTTCAGAAACCTCCGAAGAGGATTTTCTGAACTCCGTTTATTTATTGAAATTGTTCAGATTGTTCCTGACTGCTGCTGCACTGCTACCACACCCAGATGTCCATGAGACAGACAAATAATTCTAGGTGGTAGAATCACCTGAGCACCTGAGAAGTTGTTCTGAGAAGAATTAAGTGGCAGATGTTACACTGTGATTTTCAGCAGTGGGAACAATGACAAGGTGTCTAAAATTCCTACTGCCCCTAATGATGTTTGCATGATATATTGCTTGTTTGTTCTTATTGCCTACTTTGAGCTTTATTTGCAATTTGTTGGGAGAGGGAAAAAAGAATAACATTGTTTATATCAGTGCATCTTGTCCCATGGCATTTTGCATTCACAGAGCTGATACATGCCTTGTGACTGCAGTGAGAAAATAATCTCCAGTTTCCTGCGTGAATGCTTGGACTGCAGGGTTTTGTACGTCTCTTGAAATCTTTAACAGAATCCTGTGGTGAATTATGTCACTTATTTATCTGCATATAAGTTTCCTCAAAAATAACTGGAAGGATTCTGGAGAGGGGTCAATTTTGGGCACACAATCTTGCTAGGCCAACAGCACTTAGGTAACCATATCAGGAATGCTGAATAAGGCTGCCGTTGCATGGGCAGCAGTGCAAGAAAGATGACATTTGAGAACAGATTTAGCAAAACTGGGCCCGGGATGCGGAGGGACAGTCATGAGGGCCTGGCATGGCCATGGGGCAGGGACATGAGACAGATGGAACAAGAATCCCAGTGTCACTGTTGTAGTGTCTGTGTCAGAGCTCGTGGCAACAGCAGCTAAACTGCTTCATGACCAATCAACCTACTGACAAGCCCTGTGTGCAGGGCCAACACCAGTGTGAGCTGAATCTACTGACAAATCGGGTGCAATAATGTAACCAAATACAAAACCGTACAGCCAGACCCCATGGAGCTAGGTTGTATCTACTGGTTGGGGAAAAACACTGACTCGGAAAGAATAACCAAGTAGCACATGGATGAATAAGGAGCCTTCCAGGTTGTTCCAGTGCAGGGCGTAGGATGATTGTTTAGAGCATTACCGTGGAGTATAAAATTTTCATAGCAATATGAGTAGAAAAATCATATCCTCAGTGAATTTATTCTGCAATCAATATATCAAATATATCAAATTTTGATATTTTAAAATTTGAAATTTTGATATATCCAAACTGTTTTGATATATCAAATATATCAATTTTTGAACACTGCAGTTTAAAGAGATTGAAGAAAATTGTATCTGAAGAAGTCACAAGAGTTATGCAAATGGTAGAAAAATGTCTTATTTGTAAAGAAATTTTAAAAATGTGAATTTTATCAAAATGAACATTAATAGCGATCATGAATGAAAAGATTGGAGTATTTTAACAGGGAGCAAATACCACATGTTAGAAGTCTTTTTAATCTAGATGGTAAAGCAACAAGAGTGAACAGTCAGGAGAGCTCAAGCCAAAGCCAAGTGAAGCATGGGTTTTTAGATCAATCACTGAAGCCAATTAGGACAGAAATGCATATATATAATTCAGCTTTTGACATCTTCAAGTGAAGATTTATAGTAAAATATCATCTATTTAAGCATAGCTTATAATACACAGCTGATCAGTAATGGAGCTACTACGTGAAATTTTCTAAGCTCCGTTAAGAAGAGATAAGACTAGATAACCCAATGGTCCTTTCCACCTTGAACACCGAATCCAAAAGTCTCCAGAGAGACATCCTCGGTGTTCAAGAAATGATCAGAATCTCTTGAAATATGAGAATTATGTCTTACAAACTTTGTTTCTTTCAGATTCATTCCCTGCTGTCATCTGCTTGCTAGGAAACTGGAGGAATCATTTGTGATAGACCCTTTTTGTAAATCTGTGTGTTTCTGGTTCTCCCACTTGGCCCTTTTCCTTTCTTTCTTCTTTTTCTCATTTGATAACTAATCTCAAAAAACACTCAAAATCTATTGAGCAGAAGTTTCTTAATCTTCATATAAAACTCTGCTATTTGCCAAGAAAACCACTGGCAGTTGCACCAGAGAGAACTATGTGGAAGATTGGGTTAATTATCTTGCTATAATAAAGAAATTTAGGACACAGCTTTACTCATGTGATGATGCAATGTTTGATTGTTCATTATTGCAGTTAAGCAAGTTTCTTTAATATTTGAAATAGCTGCCAGCATTAAACTTTTGCCTACTATTAAAAAAAAATCATATCAAAACCAGAAGGGGAAGGTTAGTTTCATGTAATTGAGCTATCTGAAAGGTCGATATCCAGTCTAAGCTAGTTACCCAAGTAACTAGCAGGGGAATATCTTATCCTACATCCTTCCAATATGGAGATCAAGTAGATGACCCTCTGGAGACATCTTTCTTCCTCCACTGACTATTGAGAGAATGTCTACAAACATAACTGACAGCTAAAATCAGGTCAAGTAAATTCTTCATCAACTGCCTGACTTCACAAGCAATACATTTTCTCCTTACTGTATCCTCTGTGGTATCCCCAAATGTAATTTGTTACCAGCTGTTTGCCTTCAGGGGTGTGCTTTCTTCCTGAACCCTCTGTATTTTATTTTTACCTTGAAATTTCAATGGCTTTAATTCATCTCCCTGCTCACTTTCTTAATTCCCTAGTCCCCTGGGAAAAAAAAAAAAAAAAAAAAACTACTATGATGAATTGCTACACAGTCTGAACACCAGATTTCATCCTGTCAGTGCCTTTTCAATCTTTTGGAGGAGATTCTGTGCTATTCCATTTCATAAGGGCACCTTGAAAAGATCTGAGAATTTTACTTTCAACACCTGTGTAAGACCAAGGTGATTCACGTTTCATACTGGAGAACAAGGCATGGGGCAGTGAGTGACATACCTGAAGCACCACAGAGTGCCAGTAATGGATATAGGAATCAGCCCCTGAGATCCTTTTAACAATTTGGTTCTTTAAGGACTTTCTCACTTGAGGATGTCTTTGGAGCCCAGCAGATTGCTTTGCAGCAATCTTTCAGGAAAAGTGTATTGTTATATATACCCACTTCAAACAATGATAATAGTAGGTCATTATGATGGCATACACATTGGTATTGAGTGCAACAAACATTAGGTGATTGCTCATCTATATAGTGCATAATTACTGATCTGCTGTGGATGGTTTTTCAAGCAGAGTTCTCCTGTGTTTTGTTCTGTTCCCATCCAATACAAGGTACAGATGAGGCCACACAGGAAATGAGGGATGAGATGCAAGTTGTGGTACCTTCAGTAGGAGGATAATATCTGGCTGCACGTATCTATTTCATCAGATCCAGCTGGTGCTGTTCAGCAGCTTATTTCATATACGGCCTAACAGAGTTACAAGTGCTTGTGGGCTGGAAATAGCTAGAAAAGAATAGAGTTGAGAAATCATATGAACAAGCTATTGTGCAGGCTCACAGCCGCGGACCATGCTGGATCCCTAGGTTTTACTGGATGTTCATGTAAAATGAACAGACGAGAATGTTTTACATATATACCTATATGTTGAGAAATCTGCATCTTTCCCTTTGGAATGCCCATCTTCAGCAGCTGTCTGTACAGTTGTCATGTACAGCAGTACATTTTATATAAAACCATTTTTTGATATCTTTAAAAAAATCAGCTAATACAGTATATGTTAACTAAAATATATCGGACTTGTTACACAGACTGCTCATCAGTTTCTTGATTTTTCCTTGCATTTAAAGTGCAAATTTTGACCTATAAAACTAGTGCTGATTAGTCACTATATCTACCTGTGATTAAGGCACTGGCAAAAGTGGTCAATTAAGGGCATGTTTAATCTCATAGCTATAAGCCAGCTCATTCTTTTCTGCCTCTAGTCTCATCCAACTGGACATGGACCAGAATATAATTGTAATGGAAGTGTCTTCTGACACCTGCCTGAGACACGGCACATAGTAGTCTGTGTGCACTACAACTCCGTGCAGCCACTGGACTGCATTGGGTTTCTATGTGACAAACTCAGCTAAAATTGAATATGTTTATACTTCTCCCTCAGATATTCCCAAGAGACTGTAATTCACTTCTTCTATATGAGAAGCTAGGGGCTCCATTATGAAAATAAGGGACAGGGGAAGTTTATCTGTGAATGCCTTCCAGTTCAAGAGTCTAGCCCTTGAGACTTTGGTTTGTTGAAAATCTGTTCTTCCTTCAGAACTGACTGATGCGAGACTTTCTATTGTTAGGTTTCGGGAAACGTATTTTAGAAAAATATAATCCAACATAACTGATTTTAAGTGGGCAGCTAATAGTAACAAATTTAAGAATGCATTTTAGTGAAAGAAGTGCTTTATGATGCCAGATTAGGGCCTAAAGTTATTACAACATGTTACCATTGTTCACTGCTATTAGAATATCTCAAAGAGTAGGTGGCTGTAATGCAACAATGTTCATCAGTCCTTTTAACACACACCTTTCAAAAAAAAGGTGTAACAGCCATCCAAGCTGCAATCACCATTATAGCTGTAATATGCTGTATGACAATGGTATCAGCCCCTTCTTGTTTTTATCTTTAAAATAGAAAGGGAGATACAACCACTCTTTCTTTGTTCCTTCATTGTCATATTACAGAGCCCTGCAGAGGAAATAAAATACAGACTTGTTTCTAGTTTTCCACCAATTCCAATGACTCCTATTACCTGCAGCTCACAACTGTAAAAAGTGTTTGAACTGCTCTCCTGACCTTTCCCACATGCTATGGAGAGGCACCTTTATAAATAATGTGAGCCAAGCCAAGCCAAGTCAAGCCAAGATGTTACGGTCTCAATCATGCGGAGCAGTGGATGGGTTCTGTATGGCATCTTTAGAAGGCTGGAAGATCTATCAGACTTTCAGATTAGTTGTTATCACTAAAGTATTCAGTTTCTCGTGATGTTCTGTATTGAAATTTGCAGGTCTACAGTAAGTGCTGAGACTATTGCAAGGCTCCTTTGGTGACTCATTTATGTCTACTAGTGAAAGCAAAACAATAAATAATAATAATAATAAAAAGATAATCAATCATGTGTATTTCCAACTTCTGCCCTATAAAAGTAAAGGAAAGTCTAGATTTGGGTAACCTAAACGATACTCCTAACCAGTAGACATGAAACATGTCTTCTCTTATGAAAGGTATGATAGCTAGCATCAGAAAAATAATAGATGGGCTGATTTTCCAGAAAAGACCCAAATCAACTCCAAAAAAAACAGTAGAACAGGAAAGTAAGAGGTTCTTTGAGGATGGCTGCATAGACAGACTCTCTGAGCAGTGGCCAAGAATTGACAGCCACACAGGAGCAGGCCTTGCTTGAGGCACCACAAATCCCAGAGATCAGAGCATTTCTGTCCCCCACAGGAGGCAGGAACAACTACCTCCCCATATCTTGGTCTGCTCTGACCTACCAGCTCCCAACATCCCTCTTCAATAATCTAATAAAATCCAAGGTGACAAAAAAGCTGTTCAGGCGGAAGACCTGTGTTTTCTTTAGGTGTCTTTCACCACTTGCTGGCGTTTAGCTCATTCTCAGAGCTTTGCTTTCCTTATCTTTGAAGAATTATGATAATAGCAATGGATTTGCAGCTCCTCATGCAAAGGATACCACTCTTAGTATGTAAATGCAGTTATTGTTATTATTGCATAAATAATAACATATTTGTATTGCACTGTCAGATCCTGAATAGAAGAAACAGGATTCAAAATTTACTTAAGTAGCCAATCATTAATGCTCCACCCTATGAATTATCAATACATCCGAAGAATGTATTATTATGTTGCAGAGATTGCACTTCTCTCCAATCTTTATTAGGACCTTAAGAAGGAAGTAAATAAAACATTAGTGAAACTGATAGGTGAATGGGAGGAGTTGGTATAGAA
>JAUBNY010000729.1:2406946-2423875 GCA_032275445.1 Crypturellus soui
GTGAATTCACACAATTCACCTTTGTGTCAAAAAAACCTGCAGCAGTAATGTTGCTCAACAAACAGCATAAATTATGGCATGCAAAATCATTGCCTAATGTTCAATATCATTAAATATAAAACTATACCACGCAGCAAAGTTGCTCAACAAGTGATGCCATGCATTACACAATAAATACTGAAACACCACTACACAGCAAAATTACACAATAAAATGTGAAGAAACTTTATTCCCATTACTACTCCTACACAAAGATTTCCCATTCATATAAAATCAAACTTACTTATTCTCTCCAGTTCTTACTTCCATGTAGTACTGGACACCCAAGTCTGTCTTAACTCTATCCTCATTATTCAGCTGGACCTTCCGGCCAGCAGGAATCTTCTGTGTCCCTGGACTCCCTTGAAGGGACTGTGTAGAGCTGTGACACGTGTCCCACTGAGTCCTGTGCTACTTTATTTCCATACTGTAATGATCTGACCTTTTTTTTTTTCCTCTCTATATCATGCTGCTTAAAAATCAGTCATCCCTTTCTGAAATTTTTTTGAGTGTATATGATGAATGCAAGTGATTCTTTTTTTTGAATGATATCTCAAATTTTAGCATCAAATATGTTATTCAAAGCAATTTGGTTCTTTTTAAAAAGAAAAAAAATGCATTTAAAGACTATTTGAGAATAATAACAATATCCTTACTCCCTCCTGCCCACATATATTACTCAGAAAGGTATTTTCAGTCTTAGTCTTAGTGTTTAATGTTTTTCCATGTTAATATCTTGAAACAGTACTTTTCTCCCATTCTTTGACTCTTTTTTTTTCTTCTGTGAAAGCCATAAAATCTGCTGTAATCAGGTATTCCTGAGAAATGTGAAGGAGAGTGTTAGGAAGCCATAAACTTTAAAGAAAGTTTAGAAAGGACAAAGACGTGTTCTTGGCAGTCATCAAGAGAGGAGGTGATGTTCAGGGGGACCGTTTGTATCAGGGAAGGTATCTAGGAATTTTGTGCTATTATTTCTTCACAGACCTGGGACCAGTAGCATATGCAATAGTCAGGGCAGGGCTGCCCTCTCCCTGTTAGCTCAGATTGCTGGTTGGGCTTAGATTTGCCAGGAAGGATTAAGGGTATGATTAGATGACTGAACAAGTGACTTAAAGGGAGGTTCCAGGCTGAAGCAGAGAGAACTATTAAGGTGAATAATTCAGGACACAGACCAGGAAAGAGGAATGTGGAAATACCAATTGTGAGTGAGGAGTCTACAAACATACGGGAAAGGGCAATGGGATACTATGGCCAGAAAAGGAGGCTTGTGAAATCCTGAATCCCAAATACTTATTTTGGAGGAGCTGATTAATTTGAATGTGTTAAGCTGAACAATGGAGGGAATTACAGACTTTGGGCGAGATCATTGTTCTTGGAGCTTGGAACTGAAGTGAGGCAGGGCCATTCCAGGGCACGTGGGATTGCTTTGGAACAGTACCTATTTACAGCTGTTGCACTTAATAGGATTATGGACTCTTTCCATCGAGAAGAAAGGAGAGAGCAGAAAGATGCAGACTTTCACTTCAGCGGTAGGACAGTCTTCAAAGTTCATCTTCAAAACATCTTGTGCAAGAGAGATACCAGCTGTAGCTTTTTTCGGATGGGTTAGAGTGCAGGTCAATGAGAATGGTGAAGGCAGGGGAACGTTTGCAGCTGCTTGTCTTGAAAGTCGTCAGGTGAAGCTGCTTCCATGGGAACTCAAATTGATGCAAAAAATGTTACCAGGAAAATCTTAGCCTGTAGTTTAAATGTACTGATATTCAATAAATTAAGACTTACCTTCTTTTTAGCACAAGAAACAAAGAACCAGAAGAAAATGCATCTTCCTTTCCCTCATTCTTTTCCTTTGCAAAAAACAAATATAGCTATAGAACCCCGAGTTTCCATGCTTTAGGGAAATCCATTGGGGTGGTTAGCAGAACAGTGGAATTACCTGACTGTAAGTAGTGCCTTTTTGTATTTGAGATTTTGCAGCAAGGCTGGAAGTCGGAAGAATCCTTGTTGCAGTTCTTAGGAGGGTGGAGATGGGAAGAGAGAACAGAGAATAAGATAAAGATCCATGAAGTCTGTTTGACAGAAAAAGCAGAATGAGTTCCTAAGCTTTAGAAGGGCTCACTGAGCACCACACTGTGATTTGACACAATACTTGGTTTGCAGATGTAACTTCTTTTCTTGAAGAAACAGGTTTCATTAGATTGCAGAACTTGGAAGATATACACCTGAACAAAATAGATACAACTCAGTTTTGCAAAATGAAACATCAATCAGAAAACAGTTGTGAAGTTGAAATCTCTAAATGGAAGTTTTGAATTACTGAGCATCAAGAAGTGGAGTCTGAGAGAGCAGCCTGAAGCAAAGCTGACACAAAGAGAAACTGAGGGGTGAGAGGGAGACTTCTCCTTCCTGAAATGAAGGAGGAGCAGTTGCAGGTAATCATCCACAATTCTCAGTTTCAGCAATGAGATGAAACACAGAAAAAAGCCTTCACAGAACATCGACAAGAATGTGATACAAATTTCTGTTTGAGCGCTCACCAGCATGCCCTGGCAGTAAAGGACAATGCGTGAATAAGGTGGCAGAAAGAAGAGATGATCCTGTCATGAGAGCTGGACAGGAGGAGGACAGAACTGGAGTTCTGAAGACTTCTGTAAGACTGTGCATATGTCCTTTTCCCTCTTTGCTTTTCCGTTTTTCTCAGAAGATGTTGGATATTATGGATTTTGTTAAAGTAGCTTCTTTAAAAAAGGTTGGGAAAATTCTTTATACTGAGTTTAAACAACTCAGCAGCATGACCTTAGTAAATACTGTGAATGCCCAGATGACTGTATGTTTAGGATTATAGCAGAGCATAAATCGCTTGTGGAGTTCTTGGCATATCATGTCCTCAGATGAGGATGCACAACACTGCTGAGGTGCAAAGGTGCATCTTGTGGTGATGAAGGAGCCACAGACTGCAGTGAGAGGTGAAGAATTCTTCATGGTTGAAAAGCCTTTGGTGTGAGGCTCAGATGTCGATCCTGAGGACTGCGCTGGTTACGTAAATTGAGCTTAGTGGTCGAGCTCCTGGTTGTAGGTGGCTGGACCTTTGGTTTTCCCTCCTTCTCTGGTTATGACTAGAAGTTGCCTCTGTCATTCTGTACTTATGCTGGGCTCAAGGGTAAAGAGTTTTGTAGGAGGGCTGTAGTAGAGCAATGGAAGACAAGAAAAGGTTGTTTTCAAGACAGTGATTCCATCCTGTGTAACCAGAAATGGCTGTCAGGCTACCTGAATGCTAGGAGAGAGAAAGATATTCTTGCTGGATGAATAATAGAGGAAGATGTAGGCAGCTTAGGCTGTAGTTCCTTCTAAGGGCTTGTCACGGAGAGTGGGTGAGGCAAGGCTCCACTTTTCCTCTGCCAGTCTGGACAGGCGCTTGGAGTTATTAGATCCACGTGGGAAGGATTAAGGGAGTGCTTGGATAAAAGTGACTTAAAGGTTCATGCTGACATTACAAGAACTTTGGGAAGAAGAACGTGGTAGGACACAGGGCTGGGGGAAAACGCTGCTGTGGTGTGTACAGAATGGTCCTTGAGCTGAGGCAAACAGGACTGAGCATGGATGGCATGGGAACCTGGATCTAAATGAGCATTTGTTAATCTAATCAGATGAAGAGATGCTCATGAAAAGAGCAGGAGCTTTGGTTTAATAAAGAGTGTTGGTGTGAGGGGAGTCCACCTGGAAAGCGGGTGCTGGAGTGGCCAGCTCTTGTCAGGGAAGTGCACTGCTCTGAGCGGCAGGCTGCTACAAGGCAAGGTTTGATGCCTGTCTTCCAGGCTATATATTAAAACACCATTGAAGCTACTGTTGCATTTTGCAAGGTATTATTTTGTGTGTGAGCTGTCTGAGGCTTTCTACCTGACTTACACTCTTTGAGGAAGATATCGGTGGCAGCCATAGTTTCTGGGCCTTGTTTAGCAGTAATGTAAGTGCAGCCGTGCTCAGGACTCTAGTGATTCAGAGCATTGGGGCTTCAAGACCTTCTGGGATTTTAAAGCCATAAACAAAGGCAGCTCTGAAACTCAGGCCTATGCTGACCTAGGTGGCAGCTGTGCGAGGGTTGTTCAGTACTGTCCCCTCAGTCACAGGTAACACAATAGGTAGCTCTAAGGCCAGCTGAGAGATGTACCACCTGCAATGTGGGCCTTGTATGGACTCCCATTGTTTGTGTTTATATCCTAAAGGTAAACTTTGCCTCCCTTTCATGGAAGGTGAGGGGGAATAAGCTGCCCCGCTTTGCCTTACGTTTGATGCCGGGTAATGGCCGGCCCCGGGACTAACTCCTCCCAGCTGCAGCAGGTGATGCATGGGGTGGCAACTCTGCTCCTCCATTTCACTAGTTGGATCTGGGACTCCTGTCCCGGAGGCTCCTTTAGCCCCGTGGTAATGTGCTCCGCTTGCACCTCGAACCACTTCTAGCTCCACTGTGTCCGTCTGCCTCCCGGGTGTTCTCCTCCACTGTAGCGTAATCCTGCTCTCTGAAACATGGCTATTTGCTTTATTTCTATCTTATTGCCCTTAACGGGATTCCTTAGTGCTCTCTGCAGTCTTTCAAAAGTATCTTTTTTCTGGGTCCTAGGTATGCTTCAGTTTACCTGCTTGAGCATGGTGTTTCCTGCTCCTTTTCCTTTTTCCCTCTCTCTTTCTCTCTCTTTTTTTTTTTTTTTTCCCAACTACAAATATTATCTACTACTTTCCCTCAAAAGAGAAATGGAAATGTGAGTGATCTTTATATTGTTTACTGAATGGTCATATAAGGTTGTTAGGTGAAGGGCACTTATCTCTCTACTTCTACATACTTCTAATCCTAAATCATCATTGTGATGACCTATTCTTAAATCGTTTAAGATATGACTGTAAAGGAGAAAAAAATAGGAAATACAGATGCTAAATTGAATGCTTGTGCTGTAAATAAAGCACTTTATAAGCATTTTTTCCCAGTTTTCATTTAATGTATTAATAGTTTACGTGGAATAGCAGTGTCCAATAAAAGTACTTGCATTAGAGTACCCCCAAAATGCTTTATAATTAGACAAGATGGCTTTTTTATTGTTGTTTTTTGTCCCTTGATCTCAGCGTTTGTAATACGTAAGCTTTTCTGTCAAGTGTGATGAATTGTATTTCAAAAACTACTAGGGAAACTCAAGTTTGGGGCAGTATGTTACCAGGAAAGGTAATTGACTTACCTCAGGTAAAAAGGTAAGACTTAGTTCTGACAGTCGCCTGGGTATGATATTATCTCACTACTAAATTTATTATTTTACTACTGCTATGGTTAGTGAATGAACTAACCAAAATGTGAACCATCACATTTTGAGGCATGGGATCTTTTCTTGGTTCAGTTCATATTTGGAAAACAAGAACAGTGTTTCAAGATGTCTTTTCTTGCATTTTTGTTTTTTCTCCCTAGACTTGTTGCTCGTGCTGCCTCACTGAGAACATGTTGAGGGAAATGTGGTAAATGTTTTACAGTGTTCCTTCTATGGAGGCTTCAGCTGGTACTCTTGTCTTGGGCTGAGAGAAGACCTAATGTACTTCACGTCTTCTCCCCCTGAACTTTAAATATAGAAGCTAATAGGGTTCAGTAAGTTTTTTCTACAGATTTTATTTACTCTGTACAGCAGCAAAATTCTGTAAAATCGTATTCACAGCATGGCTGAGGTTGGAAGGGACCTCTAGAGATCATCTAGTCCAACCCCTCTGCTCCAGCAGGGACATCCAGAGCACGTGGCACAAGGTGGCAACCAGGCAAGTTTGGAAGATCTCCGGAGAAGGAGACTCCACAACCTCTCTGGTCAGCCTGTTCCAGTGCTCTGTCACCCTCACAGTAAAGAAGTTCTTCCTGAAAGATTGCTGAGAGCAGCATCCTCATTATGATGCAGACAGAAGAAAATGGGCAGTTTATCAGAGGGCTGAGGTGCAACTTCTCGCTAATGCTGCCTGGGAGCCTCAGAGTAGGTCTCAGTTGCTGGTTTGCACGCGTTCGATCGCTGCATTCAGGAGCTACAAAAGTCCTTCTGCAGCCCAAATCATTCTGTGGCTCTGACAAAGGTGGCCTTGCCCTGTGCCAGTCATCCGGCCAGGCACTTCAGTGCTGCCCATACCTGTCCTGCGAGACTGGAGCACCCAACACATGTTGCACACTCTATGGTGGTTAAGACGTTGCAGAGTTTATTAATGAAAGCTGTTGTAAATAACCCTTGATGTTTACCAAGGAAGTTAGCTTTTAACTGAGGAGGATCTGGGAAAAAAAAATGGCTACAGGTGTTCACCTCCTTCAGCATTATAACCCATGAATTATATTGGTTGGACCATAGTCTAACTTGTTATTGCAACATAAAATGTTCATACATCCTACAGATTACAGTTCATTAATACCCCTACAGCTTTTTTCACAGTGCCTTAAGAAATACCACAGTGATGTAAGCTAATGGCATCTCCTAAGTTCTACAGGATAGTTTGGGCTGAAATCAGAAACCCATTGTAGAAGCTAAGCTTGTCCAAGTGTTGGGTGTTTGTTTTGTTTTGAAGCAAGTTTATTTCCTTAGAAATACAGAGATGCAGGTTTGATCATAGGGTTTTGTAACTAATTCACAAATTGTAACCTGGAAGGGAGAGTTTTAGTATCTCTTTACCTAGTAACTTGTAACATTTGAGAAAAGATTTGCAGTTGTCACTGGACTGGGAATGCATCTTGCTTTTGTGTCATTTGGGAATAGTAAATTTTCACGAGCCAAAAAAAAAAAAAAGCTACATATTTTGAGGGCTTACTACCATGCCCATCTTATGTGAACTTCAATAAAGATGTATTTTACCATTCCTAGAAGTCCAATCTTCACAAATACTCATAATCAACAGAGAAAGTAAATAAATAAAATTGAATATGGCAGTCTGTTAGCCTTGAAAATCATTTTTGACTTGGTGGTGAATTGATGTGACTCATGAGCTTAATTCCATTATTATCATTACCTTAGACACGGCATGTGCTGCAATTGGTGCAAACCGGGCTCAAAGATAACATGATGTTAGTGACTGAGTTGTGACAGTCCCAAGAAGTTACAAGACTAGCTGTTTTGGGGAATTATCTGCTCTTGCTACTTTAATGGTATTTTGTCATTTTTGCATTTATGCAAGTGTTTAACAACTCTTGGAGATCTTCTTCATAGCTGGCTGTGAGGTTTACCTGACACTGTGTGTATCTTGAAAGAAGGCAGAAGAGTCGATTAAAAAACCCTGGAGTTTAACACAAAGCTACATCTAGTTGTAGTCAATACCTGGTAGTCTTATCTGTAGCCCGACTGGTTTTGGTTTGGGCATCTCTCCCACTTCTGGATGGAACAGGATTTGTACAGCGGAACTTGCAATCTTAAAATCTGTTTCAGAGTGTATGCTGCCATTATGTGTTGTGGTTGCAACTGACCTTTTTATTTATTTTAACTCTTGCATCTTTATACTTTATTAAAGTAGTAGCTGTCTTAAAATTTGGATGCTTCTCAGCCCAAAGGATTTATTCTGTTCATGGCTAGTTAAAACCTGAGGGTGAGCAAAATACTTGATTCAAATATCCCCATTCATTCTTTGAAGATCAAGGTAAACCTAATTTCTTTCTACTGCTCTCTCAAAAAGTAGCTTAAATAAGAAGGGCAGCTATTCTGCTGTTATGTTGGGCTTTTATCAGCTTTTGTCACATGGTCGTTAGTTTTACCAGTTTATTTTTAATGTATCCTAGCCATCACTGATGTTACAATGTTGTGTTTGGTGACACAGAATTGTTCTGGAAAGCCACCCTGACTTGGCTCATGTAGTTGTCACTTTTGCTCAGGAGCAATCACAAGCCTAATATAAATGTTTGGAGAGTATCCAGAGAGAATCAATTAAAATGATTAAGAGATTGGAAAATGTTTCTTCTCCTGAAAGACCCAAATGGGAGGAAGTGAAATTTTCATGATAGGTGGGTCTTCAGTCTAGCAGAGAAAGGTAGAACTGATTCGTGAAGTTTAATTTGAATTTGGTTTTAGGAGCCAAATTGTAGAGTGGGTGCAATTAATACATCAGATGTTAAATGTTCTGCTGGATCCTCTGCCTCTGAGAAAGATATGGTCAATTAAGACAGCCAAGTCTGCTAAAGAAGATGCCTTAGCTCATATAAATGGGTTAAAGGAGGCTTCTTGTCTCTGTTTCACAGGTTGGACTAGATTGCAGTGGCTCTAAGTTAGATAAAGGTGTCTCTTATTCTGTTGGACTTCTTAGGAATATATACAGTGCCAGAAGACTCTCTGCAAGCATTACCAGGAGATAAAAACAAAAAAGAATCCTAAAAGGGACATTCCTTGTGTCCCAATCACTTTGCTGTCCCACCTTAGTCCCCCTGCACAGCCTCTCCTTAAAAGATGTACAGATTTTTCTCTGACTGAGCAGAAGTGAGGCTGTAGACGTGTTTGTGTGCTAGATACAAGCCTACAGGTCTAGCTCTGAGTTGATTTCTACACTCTATCTCATGACTTTTTATATAGAAAAAAATTAGAGGTCTAAAGTGAAAAGTGCAATCGATCATCAACATCGAAGCAGACAAGTTAATTCTAGCACTGACAAACTGTATGTGGTGTGCAAGAAAATGATTCTTTGAAATTTCTCTGTTAAAGCTGTAATAGTGTGGGATTTGTTGTTGTAACAGTTTTTATAAAAAAAAAAACTAAGGTGCATGAAGTTATGTTTCTGACATTTATTATATGGTATATGTTTGCATTTTGTAATTTGCTTCAGTTATAGTGCTGAGGGAGCTAACAAGATGTGTGAAAAGTTAGAATAAAGAAGCAGTGGTCATAGAACAATCCTTTAAATAAAAAAATCAGCTTTGCCTTACATAGTAGAATTAAAATTTTATCCTTGTGAAAGGAAATCTCTATTTCTTGAACTTGGAACTTTAGAAGGACTTCTTGTCAAAATAAACAGCAGATCTACAGAGAACTCCCATTGTTAAGAACCACTTTTAGACAGTTACCCTCACCTCTGCAGAGCCTTTAGAAAGGTAATTGGACAGATGGATGTGCTGGATTGGACTGTAAGTGTCTTTGCTCTGAGAATAGTATCAATAGCTATTAATAACTTTGAAAGGCTCTCCAGATAAATTAGTGAGCAGCAACCTTATAGCTGAGGAATACATATGTTGTTAAGCTAAAACCAGATGCTTATTAAGTATTGATTTTAAATAAAATATTGGTGCAGGAAATTTCAAAAATGGTTATATATTTTATTTATTATCTCTGAAACGAATATTAAAAGGAGAAGTAGTCACCTTTGCCTGAGTTCAGGAGTCCTCTGATGAATGTGCAAGTAAGTGCTATGTGTTTGTTTGAAGTTGGTGGTCACCGAGGAAATAAAATTGATTCTACTCTCTCTGATATACAGGAAACTTAATCATCTCAAATTCTCAGTGTAGTGGAAGGAAATGCTGAACTACTGTTAAAGGAAGTATTTTCACATTAATACACTTGCAGTGTGTTTTGTGGGAATCTTTTAGGATTTAATCTTTAGAATGTCATAAGTGCAGATTTATTGAATTTTATTCTCTTTCTTCTTCCATGTTCCAGTATAGGCTATGTGGATTGGGTCCTTTGGCCATTACTAGTTTTGCTGTTCTTTAGATCTTTTTAGTAGTCTTGCTTTTGCCCTTATACTGACAGCAGAGCGAGAGGGCTTCATTTGTGTATTTCCTATTAATTGTACCACACAATAAGGAATTAAATCCCACAAGCATAAGTACCTCAGAGCAGTTTGTTATATGTGTTCCCCTGTTTCTTATTCTGGTTTTGCAGTGTGAGACTGAAAACTTAAATATACAAAATCACAGGTAAACTTTATATAAGGAAAGAATATGAAATCTTGATATACAGAAAAATAGTTTTCCAGGAGAAACATATTAACAGATGTCTTATTTTATTCTGGAATTGTATTTACAATGAAACACAGCTTTAAATTTTTATTTTAAATCTTCTACTGCTTTACAAAAAGCAACATTCCTGTACTATAACCTTTTCTACCATCACAGTCGTTTTATTTGTGATCAAATTAGAATCTGGGTCTTAGGATTTGAAAGACGGACGCATTAATCCCCTGAAAGATTCAGTCACTCTCTGTCAGTTCTAATCAGGTAAAGGCATTTGTCATTTTGCTCCAAAGCAGTTGGAAGGATTCAGGGAGTTTGCCTTTCTACTTGGTGCTTATTTCATTTTCAAATAATTATCTACTGCGTGTGAATATTGCAGGGCTTAGTACAATCACATGTCCCTTAAGCTACCAGTCTTCTCCTGTTCTCAGAAATCACTTGTAGTCATCACAGCAGCACCAGCTAATAAGTAGGACACAAAAGCATGTGGGTTTTTTGTTTTTGTTTTTTGTTTTGGTTTGATTGATCCTAAGGAAAAGGGAAGTATACTGGAAGGCTTGTTTCTTAAACAGGTGACTTGAGTGAGTGAATTTATCTGGTTGGTTTGAAAGAGGGTTTATCTGAAAAGAAGCTTGGAACTGTGTCTGTGTAGCTGGGTGGGTTTTTTTAATGTAACACATTACAAGCAGGCTTGTCTGAAATTAAGTTGTTTTTGCAGTGCCTTCTCTGTAACTATAACAGCGCACTGAGGTGGTTTAAAACTGAGCAAGTGGCTGTTTGTTTTTCAGGCAAGATCTTATGAACAAATCTTAAAATCTAGGAACTCTGGAGTCGTATGCACTCTCCTAAATGCCCTTAAAATAAGTGTATGATGTTGTTCATAATGAGCATAATAGAAATTACGAACAACTTGTTTTTGGCTGTTAATATTCTTCTGTTTGGCTTGGCCAGGATTTACTTTAGAACTGTGTTGACTGGTGTAAGATGGAGTTTTCCCTCCTACGTGGGCATATTTTGTTCACAGTGTAGTTATCCTAGGAGAGGTCAGACCAATGAAATCCCAGTCTTTGATTTTCTCCAGTTCAGTTCTTCATTTCTGTGGTACCTATTGAAAGTAGGCAACAGAACTGAATAGAGATTTGATGAGGCACGAGGAGAAGCCTACGTGCAGCTGGGCTTTCATAAAAGTTTTGTCTCCCTCTTCTTCCTTTCACCTCGAGTGAGTCCTCATCCTCCTTCTAGAAATCAGGAAGATATCTCTTTATCTCTCTTGCCCGCAGAAGATATCTGGAATAGGTCAAGCTTTACTATTTTGAGCAGTGAATGGTAATACTTAGCTCCCAGGTAGAATTCAAATCTTCTTTTGCCTTTTCAGTATTGTCATTGTAGCAGTCAGGACCTCGTAGGCTAGAGAACAGGAGCTGGTTCTCTGAGGTGTCCTTTGCATCTTTGTCCACTACAGCGCAAAGTGAGATATAGATTTGGTTAAAGCATGTCACACTGCTATCCCCAGAATGGTTTCTAATTTAAGAAGCAAACCTTTCATTTTGCTTGGCAGAGATGAATCTTTGGACATTATTTATTATCTTGCAGAAGATGAGGGTCTGTTTTTCTTCCTTTTTTTTTTTAAGTCATGTGATCTGTTAAATTTGCATTGATAGAGTAATTGCTAAAAGCAAACAGGAACTGAAGTGTAAGGAGGACAATAATGTGATAGTTGCAGCATAGTCAGGTATCTCTAGCATCCAAAGAGGTCTAGAAAGTGGGGCTGCTCTGCAATGTCCTGAGATTAGGACAAGGCAGTTGTTATTCCATACAGTGCCAAATGTTGTAAAAACTTACTGAGAAGAGTATTATTTGCTATGTGGTGATCAAACCCTGTCATGGACTGAAAGCAAGGAAGTAGAGCTTGTGCCATGGAAGTCATCTCTGCAGATCACAGTGTATGGGAATTATCAAAAATGCAGAGGGTCTTACAAAATCTGCTCCTAGAATAAGGTCCTAATTTCTCTTCTGACTTATCTTTATAGTTGAATTTGAGATTAGAAAATTATGGTATCGTTTTCTTGTCTGTCTTTGGGTCACCGTGAAAAAGAGTTTAACTGTACTGTTGTCTGTGGGTTTGCCCACAATTAGCTGAAGGTATTTTAGATATTTAGGCTCCCTGAGGAGCACTCTGCGTTGCTTGAAGCATCTGGAGATGCTCAACTATCCAGGTAGATATTTTGGAGATGGGCAGAGTATTGATAATTATTGATTTATTATATTTTTGTCTATTAGTGTAACTAGAGATTAGCCTACATACGCAAGGGAAAAAACTGCTGAGTAAGAAGTCATCATTTAATACAGTCTCTTTCCTCCATAGCAGATCTATCTTCTAATCCTAGTTCCTTTGGCTAAGAGTGCTTTTTTGACAAACATCCAGCACTTGATAGAGTAAATTCTGGGCCCCGGAGTATGTGTAAGTCTAGATCCCTTGAGTGCCTAAAGGAAACTGTAAATAAAACTTTGGTCTCCCAAATGCCAGCATAGAATACTCTAACTAAAGCCATTCATTTAAACTGTTTTATTTAATAGTTTTCTAGTAACCTTGTCACTCTTCTCTCTGAAGTGTGTGAGACTGACATGCATCAAGTAACAAAGGCACTTGTCTGTCATATAACCTGGGTAAAATTAGTTGGAGGCAATTGGATACCTGACTCTAAACTAATAAAAGCCACTAGTTTAGCCATATTTTTGCCAGATTTCTCTATTTTCCACTTGCAGTGTTGTTGAGCAGTTGATTCTGTTGCTGCTGTGCTCACTGCTCATCACGAAGAAAACTTTTGAGGGTTGGATGGGTGAGGGAGGTTGGATTGGGCTCAGATTTTTTTATTATTATTTTGTTTTGACTTGTAGAACTAGACAGTAAATTGTTTAAAGTAGTGAATCTCTATATGAAGATTTTTTTTGACTATTTATTTTCTTTAACCTTCCCAGTTGAGATATAATATGCTCATTCTTTCTATCTACTCCAGGAAAAAGGAATGCTTGACAAACAAAATACCTAAAGTAATGATGATATAATTTTACCTTGATTCCTTTGTGATTCCTTTTGTTTGTCTCTTTCCCCCTCAGACAAACGTGTTGATGACTGGCCATTGATGCAGTCTCCCTTTCCAACACTGACTATAAGCACTATTTATCTCCTCACCGTCTGGCTGGGCCCCAAATGGATGAAGACAAGAGAGCCCTTCCAGTTACGTTTCCTCTTGGTTGTTTACAACTTTGGCATGGTTCTACTCAATTTCTTCATTTTCAAAGAGGTATGTATGCCCTCTCTCAGGAGGGGAGTCCTGTTTAAGTCTGAGAGTGCATAGAAACTGAAAAATGAAAATTATCTTATATAGTCATGGTGCATCTATTGAAGATAAATGTATTGTGCAGATTTTAAAAGCTGAATTTGCCTTTCATATAGGTGTTTTTATAACTACATGCCATCCGCTTGTGAACACATATACTAAATTAGTGTAGTATACTAAATTAGTGTAGTATACTGAATTAGTGTAGTAAATAGTAGTACTTACTAGTATATACTAGCTAGTTCAGGTTCTTCTTAGATTTATGTTAGTGCAGAGGTCGACTAAAATCATTAAAGGTTTAACACTTCTGATTTTTTTTTTTTTTTAATTATCCTAAAAGGTGTCAGAATGTGTCTTACTACAAATTAAGTCATTGCCTTCAGTATTTTTATTACTTTTAGCAATTCATAGCAATTCAAACATACATTGTATGCTTTGTGGAGAAACATCCTATCTGGAAGTTTGTTTTTTAGAGTAAGAATGCAGGAAAGGTTACGGTGTTCAGATATTGAGTTTGTAAAATTCACAAGTATTACAATATAGTAATTGTATATTATTTGAATAATAATATATTATTGTTATAACAAGTAACATATACAACAACATGTATATGTTACTTGTTCCAAGTAATAACAAGTTCTTAAGTGTTGCTGCGTTTTTCCTTTCTTAGGTTTCCTGCACAGAGGAAGCAGCTCTTTAGCAGTAGCTAAGCGGCACTGATCGTCCCCACATGGTGGTTCAGAATGTAGCTGTTGCTAAGGAGCAGTTTTATTTTACTGTGACTTTGCTCATGTGGATTGAGGGTCGCCCTTCTGGAAGACTTTAGATCTTATATTGACAAAATCCATTTCCAGAAGTAAGCAAGGAAGTTGTGCAGTTAAAATGACAACTTTGCGGAATTCTTTTCTTGGCGATCTGTTCCATACTTCTGCCACCAAAGTGGTAGGATATCTGACAATTTTCTGTATATGAACCATTCCTCAAAGTTCCTATAACAATATTGCTGTCTGCTTTAGGCCTGTTTCAAGGCATAGTTCAGTAAAGCTAATTTTACCCATTTTTACCTCAGTGGCCATTATCTCTAAACTGACTCATTGCACTATTCCACTCTGACTAAAATATTTGCTAACTTCCACTGTATGCAGCTCTAGTGATGGCAGTACTAGTATGAGTTTCTGTGGAGTGTTTCCTAGTATGCATAACATCAAGTTGCTTTAATCCAGCTCAGGCACTCCTATGTCCATGAATTTTGTCATGGGTGGTAATAGTTGAGAAGGTTCAGAGATCATCAGAGACTTTTGATGCTGTATAGAATGATGAGGGATTGGGAAGGAAAAAACAAATGAATTGAGGAATTACATATCATATAACATAATCTAGAACATAGTTTAGTACAGACACGGTTGTTTTCACTAGCATTTCTGCAGTTTAGCACTAGTCTTCAGCTTACTTGGTATTATGGTCACAGTTCTTACTTTGTGAAACCTGTTTTTTGTCTCTGCACCTGTATTTAGTAGGCAAAAGTCTTAAACACTCACATGCCTATTTCCTCCTTTAAGGACCGTTAGGAGCATTCACAAAAGATTTTTCTTATTTTGCCTCTTTTCTGAAGTTAAGAGTTACTGTGGTGCTAATAGGAACAGAAGGCTGATTGCTCTCCCACTGCACCAATCTTAACTTCAAAAGTGATCTTGTTCTTTTGGTGTCTTAATCTCGTGTTAAAAAGCTATCCTGATAAATAGTCTAAATCTAGGAAAATAAATTACTACAGGTACAACAGAATTTAATGCTGGCACCAAAACTAAATGTGGGAATCGTGAAATCCAACCATTTTGGCAGATTAAAACTGAAAATCCCCTGGAGAGAGTTGTGCATTTTTTGCAGTGTCCATCTCTTCTCATTTATTTTTCACTCAAATTGTACTGAATTGCCCCAGACTTGGAGTGAGCTGGTGTGCAAACCCTGTTTGCTTACACAGCAATACGCACAGTTGCACAGCATTTCCCAGCCACAGGCAGATCAGTGAGATTTGGGCACTCCAAGCACTTCAGGTGCAAATGTGTTTACTGTGAATGGACTGAAAGCTAATTATTTGAGTTATAGGCAGTTATTTTTCCTTTTGGGAAATAATGAAGCACTGGGCTTTATGAATTTTTGTTTTAGTTGTATCTGTATACTTTACATGTGTACTCTCAGTGCTGTATGCAAGATTAGATGCAAAAGCAAGCATGAGTTCAGCCTAACTGAGAAAAGTGAAATTTGGGGTAAGAGTAGTCAGTGGCTGCCTACCTTTAGCTTGAAGATCTGCCCATATAACCCCTTACAGCTTCACTGTTTACAGGTTATACCTGCTCCACTGCTATATTTTGGTTCTCAACAGGATGAGATTACGTAGCTATATTCAATTTGGATCACAAAATTCAGGAATGTCAATATGAAAAGTATTACCTTAACCTTGTACGTGAAAAGTATTACCTTAACCTTGTACTGCATGGTTTCTAAACAAGTGTGTTTCTTTTCAAGGGAAACTTGCCCAAGTATCACGTTCATCTTTTCCAGTTTAGGTTATTGCAACACACTTTATTTAAAATAGCCTTCCAGGAGCATTTGGTATGTCCCAGGCCACTTCTGTTGGCACAAAAACGTATCATTTTTCTTCATCTAAATTCGGTTAACCTCTTTTATGGTTATCAACACTACCTGTTAAGATTTTTTTTTTCCTGTGTTAGGCTTGGTGTATTGTTGTAAGAATGGTAGATCTAAATTATTTAATCCTTATCTCTTGGAGAGATCTCTCCAATCCATTATTGGAATTGCTCTTCTGTCATTATTAGTGAACATGTCTAGGTGATTTCTATATCTGAAGCTAGAAACCTCTAAGAGAAGATTGATGTTAGTTGATGAATAGTTTAAAGGTCATACTGATTCTTAGTAAATTCCACAGGCTTCTAATTATCTGGGCAAATATATGCAGGAAACATAAATGCTTTTTTTTGGGGGGGTGGGATTTACCTTAGAAGGAAAAAATAGTATAACAATACATTATTGGAACTAAATATTGTCTTTATTCAATAGTAGTTGTGGAACTCATAGGGATATTTAAGATTGTTTTTAATCAGATAAGTTTGATAAAGATATGTACTGATAATTGTTTTAAATATGCTTTATGCAGCATCTTTTCCCTCACACATGGCTTTATTATTTTCAGCTGTTTTTGTCATCAAGAGCTCGAGGGTACAGCTATGTCTGCCAGACTGTGGATTATTCAGATAATGTTTATGAAGTTAGGGTGAGTATTTCCCATTTGTGTAAGGATTTATGTAATATATAGTATTGTGTTGTAGTTTGTCTTGTCTGAAAACTGTTTTTTTTCAGAGTTCTTCTGTCAGCCATGACTATAATCCGTTATATTCTGGCAGGTTGCTTTTGATTTGACTACATTACACATAGCAGTTTAATTGCAATGCATCATATATTTACATTAACATTTATCTAACTGGTACAAAGAAGATTAATCCTAAAGATACCATTCTTGGCTTCATTGGAGGTTGTAGACTTTGTATGTGTACTGTGATTACTGAAGTTCATGTAACCACAGCAAAGGGATAATGTTCAAGCTAGATCAAA
>JAUBNY010000729.1:2423975-2436530 GCA_032275445.1 Crypturellus soui
GTAGACTTTGTATGTGTACTGTGATTACTGAAGTTCATGTAACCACAGCAAAGGGATAATGTTCAAGCTAGATCAAAGCAGATGAGATATGGCAGTTTATGCCGCGATTGCACTTCAGACCCACTGGCGAGGCAGCTTTTTGTCTCCTCTAACCCCTGCTTGGCTTGGTGAGCTCTTGCTGGCACCTGGCAAAGGTATTATCAGCTCATTTCATTGCAGAAGCTTAGGTTTCAAATGTGTGTTTTTTGGAAAGCATTCAATTTGAAATCAAAGAGCAAATGGTTTGTAACTTCCGCAATGGTGCTCATTGGCTCATGTGCCTTATCTTCCGGCAGAGCTGACGCTTGAGAATCTTGCAGCTGTTCTTGCAAGTTTTGTCCTCTACAGATTAGAACACGTTTCTGAAAATGTAATTAGAATGTGTTATGCTCTTAATATGTATAACGCTTGTAATACATTTTGAAAAATGTCTGTCTTGGCAAGGTGGCTATTCATGAGTAGATTATCCAAAAGCCTCTGCAAGTGACAGCAGGGCAGTGAGAAGGATCGTTTTGCTGCTTACACCATTTAGGCAATGGCTGATACTGCAAAAGTGATGACTGTGCATATCTTTTTTTTAGCCCTATAGTCACCCCTTTTTCAGCTTTGCCAATACTGACACTACTTCATTCACTGGCATGCTTCTATTAATAATTTTATTTGAGAGTGACAGAGCACTAGAATAGGTTGCCAAGAGAGGTTGTGGAGTCTCCTTCTCTGGAGATCTTCAAAACCCGCTTGAACATAGTCCTGTGCCACGTGCTCTAGGTGACCCTTTGTGTGCAGGGAGGGTGGACTAGATGATCCCTAGAGGTTCCTTCCACCCTTAAGGATTCTATGATTCTATTTAAGAAGAAAAACTAGCTAAGTTACAAATGCTTTGCAGTTTTTTAATATATGAGAAAAATGTTCTCATACACAACTAGATGACATTGAGAACTGGCATGACAGACATAGGATGAATTTTAATCATAGTTAAGTACAAAGGTGCATATCCAGGTGTCTAATGATATGTTGTATGCACGCAACCAGCCCAGTCTTCATGTAAACTTGACCAAAGATTTGCTTAGTACTAGTTTCTCTACTTCATACCTTAATTTTAAATTCACTTGCTTTTGCAAGGCTGTGCACAGGTCAGACCTGCTCAACAAAATTATCTTCCATTGATCATTATGACAAACAAAAGATTATTATATGAATGACAGCAAAATAACCTGCACCATGTATTTGTGTGATGTGTCTGGAAAAGATGGTGTCAGTATCAGCAAAGAGCAGTATCAGCTCTTTGCATTTCCTGTCTTTCTGCAGTATGCTACTGAATTAGGAAAGCAATACAAATTGGGTTCTCTCAAGCTGTTACAACAACTGGTTAGTTGACAAGACATAGAAAACAAGTAGAAAGCTATGCTTTTCCCAAGTGTACTTTGTTCTCTTGTCTAACCAAAGAGTCTGAGAAAAATTTCTGGCCTGTGTTACAGTAAGTCACACTCTGTGTTCAGGCGTGTTGTTTTTGATACTGTAGGGTGTTTTTAAAAACTTAAGGTTCCATTTGACATCACTTAATCTAAACTTGAAAAAGCAACTCAATGTATCTAAATGTGGGCTCCTTCTTGTATTTCAAGTTGACATCTAAGTTTTTCATCACACCTCTGACAGCTTTTAAGTAGATTTAAATAGTAAATATCCAGTGTCTATTGACACCAGAATTTCTCTGAGGAGGAATTCTGCTCTGCAACAAAAGAATTACGTATATATAACTTTAACTGTAAGAAAATGAGTAAATGAGTCCAACATTATTCATATAAAGGAGGCTCGCACTAACTGAAATGGGAACAGCACTTTGCCCACAAAGCATTATAGAACATGATCTGGAAAGCAACTCCTAAAGTGTGACTTCATTGTATGGGTTAGAAAACTAGAAGAAAAATAATGGGGGGTAAATAATGTGAAATATCACACAAATCACAGGAAATGGTCTAAAGTCTTGGTTCTGTTTCTGTTTTTCTTGGGAAAGTACTACCATGATGCTGCCACATAGTGGGATGTTTTGACCCATATTCCTGTTAAAAATGAGATGTCACGAAACCATCCCTTGTCCTTCAAAGAAAGAGAAGCAAAAGATTGACCATACTGGGTGACAGAGTGTCTTTTTCCTGTTCTCCAACTCACGTTCTACCTCAGGCAGCAGCCAATAGTGATTTCAAGGGACCATGTAAAGTGAGGCAATGGGGGCACTTGCACTGCAGCACCAGTGATCTGCAGTGCATATCTGCGATCTCCTGGGTATAGCAGGAACCACCCAATTGCTGGCAGGAAATTAAGGAGTGTGTTTCATAATTGGCCATGAAAAGCTATGTAGAGAAGGAAGAAAAAGGGGAAAATCCTCAACACGTATTGGAGGAGCATTTTGCTAAACTCTAGTTTAGGAATCGGGATTTGCTAAATGCGAGGTGCTAAATTCTGTGCTTTGGAGTGCTCCTTTGAGAAGTCCACAATTTGGAGTGAACAACTTCTAACATTGTCTAAATTCAGGTATTTAATTTTACCATTTGTGAGTAGCCACTTTCTCTTCTCCTGACTTTTGTGTGTTCTTATTTCCCCGGACAAGACCATTCTGTTATTAGCGTTTTTGGAAATCTGAGAATTAGGAGCCTGGAGCTGTGGAATGTTAGTTAGTTCCTACTTTTAAATGTGTTAATGGTAATCGTAAAGCTAAACTATGGTTGTCTTCTGTGTTGTAATTTTAAGCTGCTTTTTCTTTTCCTGTTTGTGCTTCTGTCTAGAGTTCGAATAATTTCCTTTTATGAAATAAATGCAATAATTAAGGCCATAAATTTGATCTTTATAAATTTTCTTTATTCCCCCATGAAAGGAAAACTTGAGTTAACAAACTTAGCGGTCTTACAACTAAAATTCTATAACTAAAACAAGAAAAAGAGTTCTCTCTAAAAACCTGTGTTTCCTCTTTATTGTTACCTTCTGCCATTGTTACCTTCTGAGAAGTACCCATCCCTTTAAATCCCACAAGGGATCATCAATTCCAACCCAAAATGAGGAAGGAGGCTGCAGGACCTCGGTCTCAGGTTAAAGCAGACGTCTGCTCAAAGGTTTGCAGCAGGCAGAGGTCAGAGGAGTGGACCCCTTGCTGACCCCGTAATCTTAGGCTGTAATGTAATCTTTCTGGGCCATCTGGTGCCTTAACAGACTTAGATTGACGCCTATGAAAACTCCCAGAAAAGGTATAGTCATGACCAGAAGTACTGACTTTTTTAGGATCTCTTTTAATACACATTTTCTATTAAGTTTAATCTTTCTTCCATGTTGTGCCCAAAGCAAGGCTACAAATCGAGTCCTAATTTTTGATGCTTTACAGAGCAAGTTTAATAGTGACCGTGTGTTCCTGACACAGCTTACGCACTGGCTGCGTTGTTCTGCTTTATTTCTGTCCTCTGCCCCGATTGCATGGGTAACCTTGGGCAAATGACTTAATATCTGCTTCATGTTTTCTTTTTTCTACGTCTATAAGCTAATGATCAAAATGCATACATAAGCCCCTGGGAGAAAGCGATACCTGATACCTGTTATGAGAATAAATATAGGTGAAGCTGGATGATGAGAGAGCAAAAAAATCTTTCAGGCTCTACAGGAACATAAAAATAAGCAGGTATATTCCTGCTAACAGGTGAATGCTGTTTTTTGTTCTGAAGTGATGGGAAGCATTTTAATCAGAAGTTCAGGTGATCTTAATCCATGGGTTGCAAATGCTTTCACTGCAAGAAGGGGAATTCCAAAGAAAGAATGAGGTGTGAATAATTTACCAGGCACCTAGAGTGAGCCTGTAATGTTTTAGACATAGAGTACAAGTTTTCTGTGGGATTTTGTCTCTGCTTTCATTTTGCTTTGTTGTTTAGTAAATTGGCAAGTACTGCTTATATTCTACTTTTTGTTTTGAAACAAAATGCACATCAGCTTAACAAGAGCGTTTTTTTGGCAGTTTTTATCTGAGCTTTTGCTTCTTTGCAAGCTTCTCAGAAGGTAGGATCCCCAAGGCACTTAATGTGGTAGTGCTGGCTTGTCCTTTTGTGGATAGAGACCAAAGTGTTTATTGTTAATTCCTGAGATGAACAGATGTTTATCTTTTGTAATTTATTTAAAAGCTGCAGCTTAGCAAATATCTGTGAAAGATGCAGGACTGTTATGCTGATCCATGGGTGTGAAGCAAGGCCTTGATGTGGGTGTTACTGCACACATTACTGCCTGTCCTAGAGGCAGGAGTGTACCAGATATTAAGCAATAGATATTGATAGTTCTTGCAGCTTGCCTGCATGTCTGGGAAGCCCAAGATCTGTGGGAGTCACTTTTCTGTCATCAAGCCTCTCTCCAAATTTGACAGCTGTTAGTAGCTGTTTATGACAGCAATTAAATGACACAATGACAAAATGTGGAGAGTGAGAAGGATATTCAGTGGTGGGCAGGTAGAACTCTGCAGCTTGGCAAGCTGTGCAGTTCCTTTGGGAAAGTGCAGTCTGCAATGCAGAACTGCAGCCCTGTTCCGCTCTTGTGCTGCTTACTTGCTACTGCCACAATCTCCTAAAATGTGAAATCCCCCTGCAATCAGTCAGACACGACTGCGAATTACTGTGAGACCCTCCACAGGGCTGTCCCAGTGCTCTGCACTTCCCCTTCTCCACGTTCGCCTGTCTTGAGGGAGTGGGAACTTGTGCACATTTGGGAAAAGAAACCACCGCTTCCCTATTTGTCTCTTCTCTCTTCCCTGGGGAATGAGGGAGGCGGTGGAGTTACCTTACACAATGTGAAGGCAAATCTGACTTGCCATCAGATGAGTCCTGAAAGACCAGGTCAACTTTTCTCTTGCTCAAAAGGGTGTGTTGTGACATTGACTGCTCTCCTTGGTGGTGGTGCCTTTTCCAGCGTTTTTTCATTTTCACATGTGCGTCACCACCCGGGCTATGTTCTGGTCCCACCCTTGCCTAACAAGCTAGATGACTTGTGATGCCAGCAACTAGACTCACTGCTCTGCTTTGGGATACAGAAGGGAGTCTAGTCCCGCTTGTCGCCATCCCCCATGTCACAATATTGGCAAATCACCCCATGGAACTTCCAAGCTCTACTTGGCACAGTGGGATCCTGGCTTCGGCAGGAATCCACGCTTCCTGGCGCACCTTGGGCAAATTCCACTGTACTTGATGGACTGAGGGAGAAGCTTATTGTGCAGCACTGCCTTGCTGCAGAGCTGGGTCATGTCTCCATACCCTAGGCTCCAAGAGTCTCCCATAATCTCATTTCTTCTGTTCCCTGAAGGGAAGGCAGACTCTGCAGGAATGCTGTTTTTCAGAAAGATCTGCTAAGTAGGCCAGGCAAAGCTGAGAGGAGTATTGCCCCATGGGTTGGGAAATATAGCTCGTACAAAGAGCTGAGATATTCCACCTTATGCACTTGTAATATCAGAAGAATTTTACACAAAGTCACAGCCTTTGCAGTTTTGCTTTATCGTAATATTTCTGCCTTGTTGTTGTGACCACATGAGTACAAGAATCCCTTCAGTAGTATTCCCCCACGAATCCTAGGGTAATAAATGAAAAATTGGACTACTTATGTTCAAATGGTAAACTGTTTAGAGACAACAGGTGGTAATTTTATTTTTTTACTGTAGTGGTGTAGTGTACTGTAGATTCAGAATACTACAACCCTGTCCAGAATAGATAATTGGAGTATTCTTATTATTACTAGTATTCTAATATTGCCCAGCATTTCCTGATTCCCCCTTGTCATATTATGCCATTAACTAGGATTAGGGGAGGGAACAGGTGTCCTTCTCTTGCAGCAGATTGCTGGAGTTAATTTTATTCCATTTCACTTATACTCATTAAAACTCTTCTTTTGTTTTGTTTTTCTTATTACAGATAGCTGCTGCTTTATGGTGGTATTATATCTCCAAAGGAATTGAATATTTGGATACAGTATTTTTCATCCTAAGAAAGAAATTTAACCAAATTAGTTTCCTTCATGTCTATCACCATTTCACCATGTTCACCCTGTGGTGGATTGGTATCAAGTGGGTTGCAGGTGGACAAGGTGAGTTCCACACAAACACATGCACCTTTTTGGGTGGACACAATGCACAGTTATTATTTGGGATGAATAGAAAAGAGCTTTCATAGAATTAAGTGTGATGTACGAGACTATTTAAATAGAAATGGTGTGAAATCTTTAATGTGTACAAATTACCTCTGTGGGAAATGTGGGGGAGGAAAAGGTAGCAGGGACATAGTCTAATGAATTGCAAAATTTTATTTTTCCCCTCCTCCTGGGCATCCGTTGCAGGCAGAGTTTTGTCTTCATAATTATCCTTCTATATGAAGTGCAGAACAAACTAACTGCATTTTTTGCAGATACAGGGAATGCAAAATCTAATTATGGGCCACAATGTATGTGCAAATGTAATAAAGTTAAATAGACATGATATTTGACATTATATCTGAATTTGGGGTTTGCTTTTTTTTTTTTTTTTAAATAAGGAGACACGTATGAAATTCTGAAGCCTTCTTGTGATGGTTTTAGAGCCACTCAACCCATTGGTTGACTTTTAAAAGCTATTCATAATGCCATCAGTCTGTTATTAGTGCTAACATTAACTCTTTTTTTCCCCTCTTGCTTCCAAAACCTATTCCAAAGAATTTTGTTCCATTGTTTTTGCTGCATCCACCCTTTCCTGCATCTACCTCCTATTTTTGTCATTGCTGTCTTTTCTCTCTCAAATTATAAGCCCTATAGAACTTAGAGTTCAGGGAAAAGGTGTGTTTACAATGTGCTTTGTAAGCGTAAGGCACTACAAGTTACTTATGGTAAATGCCTTGTTTGTTTGTTTTGGTCAAACCACCCAAGTACTTTTACACTAGGAGGACTTTTTACTCTCATTTACTGCATATGTCTTGTACTGAGTGCTTTTTTTTTTTTTTTTTTCTTCAGAAGAAAGGAATACTTAAACACAGTATCTGTAACTATGGCTGAATTTCTGCAAAATAGTCTGATACTCAAACAGATACAAGTACTCAAACAGATGTTTCATAATCTTCATTGGTCAACCTGTTTGCTCGTAGTTTTACCTGGCAATTCCCTGGACACCTCAAACATGCTCTTCCATGCATCCTTTTAAATATATATATTTTTTCATTCTATAAATATTTGTGGAATTCCAAGCAATAGTTGGGACTGTTTCCAAACTTATGTCAATTTTGTGGTGTTCCTGCACTGCCTCTTAGTTCTTGCAGTTGCTCTTCTCTGTTTATGGAGGGCTGCAGCATAAATGCACATAGATCTAGTCTTTTGAGTTGATAGCACGACTTACATAGACAGATCCATTATAAATTAAATGACAGGATTTAGACATAGTTTACCCCACGAAAATGTGAATTGTTGGATATTAACAAAAAATGTTTCTACTGTCCTGATGTTTTACATCACAGCCCTTTCATGCCTCTCTGGCAATGTAAAATCTCAAAAAGATAAAATTTGCTTCTATTGAAGCTGTGGATCTTCACAGAGCTAAGGGACTTAATGCAAATGAGAACTATTATTTTTGTTTCCAGCATGAATTGTTCTGAAAAAATGGTCTCTTTCATCAAACTTTCTCATGTTTCTCTATGGAAAGTGTATCTTAAAAGCTTTGCTTATGCATAGCCTAATAGATTAAAGTACAGAACCTGCCAGATACTTCTCTATACGTTGCACTGTGAAACACTGCTTTTAATAGTCCTTTAACAAACTGATTGCACTTATACTGCACTAACAGATCTGAAATGCTCCTGATATGTGTGTCTGTTCAACCAAAATCTATATGGATAGCTCCTTTCTTAAGAAGTTCTGTGGAATATACAGCCCACTGATCATATGAGCAGCTTTTTGTGTCTGTGTATGTCAGCAGTTAGGTCTGTACAGTGGAGTCCTTTAAAGATGGAAGTTCAGCATTCCCTGTGACCATTACATAAATAATATGAGAATAGATTTTTGTTTTGTTTTGAAAATTACATTAAAATCTTCCCTTCTCTTTCTGGACAGCCTTTTTTGGAGCTCAGATGAATGCATTTATTCATGTCATTATGTACATGTATTATGGATTAGCTGCCTGTGGCCCTAAATTTCAGAAATACCTGTGGTGGAAACGATACTTGACCATTTTACAATTGGTAAGAACTTTTTTCTTTTTTTATTTTGAAAATTATTGTCTCTGAATAGATTTGTATGAACATAATTCTGAAACTTTGCAGAAATGCTTAGTCATCTGATCTTTAAAAAGTTATTAAAATCTTATTACAGCTTATGAGTATTGTAAAATCCTTGTATTTTCATAAAGAAATTATTCTTATTTAGTGGCCCAATAAAAATAATTATTCCACTGGAAAAGTGCTAAATAGAAAGCACTATGCACCTCAACCTCAGCTTGACACTGACTTCCCCCCACTGCCACCCATGGCATGCAGCCAGTTACCTAAGGCTGTGATACTGCACCCTCTTACTGGCTAAAGGAAAATCTAGTTACCATGAATGGGTCCCTGTCCACTCTTCTGTTGGTTTAACTTTCATGTTTTATTTCTGTTTTTCCACTCCTATTCCAAATCTACTTTAAGGCTAGTAAAAGACCCCTGGAGATGGAAGCATTTATCTTATTTATCAGAAAAGGTGCAGCACAGATGAGAGTTGTACAGGTCTTCTGATACACTGGTTGTTTCAACTGTGAATTGCAAAGACCTATTCAAAAAGGCAAAGAAAATCCAGATCCCTTAATATTATCTCATTTTTCTATTTTTGAAAACTGGTTCCAGTGGCTGGAAAGGAGTTGACCCGCATGATCCAGCCTATGTGAGCACGTGTGATATGACAGCCCACATTAGCGCCCGCTCCTCACTTTGAGTTCTAGCAGTTTTTATAGCATCCTGCATTGGTAAATGCTGGTACAGCCAGACTTCTAGAGTATATTAAAACTGTTTTAATTCTGTATTTCCTGTCTTCCAGGTACAGTTCCATGTGACTATTGGCCACACAGCCTTGTCTATTTATATTGATTGTCCTTTCCCTAAATGGATGCACTGGGGTGTAATTTTCTATGCTGTCACGTTCATTTTCCTGTTTGGTAACTTCTACTATCGGACATACAAGCTGCCCAAGGAACCTGTAAAGAACGGCAAAATAGCAAATGGTGCTGTTGCAAATGGAGTAAGCAAACCAGAAAATAATCCAGTGGTGGAAAATGGAAAAAAGCAGAAAAAGGGAAAAGCAAAAGGAGAGTAACTTGATCCAGGCCTTAACCATTGCTGGCAGTGAGGAACCTCCAGTTTGGTTTATAAAAGGAAAAAAAAAAACAAAAACGCTATCTATCTGTACCAATTAACCTTAGGTTACTGAAGAGCTAGAACACAGATATTTTCATTATTTATGAAGATTGTTTTAACAACATTTAAAGTTGAATTTCTATTGTAATTATGTAATTATCATGCATATGATCTCTGTGTAAATTTGTAGACTGCTGGTGTTGGTGAATGTAAGGAAGAATTGCAGTGAATTCCATGTTTAGCAGTCCAAAAGTTCATGGTACCATTGATACAACCACTTTTGTGGACATTCACGTTGCGGGTGGGGGAGGGAAGGAAGTAGTGTTTGAATACCTGTGTGGTTTTTTTGTTTTTCACATTTTTTTTCCCAAGAAAAAGATGATTAAATTTCAAATGGTGACGTATTATCTAATGAGAATGCACGGCTTTTCTTGTCCTCCTGGGGGAGTATCTTCAGACACAATTACGTTTATGTGCTGTCAGAGCAGTGTTTGACTTTTCAGACATTACTTGATTTAATTTAATGTCTGTGATGTTTTTTCTTGTTGTGTGGAAATATACCTACCTCTTCATCTGCTGAAAAGAATATTGAGCATTAAATAACTGATTTCTGAAATATGGAGTCCTTTAATATGAATGTCCGTTAACACTAAATCAGGAGAAATTTTGATTTCTTTTGTGAGCACAGGGTTTGTTTTTCTTGGTTTACTTCAGGGTTTTTTTTTCTTTTTTTTTTCCAATATAAACTTAAATTTTGGAGTGTTATTTTTAATATAGCTAAGTGAAGAAAACATTTTAAGGATGTATGAATATGAAATAATACATTATCTGAAGCAAGCAATTAAAATAGGCCCATTGCTTGTTGTTTCTGACCTGCGTTAAAACTGTGGTGCTGAGTGATAGTGAAAACAGTAGGATGTTATTACAGTGCAGAGAGAAGAATAATACATAATTCCATTTCGAAATGCTGTGTGTTTGGGGTGATGATGCTAACTACAAGAAAGACTTTTTGATGGGGAGAGTACTCAGGTATAAAGTACTGTATATAAAATGCTGAAAATACTGCTTGGTATGCCCATCAATACTGTATGCATTAGACAATTACAGACGAAAATATTGGTAGTAGTCAGCATGTGAATGCCAGAGATGGGCTTCTAAAACTTTATTCCTGAAGTAACTTTTTTAACTTAATTGACAGAATGATTCTACTCATCCTTTTTTAGGCAAAACTGCTACAATAAGAAGAAGCCTCTTTTAGACTGTTTTGTCTTACTTGATACATCAGTGGACTTGCTGCTCTTCCTATGAGGAAAATGTAAATGTTACTTCCTTTCCATATAATGTGACTACATTATATGGAAGGGAAGAGAGAGGAGTTCAAAGTTGCCCAGCATGCAATGAGCATGAAATGGGTGGAATTAGGAACCAGGTCTTGAAGTCTCCACTTCCTTTTCCATCATGGCTGCTCTGGGGCTTAGAGCTTTGTCTTAACAGCTTCAGTCAAAAACATATTCACTGTTAGTGTCAAACTGGTGTCAGGCAAATGACACTTCCTGCAGTGAAAGCAATGGAGCTCTAGGTGTAGAGTGTCTGGCACAATTACTACTTTTCGCATCTCAGTTGTCCATTTGCCTGTTATTTATAACATGCAGTCAATCAAGACATTTGTCTTAAGTTTGTCTCTTGTCATGGCAATGAAAACTCTATCTAAACCCAAAATATAGGTCTTAGGAGGAAAAGCTTTGGATATAGTCTGTACTCAGAAATAATTGCTAATGCTGGACTGATTAGCCTGGAAGGTAGGTCATCAGCAATAACCCTAATGGAGGTTTTGTGGCAGACCATGGGGTTGTGAGGGACTGTCTCTGCTCAATGGACACTCTGCTGTGTGCTTTGCCGTGTGATTCTTCCAGTCTTGGTATTGATGCTTTCTGCAGTTGTACAGCTATGTGTCTGGGTAAGTGGCACGAGGAAGAGGGAATGTGGTCTGCTTCCTTCTTGGACAAATGCCATTGCTTCTAGCTAAGCCAAAACGTTAGCTGGTTGGACAACTTCAGATGGAGCAAATTCCCACAAAACACGTGGACAGCAGATTTACAGCACGCCTGCTACTCCAAGGTAATGCTGCTGTGAATACTCTTACTGCACTGTAAATTCAAGGTAGCTTTCCTCCTGGCCACTGAAGGGCAGCTTCTTTCCATTTGCACATGATGTTGGCAGCTAACTCACTGTAAATCTGTTCCCTTCCTTGTTTTGTGCTAAACTGATTGTGTGCTCAGTCTTTCTTTAAGCCAGGTCAGGTAAACTGGTAGAGTTAACGAGATCTAGCTCTGCAAGGATGTGCTGAGAGATATTTCAGTGCAGGTTCAGTTAGCTTCACTGCGCTTTATGAAATAAGAATTGTATCTTGCATGTTGACAAATATTTTAAAAAATGGAAAGTCAAATCTTCCCTTCTGTCAGCATGCATAGGAAATACTTGAAGTTGATAACAACCTGAACCTCATTGACAGAACTTCAGTAGCATCCTGTCCTCAAGTTCTGGGTCACTTGGTACCTTTTAGAAAAAAAAAAAAAAAAGATATATGTATTTTGTGAGGGTGCAGGCCTAGATACCAGTTATGTTGTCTGGATCTGCAGATAAAACCTGTCTGGATATTAGCACATAGTTTCTTGTTTCTGTTTTTTTAAGACCATCTTCTGCTATATGGCTTTCACGGATCTAGTACATTTGATTGTTCATGTGACTTGGATATAATGGCCTTATTAAATGGGCATTTTTGCAGGCATGGTCATGACAAGAATACTTCTGTTTCAGACTCTATGCAGTTAGACTCGCAATATACAGGGCTGAAAATGTGCAGCTGCTTCTTTTCCAAAATTTGAGGCAGTGATACATGTGTGAGATCCTGCCAGATTCATTAACGTCATCATTTAAACCAAGGTAACTCAGAATTTGGCTAAGAAAGTAATAGTGTAGAGTTTGCAGAATTGAAATTTGAATTACAGAAACTACTTTACATGGTAACTATATTCTGCTATCCAGCTATGTGCTTTCCGTTTATTTAGGTATAATTCTAATCATAGAATAATAGAATGCCTAAGGTTGGAAGGGACCTCTAGAGGTCATCTAGTCCAACCCCCCTGCACACGCAGGGCCACCTAGA
>JAUBNY010000729.1:2436630-2456156 GCA_032275445.1 Crypturellus soui
AAAAGTTATCGTCAACACTCTGCAGGAACCTCCAGGACTATTTGTGCCTATGAAGGAACTGTGAGCAATTCTGAAACTGTTTGACCCAAGTTACATAACTATCTGATGCCATATGAGTGACACCATCTCATTTAGCCTCATCTCTAACAGTGTGTGTTAATTGTTGCTGGGTTCTTCTCACAGTTTACTCAGTGTAAAATCTATCTATCTATATATATACACATATATATGGGTTCTTAACAGGTTCTTCCAGTGTGTGAAGTAAATTATATTTTTTAAATGTGAAGTTGGCAGGAGCTAATGGCATAGTTCTTACAGCTTGAGCAGTGAAATGAAGAAGTTTTCATTGATCCATAGATCCAGTATCAGTCTTTCAGACATGCATATTATTTATCAGTTATTTTAGACATAGGATGATGGAAACTTTTTTCCATCAGAGCCGTTATTGCTGGCATAATACATGGTTTGATACCTCAGTTGTAGATGTAGGGAAGTCTCCTCACACAGGAGGAGAGGGATTATGCTATCTTATAGTAGGGATTATTTCCATAAGCAATAGGAGTAATTTGCTCCAGGTAGGTCCTAGAGGTCACTGCCCTCAAGTTCTCTGTGTAAGAGAATGCTTCTTTAACTAAGAAAAAGAAAAATGAACAAAAAAATGTCTCTGTGTAGGTTCAAATGCATGGCCTATTGGATTAAATGAGCATTGCTGCTACTGGCTCTGAAGGCAGATACCACCCTTGCGTTCTGGTTAGGCTGGTCCATTAACTTCCATCCCAAGATCAGGAGGAAAAGATACAGGTTAGAGAGCATTTGGCCTCCCCAGGTGCAGAGGGGACTAGGTGGCTACGAGGTGAGATGGAAGGGTCTCATTCCTAAAACGGGCCAAAGCACACATTGTTTTTTAAAATTTTGAATTGAGTAAGATTACTCCTGAAGTGTAAAGATAAACCTGACATTAAGTCAGTGTGGGTTCAGAGTCATAATGCTTAAATAGAATTTTCAAATTAAAACTGTTTCAGCAAGAGTTCAAGAGAGAGGAATTTACTGGGCATGTGAACAGTATCCATCTTGGTGGGAGGCACTTATTTGATAAGTCGCATTGAGAAACCTGCAAGACACGTTTGCAACATCTAATTGTGTTGCAGTCTGATGAGTTGGCCTCTTTGCTAACTTACAGAGTTAGAGTTCCATGGAAGTCGGTGGGGTGGCTCCCATTTACATCAGCAGAAGTGTATTTAATCTAAAACAATAGGAAAAATACTTGCTTTTTGCTAATATCCCATCATGATAAGGGAAATGTATGGTTCAGGATGCTGCTTTTGCATAAGGTGTTCATGCATTTGTGAACAATAAAATGAATTTTACTTTTTTCATGCTGTTTGAGTTTGGTTTTATGCATTCAATGAACTGTGTTTGTATCCCGTCTTGCTTTGGAACACTTGCCTGCCTCATAGCGTTACTGAGGACGTGGTGATGCTACGTGTCCTTCTGCACAAGAGCTTCTGGTGGAGATTTTCTGGCACCTCCTTCCATTTTAAGGTTGGGGAACATTCCGGTTTTGATTTTTTACTCCAAGGTGATGCTGTAGCAGCTTTGAAGTCACCTTTAGGCAACTGACTAGAAATATAGTGTCTGTTTAGACAAAATACAGGTCCCCTGGGACACATTTTGGCTGTACAGTGCATGTGTCAGCATCAGATTTGGTCCAAGTGTCGTCATAAGGCTGGCAGACACTGGAAGCACCTGGTAGAGCTGGCATTTAATGCTGCTGCCGTACGACAAAGCGCTGCAGCTTTGTGCCTTGGACGTGCAGGAGAGCGAGGGAAGTTCCAGCCGGGTGAAAAACGGGTGTAATACCGGAATATACCGGTCTGGCTAAGGAGCCTTTTCAATCAAGCTTCAGCCCCCTGTTTTAAGAAGGTGGTGATGGGAGAACCTGCAGGCTGTACTTCAGGCTCAAGTCCTGCTGCCTTGGAAGCATTAGGAATACACAAGCCATGTGGTTTAGTTCTTGCTGGGCACTGCATCGCTTGGGGCGACCTCCCTGGAGAAGCTGCAGCGCTTCGGGCGGCAGCCTGGCCCACGCTGGCCGCTGCTCTGGGCACGACCAGCAGCTCTGCAGCTACTGCCCCAAGCTGGATCTCACCGTGCAGAGCGGCGGCCACGCTCCGCTCCGAGCGCCACGCGTGGGTCCCCGCGCGGGGGCTGCCTCGAGTCTGCCCCGGCGGCGAAGTGCAGCGCGGCCGATGACTGCTTACCTGGCTTGCAATGGAGGCTTCAGTCCCTCGCCTGCAGCTGCCCTCAAAGCAGCCTGCAGAGCAGATCCCATCCCGGAGATGGGCTCTGTATGCTGCGGAATCCCATTGTCCCCAAATGTCTTTTCCGTAATGCTGCCTACCAGGAACTAAAAGTAAGCGTATGTTGCCAAGTTGGGTTCTTCAAATGATTTGATAGAAGTGACTGATTCTTTATTTTCCAAGTTAGGTTTCTTTCTTCATAGCTCCCTTACCCAGGAAAAACAGGGGTAAGTGAAGGTTTTATTCTCTCTTTGTTTTGCAGTTAATACAGCATTACACGGGAAAGCTGTCTAAATCTCAGTTCCTTATGCTGGAAATGATTTGAGCTCCAATGGAGTCACTGCTAGCTTCAAATCAATATCTGGTGTGTTTTAGTCTGCTAGAAGAGGAGAGTTATTTGATTCTTTAAATGATTGAAAGATAGACACTGACTGAGGCTGTTGAAACTGCAGCAGGATCTCTTTACATTTGTTTCATGAGCAAAGTGCTTTCACTTTGATGTCCTTTTGGTATCTTATCTGTTTATAAGGAGAGAAGAAAAGAAAACAAGCGTGCAGAGAAGTGATTTGACGAAAGCTAAAAAACTTGCAGTGGTTTTTCTAATTTTTGCTCTTGACTGGATACCACAGGGTTCTAATAACTGCTGTATAGTTGTTACAGCCATGTATTATTTATAGGTGCCGCAACAGTGTACGGTCAGTATACAATCAGTGTGCTTGTGTATAATTACCTTCTGAAGCGCATAAAAATGCTTTCTGTCTTAAATTACAGGAGAACTGAGAGATGCAGTGTCTAACCACAGCTGCTTATAGTGGAGATAGTGGCACATACATTGGTTGGACTCATAAATAATAAATGTTTACTCTATATTTTCTGATTAATAACCTCTGCCAGAGTCTTCAAGAAGTTTCTGTCAATAATGCAAGCTTTGTGAAGGTGCAAAGTGCTGTATAACTGCTAAAGGGATTACTTTGTAGAGCTATTTTGTTATTTGTTTCTTTTTTTTATATATAGATACGTGTTCGGATTAGATGCTAACTCACTTGATGTGCTCTAAATTGGAAGGTTCTGCTCAACCTTGCGAGTCAGTAATTTGTTAAAATGGAATTCAAGGATTTCATATCCAAGGTATCTCTTTATACACTTCCAACTCAAATTAAAGGGCTAACTTCATCCCAACTTCTACTCTTGGGTAGAGGAAACAGTGACCCCAGACCATCCATCCAGCTTTGGCTTTCCTGTGCTGGAGAGTGACAGTTTCAGCTGTAGACTTTGAAGAGAATGTGGATCTGGATTCAGCACTCAGAGAATCCAGCATGCTGCTCAGCTGGGCTTACTTGCTTGACATAGCTGGAAATGTTCCGGATAAACAGGAAAAATAATGAGGCTTTATAAAATACCTTTGATTGAGGCTTACCTTTTCCCTGTGTTATCGTTAGCCGCTGTGCATGCCTGCCTGCCTTTTCTTCTGCTGTGCTACAGGGGCTCCTTGGATGACGATTGCTCTGTGTGTTCAGGAAAGAAGTTAGTGTTGTAGTTTGTCCTGGACATTCAAGCTGCCTTATCTCATGTTCTGAAAAACATAGTAAGAGCAGGGCTGTCTTAATGGGTTGAGTAAAAACAACACTTTGCCAATAGTGCACTCAAAGCATTGCCGCAAAACTGGATGTCCTTGATGCAATAAGGTGTGGAAGTTCTTTTCTGTATGATAAAAACTTTAACTTTTATTAAGCATTGCCTTCCAGCTTTAAAAAACAGAGATGACCTTCAGTTCTGTACTCTGCGATACGAACGTACCTATTTTACGACGCATAGCCAGAGCTTACAACTGTGAGGCCTGAGAGCTTACTGTGCTATGAGTTGCACTGCTAGAGATTTTATACCGAGCTATTCTCTTCTGTGATCTGAGTTTAATAAAGAACGGATTTTTATAAAAATTTGGCTGGCTTTCTTATTGCACAAACTCACTTATTCCAGTGAAAGCTTTCATTACCAGAGAGTGTGTATTTACTAAAACCTATTTACTAAACAGTGAAACTATTTACTGTTGCTCCCCAGACCGTTATGGCAGCAGTATTAGCTTGAAATTTTGTCAGCTGTACTTTCTGGATTTTGGTCTCTCCTGCTACCTTGCAAACATGGTTCAGCTCACACTGAGCACCTGTTTGAGAGTGCTCCTGCCCCTCCGGAGCCCGACCTTTGGGGAGCATACCATAGGCACAGCATATTGCACAGTAGCATCTTCACTGAGCAAAAAATCCTTGTAAAAGGGTGGATTCCAAGCACAAAGATTAGCTACCTACATAGTTATGGCCTGAGAAGCAGAGCATTTGGGAGCAGAATTGTAAGGTACCAAAATTTTTTCCATAATACTTAAATAGTGAATATGGGCAACTTGATTCCAATGCTTTATCTTGGCCAGGATATAAAGATATGCTCCTTTATTAGGTATACAAGCTATGTTTAGGACCTAGCAATTTGAGGGGTGGGGGGATACATGAGTCTTTGCTGTCCTAAATCCCTTTGATTAGGGAATATATGTATATATATATATGTAATGTACATATATATACTGTATATATATATATGTACATATATATGTATGTATATGAATACATATATATGTATGTATATAAAATTCACCACTCATCATCTCATCTTTCTGTGTCCATTGCTATCCTAGTAGGGGAAACAATGAAATTAAGAAGTATCTTCCTTGTTGCTTACTTGTACCATTAAATCTAAGACTAGAGATGCTGATTTTCTTAGGTCACAGCTTTTGGAATGACATAAGATTCTGTTTCTCTTTATTGTTTATAAAATGCTTTGGAAAATACTTTGCAAAATGGATCATGATGCCCTCAAAGAATTTCAGTTCTTTAGATTAAAAAATATTGAGGAAAAATAAGCATTTTAAGTTGGCAAGTAGGAATTCATACAATTATACAGTGTTACTCTTACATCCACTGGAAATAAAAAGAATTGACCTAGTCTCTTTTAAAAACGACAACATTCTCCTCGCTTGTTGTTCTTATTCTTTAGGTTTCGTCTGCTTTTGACTGCTTACTCATTTTAAACAGCTATTAAAAATAACAATTATAAATGGAATAGTGACTGAATTCCCACTACAGACAATTCAGTAGGGAGGGAGAAAATTCCCGTAGCTCAATAATGGGCCACTGCATCCATTTCCAAAGCATTTTCTAGCTTGTCTGTGACTTCCACAGGTTTTGGGCCATGTGCAAACTCTGAACAAGCTACACTGGCTATGCCTGGGTACAATTTAATGATGATGAAAGCACATTCTGCTTGATAACATGTGGCTTTGATGTGTTTCCTCAGGAATATTTGGAGCCTTTCTGAACTGTCAGTGTTCTCTAAGGAAGAACTAAATAATATTTGGCATCAACAGGCAGGGCGTTTCTTTACTCCACCTAGGCTTTAAAAAAATTAACTGATAAGCAATCTCAAAGTGGATTTTCTAGTCTCAGCATCCCACTGGGGAGAAAAAAAAAAAAAAGCCTTTCACCTGTGCTTTCAGGAGCTTCTCAACAGCAGGAAAAGACAAATTTCAGATTTTCAGTTTTCTTTACCAGAAGAAATTTGAGGTCTGCTTTTTTTTTTTAATTTTGCTTGCTTATTGGTTCGACTAGAGAGCTATTTTTAAAAAGTAATGAGGGAATAGGCACCGAATTCCCCTGACAGGCAACTGAGAAGGTGCATGTTTCAATGACCAAATGCTGCAGCCACGCGCAAAACCCTTCCTGGGCTGCGCTCGACTTCCACAGGCTTCACACAGTCTGCGAGGCTTTTGGCAGATTACAGATTTTAGCTCCAAATGTCCCCAAACTGACTGTTATTGATAAAATTTGGGTGGGTGAGCCGTGTGTCTTTTCTTTTAATATGGGTTTTAAACAGCTTAGATTGCCCTAGGAAATTTTTATTAACAGACATACTGGAAATTTTCATAAACTCATGAAAGACGCAGGATTAAACTGACTCTGCTTGGAAAGCACAGAGCTGCTGCCGCCGTTGCTTGCCATGAAATGAGGAAAAAATGTTGCCTTTCGGTATGTGTGTGTGTATTTGCATCTACTTCTCCTTTTCCTTAACTCCCTTGTGTTGAAGCAGCATCTCTCATATTTGTGTTGTGTCTGTACTAACTCCTGGTTATTGGTTAAAATGAAATTCATGTGTGGTTTTTTTTTTTGTATCTCTATGGAACTAAGAAAATTTCATGAAACTGCTTCCCTTGCAGCATTGCAGCGAATCAAGCATGGTGTTGCTGGTGAGATAGCTTTGTGATGGGGTTTGCGTCTCTGTTTTACCTGAAGGCAGAAGGATGAGTAAGAGCCATGACGGGTATACCCAACCGGTGAGACTGCAGCTGGCACGGGGGAGGCCACGACGACGCAGCGGGCATGGGGCCGCTCCGGCAGGAATGGACGAGAGTCACAGGGGGCCGGGAGGCAGCCCCTGCAGCCAAGGTCCATCCGCTCCCTTCCCCACGGCCGCGGTGCCCGTTCCCGGAGATGGCGTCCCATGGGATGGTGCCAAAGGAGCCAGGAGCTCTGACTCAGGCAGGCAAATGGGCGTCGCATTTTACTGCATTTAATTGCATACTAGTAGGACAAAAAAAAAAGAAAAAAAAAACAACGTGGGATGGCCGCATGTAGCGGTGTGGAGATGGCACAAAGTAGAGGCGGAAAGGATGGTGTGTCTGCAACGAGGGAGAAGGGGTTGAGCAAACCCAACCAGGAGCAGCCAGGGCCCTCTCTTTCTGCAGAAAGCTGGGAACCTGCTGGGCTTTAGCAGTTCCCTGCTAACCCCCAGTATCATGGTAGGTTTCTTAGAAAAACACAGTTAGAAAACAGGATTTCCAACATCTGATGGCACTGATGTCCTCCTGCATCCTCAGGGCTCTCCGAGCTCCGGTTAAAACACAACCGGAAATGATACAGGTTTTAATATATTGCAAGTAAAACTTGCAATGAGGTGACTCACCACCCACAAGACAGCTGCATTGGGGCTGCAGCGTTCAGCGGGGACCGCAGCAGTGCGGTGAGCAGGGGAGCAGTCAGGGGCCTCAGCACATCCTGCGGGGACTCCTTAATGGGAAAGCCTCAAAGCAATTAGAAACTCGTTAGATCAGGAAATACAAAGCTAAAACTGTTGCCACGGTTTTGGGAGATTTTTTTAGTGCAGGCAGCTAAAAGGTTTGGCCATGTGGCCTCCCTCCCACAGTGCTGACAGGCCAGCGTGACTCCCATGTTGCATGAGGCCGGGCGCCACAGTCGCATGTCGGGCTCGCGTGTGGTCCTGTGTCTCTCCCACAGGGCGGCCCCATGCCGGGCTCGTGCGTGGCCCCACGCCTCTCCCACCCGCGACCACACGTGGGGCGCCCTGCAGTGGGACGAAGTGAGGCCTCCTGCCTCAGCCCATGGCTGCAGCGGCCCTTTCCACCTGCCTCGTGCCTTACTGCAGCAGGCTGTACAGGGACGTTTGGTTCAGACGCCCATTCAAAGCATGGCCAACCTTGAACCTAGGAGATCTCCAGATAGCCTTAAACTGCGTCCTCACCTGCAGGCTCTTCTTTGGAAAGCCATACCTGACCCCAGGAGCAGGCAGGGGAGCTGATGGGGAGAGTAGAGCATGGGGTGGAGGAAGGGTGGGAGAGCAGGCTCAGGGCTGTGCTGCCCCGTCCTTCACCCACACGAATGGGCATCTGTCCTACCGCTAGAGCACTATGCATGGTCAGACAACCACTTGCAGGAAACACAGTGATTCCCAGCAAAAGCAGCACTTCATCCATTTGCGTGGCTCAGAAATCAGAGCCCCAGCAACGCCCAGCGTCTGGCACGGGGAAGGCATTAGAGAGGCAGCATCAGGAACCACGAACTGTGTAAGCAAGCAAGGTGGAAACATTGAAACTGGAGGTGGGCTGGCAATGTGTGACCATGAGGGAAGGACTACCAAAAGACTTTTACGCTGGTTAGAGGTATTCTGTCACTGTGTCATATGCAGCAGCCTCCCATGGGATCTGCGCTTCTGGAGAGGAATCAGAAGTGGGGACATCCAAAGCGGTGGCCATCGAATGTCCGTCCAACCCAGCAGCAGCAGGAGCCACAGTCTGCTGTAGCTAAATGATTTGGAAGAGGAGCTAAAGAAAGCCAGAAGTTTCTGTTAAGATTTTAGAAGCATGATATTCAAGTCAAACGAGAAAAGTCGTATTTTTAGCACCTTAATAATATGTGAAGACATTAAATATATGTTTTAGACATAAACATGTTTAAGTCTTGCTACACAGAAGGCCTGAAAGACCCAGTTAGGAGATAATTGGCCAACTTATCTTCATTTTGCATACATCCTGGTATCTGAGGGAAATTCCTGAAGCCTTGCAGACTATTAATACTAGGCCAGTGTTAAAAGGGCATAAAGATGAAGCTGGCAATTGTAAGGCATTTAATCTGACATCAGCTCAAGGCCAAATGATGAGAATGCTGATATGGGGCTGGGGTGATAAATGGCAGGAATGGAAAGTAATGCTTCTTGAGATGATCAGGAGGAAAGAGACCTGCTCTTATTTTGTGCAGAGGTTATTTGTTTACTTATGTACCATCTCTGGAGACAGATATTTGGGGTTTTGCCTGTCCTTTGCTTCAGTGCCATAAAGACCAGTAGGTGAGGCGGTGTCGCAGGAGGTTCTCTGGGCACTCTTGGGGGCTTTGCTCAAGCTTGGGAGTTTCAGACTGGCCAACTAATTAAAAAAAAAAAAAAAAAGGTAGTTTCTTTCTTTCAGAAGTGCTGATTTTCCCTCTTGCCTAGCCTTGTGTTTGATTCCACTAAGGAGCAGGAGCTCCCAGACGGTTTGAAGCTTTAGCACTGCTTACTGCAGGTGTCCCGGGGCGCTGCTGGGCGCCTGCGGAGCCCAGGCCCGTCTTCCCGCAAGGGGCCGCTAGGGGGAGCTCGGTGCCCTCCGCCGGAGAGAGGGAGGCTCCGGGGAGCGAGAGCCGCGCTCAGACGTCCCCGCTCGCCTCGCCTCGCCTCGCCTCGCCTCCCCTGGCCGGCAGGGAGCGACGCGGCACCGCGGACGAGCCCGGGGAGGAGCGCGGAGCCTCGGGCAGCCCAGTGGCAGCGCGGGCACCTCTGTGTCCCCGGCGCCGCCGAGGTCGCGTGCAACGCGCGGTCTCCTCCTCCTCGTTGGGTGGCACTTGCTGGCGAAGAGAGCCCGGCCCGGCCACCCCTCCGGGCTACCCCCGGTTTGGGCGCGATCCAGCCCCACGGGGGCAAACCGTGGGTGGCTGCATGGTCTGGCTGTTTCTCTCTTGCCCCCACTCTTGCTGTCCAACCTTTGGGAACAACCTCGGTGCTGGCCCTCAGGACACAGCTGAGGCCTGCTGAAAAGGCCTTTTCTTTTTTTTTCCCCAATAGTACCTTGGTGACAGATGATGTGGGATATTAGGGTATAAACCAGTGCCTCGTAAAATAGCACCAGTTGCTATTCCACGGTGATCTTAATGTCATCAGTCATGATCATGTTAAATGGGCAGCTGATGTACGTCCCTTCTAGGCTGGCTGGGAAATCAGACGATCTTAATATACAGAGAAGTCGCAAACATTCATTTATAAATGCTTTGTAAACCCCCCAAATTCCCTTCTTGTGCATTTTTGTCTTTATCAGTATTCTGGGCTTTTACTTCCCCATTAAATGCTACAAAGGGCATGTAAAATGCTAGGAATGAACTCAAAAAGGCTGTCCCTGCAAGGATATACTGTTCCTCTTTTGCTTGCTGCTTCCCAAAGATCAATAATAAGCATCTTATTTCAGGGTTGAAAGAGAAGATTTTTGGTATCCAGCAGGACTTCTGAGTCATTGACCTTGAACGCTAATCAGTATGTTTGAATGTTCTCGCCAGGTTTAGAGCCGAGGCAAAAAAAATCTAATTAAATCAGCAGGGGGCACGATTTCTTCAAAATATCACAGGATTATCTTAGCAATGTGCTGGGTTTTCTTTCTGCTGCACAGTGCAGGGCTGCTCATCAGCACCGCCTGTAAAGGTCTGGTGTAATTTCTCTCAGTTAACCAGTTCAGTCCACTGCCATGAACTCATGTTTCCTTTAGCGCTGCTTAAGGGGGCCTGAGTGGTCCTTGGGGGCAATAAACAGCCTGAGGCCGCGGAGCTTTGCCTCGGTTGCCCTAGGGGGAAGCACAAATGTTCATTAACATCATTCATGGTGCTGCACCCCAGCAGCAGAGTGAGGGAATCACTTTTCATCAATTTACCATCTCGGAGACCTTTTTTTTCACTTTTCCTGGGATGTCCCATTTTCACAGGACATGCAGGAGGCCATGGCTTCCTCCTCATTAACCTGAAGAAGTGCTGGGTCTCTCTTCCCCGTGGCACCAAGCACCAGCCCCTGCTGGCTGCTGCACACCAGAGGGTGCTGGGGTGGCTTGGGGCTGCCTGCACCCAGGGAATCCGCATTTGCCACGTGCAAACAGCAAGGCGAGCACAGGCTAACATGCAAAATCTAGGAAATGGAGGTGTCCCATTTCTGCAGACAGCATAACAAAATTGGGGGACTGTTATAGCAGCATAAGAACTGCCACACCAGATTATACCCTAGGTAAGGTTAGCGAAAGATCCACTTGGCTGAGCTGGCTCAGGCTGATCCAGTCCATCACACCTCTTATCCACAAGTGTTTTTATTCTGGCTTGCTATTTTGTACCAGATCTCAAATCTTTGAAAGTTTGTGGATTTGCATCTTTTTTTTTTTTTTTTCTTTCCCCTGGAAGTTTATTTTTAAACGATGATAAATCAAACTCTCCAGCAACATTTGCTGACTCAGGAGAACACTGGCTCTCCTAAATCCCCTAAATCATAGGATGATCAAAATCATGGAGCCTATTCCTGCTTGCAGGCTGGATGAACCTCCACGCACATTCACTCCCTGATAAACCTGTGGAGTCCATGTGAAATTGTCAAGTAGATGAGCTCAGAAGATGTTTCCCCTGAAAACTCTCCAGAACCCTCTCTCCTTTCATTAACCAACACCATCATCAGGCTTTCAATGCAATAGGTAAATGGAGCCCTGGTGCTGCTCTCCACGGCATCTGTAGTGATATAGGCAGATAAGAAAGAAAGAGAAAGGGAGACTTTCCATATCTGATCCAAAAGGTCGTGCCGTTTTCATTAGGAATTCTTATTCAAGCTCTACTTTAGGGGTCTGGAAACTTCAAGTTCACCTTCAGTCTTCTCTGATGATTAAGAGGAGGATTTTCTTGTTGGTAACTGTAACAATGAAAGCAGGTAGATTTGGTGCTCAGATCAATTGTGTTTCATTTTGACTCGACTACAAAAGCTGACATTATAACATAACTAGACGAGTAAATGAAATTTACGATAACCCCAAAGGTATTGTGTTTTTTTCATGATTTATGAAGCAACATGTTTGTTATTTTAATAATAATATAGTGTATTTGCTTCATCCAGATTCCCTGCCTTCACTACACTGCACTTATCTTGGCCTTTGGTTCAGCCATTAGTAACTTTTCATGTGCATCTCCCCCTTCCCATCTTTCTGATACTTCAGAAAATAAAAGGGGCTGGTAACAAGCCTGCTCAGGCTTCATGAAGCAAGTCTAGCTGAAAATGTGATATTCCAGTTTCCGCTAAGATGGTATCAGGAGGAGACCTGCACTGTAAAATATGTTTCCCACTTCAGATCTGCTGTTTGCCCCGTGAAGATGAGGATGTGGATAAAGGGTGACTCCTCAGGTTTCTCATCTCAGGAATAAATCACGTGTGCTGAAGTGGGTGCAGGCAACTGCTCCTGCCTGGTGCCAGAAGACCTTGGTGATGCTTTTAAAATAGCTATTAAATGCTGAGAAAGACAAAGTAAACAAACAAGCATTTTCCACTGCAGAAATATTTCCTGACAAGCTTTAATGCCAACGAAGAGGTGATGGGAGGCAGGCTGCAGCATTCTGCCAGCCCCAACCTGCTCCGCACACGCACCCCATCTGCACGCTCCCTACTGGTCTGCACTGGTAGGCGTCTACATCTCCTGCATGCAGTCAAGGTCTGCAGACCAGGCCACCCTAATCCCTCTGACACCTCCTCATAGACAGACATGCCCAGTGAGTTGACTGGACTTGATTGCTCGGTAAGTGTGGTACTAGCTATTTGAAAAAGCAGTGGCCAAAAGAAGAGTTAATACCCTCATCACCCAACCTTGCCAACTTGTTGTCAAGGTGTTACCGAGAGAAGGGAAAAAGAAGATGAAGTATGCAAGCAAAACCTGAATTTTGTAGTTTTGTGACTAAGAAGAGGTGAAGAAATTCCATATTTGCTTACCATATTGGTCTTTTATCTCAACTAGTACCTATATATTATGCAGTATATATGTAATCTTGGTAGCCCTAGGCCTCATTTCTCATGTGTAGTGGTTTCTTCTCTGAGATGTCTTCTAACAGTGCACCATCTCCCCAGAGGCAGTGCAAGCAAACCTCTGCTCATCCTGACCATGGCAGCTGGATCTTACATGTTGGCATCTCTCAGCACCCTCAGTAAGGAGAGAATCAGGACCAGCTGGAAAGCTGGATGCCAGGTTGGTACCCACTTTGCAGGTGCACAACATGGATCAAGTCTCTAAAGTCTAAATGTGCTTCTGAGAATAGCTGGAAGCTCTTGTACCTCCAACTCAGGCTTGAGTTGAGAGGCTTTTCCCCATGGTCACTCATTCACTCACCTCTTTGTGGAGCCCATCAGCTTCTGCTTCATCAATTTTAAGATGAGATGACCAAAACTGGATCAAACATTCAAAAGACAGGAGAACCACTCATTTGTGAGATGAGATTTTTATTTTTTTTTTTCTATTCCACTCTCTGTTTTAATCAAGGTGCCTGGATTAGAGCTTTTGCTGCATTCTAGCTCCAAAGGTTGTTCATGTCTTCCCCAAGAATACTTAGTTTTAACCGAGAAACAAAGAGATAGAATACTTCAAATTATTTATTTTAAAGCTCATTACCTCATAGTGAAAACAGCCAATTTTCTCTATCATCATGCTTCCCAAGAGCCTATTTGTAAACACTTTTTCCTACATTTCCACAGCCCAAGAAAACCTGATTTACCTGAAAAAATGCTGTCATGTGCAAATTGTAACCTCTGGGCCTGTAATTCTAAGTTCTCTAACTGTGCTTTAAAATGGTTGGTGCATTTACTTTCTTATAGTCGGTCATGGGAGTGTCTACTTTTGCTAAAAGAGGTTTTTTGGTTTGTTTGTTTTTACTTTTGGGGGTGGGGAGGTTATATTCCCTTTGTAAAAAGCTGAAGAAATCTATTCTGTTTAGCCTCGGTGTTTTAACCAAAACCATAACTAGTGTTTGCTCTTATTTACTTAACTCTCCTGTCCTTCTTACTCCTTGAGTAATAGCTGTAGAACATAACAGGCAAAATTAGCAAAAAATGAGCTAGTGGGTTTGCTCCAAAAGCACATTGCTACCTATTGCCCCATTTACAATGGCACTGAGATCTCAGACACTCAGAAATAATGTTTGCTATAGTGAAAATAAAAAGTTTTTTGAAGAAGTATTTTATTTATTTGGAAAAGGAAAAAATATGTGTAATAAGACTTCAAGTGATTTCCATTTGGGCTGTAATAATTGGTGAATGTTATCGTAAGGAAATTCTTGGCTGGGTCCTCAGTAATAGCCTGTATATCTAGTTCGTGTTCTCTGACAACTGCTGACGTCCATTTGGCACAAAAAGAGATTTACAGACATCTCCTCCCATCTTGCTGGACACAGGACTGGCGCTGAGCTACAGTTTGCCTTTTTTTTTTTCAATAAATCAGTTCATTCTGCTCCCGCAAGATGGAAAGAGCTTTTCCAGTCTAAATGAGAGGGAGGGCTCCGTTTGCCCACATCTGCCCTGGCCATGGCCTGCCGGGGGTGTGACGTTCCCACCTCTTCATCCCTGGCATGGTGCTGTTCCCATACACCCTCACGTTGCCTTTTCAGTCCTTAAGACATGCTTGTTAAATCAGTCCTGGACGGAGTAACAGGAAACCAGAAAAACATTAAAAGAGTAGGATAGTAGAGGAATTAAATGTGCCAAAGTAAAGAAAGCATTTTACAAGACATAGATTTCCTTATTATATAAAATGTCTTTATTAAATTGTCTTCCCTAGGTTCCTTATAAAATATTTTCTTACTTTAAAATCTTTTGTTGCAAATATTCGAGTGTGCTCTTAGTTTTCTGAATATAGTGATCCCTCTGAAGTAAATGTGCATGAAGTTAAATGAATATTGTGTCAGACTCTGATCCTGATTTTTTATGTTTTTATGAAGTTGGTGGTTTCACCTGTAGGCCATTAAGGAAACAATCATTTATTAAATGTTTGAAATAATTCAGCATGGCAAACCCTCAAATATCTTGTTGAAAATTAATTCAGATCACATTGTCATTGAGTCTATGGAGCATCCCCCCAGTTTAATATTCAGATGAAAGAATCTATGAGTCTTTTCCATGTGACATTTTAAACCTCATGCATGGATATCTAATAGCAGAACTTTTTAATCAGAGTCCTGGGGCAAAGCTACCACTGGCTGTGGGTGCAAAAGGAGGAGATACTGTGGGGAAGGGAGGAGAGCTGCAAGGCCGGAGCTCTCACGGGAGCTGCCCTGGTGTTGGGGACGGAGAGTGGCATCCCCTCCGTCCCTAAGTGGCACTCCTCTCACTCCATGCACCCCTTGCTGGGTTAAGCTTCTCAACCACAGTGAGTGACTTCTTCAGTGTGATAACAGAGGAATGCTTTCCTTTGGTTTACCAGGTTATGCCATCATATTGATGTATGAACTCCCAGAAACTCATCTGTCTTGATTTACTCACTACAAATGGGCAATACTCCTTTTGTTTTCCAACCTCTCAGCAATACAGGCCATTAATTAAAATATATGGTTCTCTCAAGTGCTATTTTAATTGCATTTCAATTCCAAATTAAAGGGCCAGAAGATAATAAAGCTGGATATTATGTACATTCTGAAATGTTGCAAGGTGTAGAAAGAACTGGCAGCCTCTATGATTAATTCATTCCTCAATACTGCTGGAATTCCTGGGAGTGCCATTTATTGGATTAATGAGTGTTTTTTTCTTTTTTTTTTTTTCAGAATGCAACTTTTTATTGTATCCTATCAGAAACTTAAAATGTTGACATTTATATTATTTATATTATCACAGGGTTGGGCCTGTGGCCAGTGGTGTCCTGCTGGGTTCAGTATTGGGCCTGGTGCTGTTCCAGTGACAGAGCCCTGGAACAGGCTGCCCAGAGATATTCAAAACTCATCCTAATCAATGATCTAGGTGTCCGTGCTTGAGCAGAGAGGTTGGACTACATGATCTCTAGAGGGCCCTTCCAACCTCAACCATTCTGTGATTCTGCGATTCAATTTGCATTGCTTGTGGTTCCTCTGCTGCCCCATCCTCCCTGTCTCCTCTATTTGGAGTGAGGAGCAAAGTGGCCCAGACTGGGTGCTCTTGGCAAAAGGATTGGTATAAGGAGGTATAAGGAGCTGCAGAGCTATGTTGTGGGCTCCGTATGCCAGGAGGGCATGTGTGGTCTTCCACAGAAACCTCCTTTCCAAGTAAAATGCACCTTGTCTTCTTCTCACTCAGCTGCTATCAGCAGAGCTTTAAACATTCCCTCCTCAATCAGTACTATCTTATCATGGTTTTCTCTTGCTAGGGAGATGAAGTAATTATGTTATGGCTCAACAGCTGCATCATGCTCCTCGATACCACTGACTCCTTCAGAAACTCCTTCTGTCAGCACTTATTCTCACAATTCAGTTTTATTTCTCTGAAGGAAAATAAAAAGTCAGAGGAAAACTGCGGGATTTAAAATTCTTTTCAAAGTTCCTATTAATGTTCTTACCTGACCTACAGACAATATTTTCTTGACTACCGGAAGAGCTCTCCAAAAAACACTGTCAACTTCTTGTTCCTCACAGAGGAACATCCTCCATCTGCACTTTTGATTTGGTCGGTGCCAAAGGGATGGAGCCTGCAGTCAGTCTCTTTGGTCCGTTCTCTCCCACCCCAATATCTGCAGGTGGGAAAGCACAGCAGGGCATAGTAATCCAGGATATTCCTGGAGAACATCAGTGACAACTTCCAGACACAGTTGGTAGGGGAGGCAGCAAGAAGAGGTGCTCTGCTGGAGCTTGTGCTTACAGCAAGGAGAGGTTGGTTGGGGAAGTGAAGGTCGGAGGTGGGTGACCATGATATGCTGGAGTTAAGGATCCTGAGAGGACCAGGGGCTGCCTGTGCAAAGATATACACTGCACTGCAAGGCAAGCTGAGCAATGGGGCCAACAGCTGAGCGGTGGCTGTGGATTTAGGAAACTCCCAGTTACAGGTTTGTCTGTAACTCGGAGCATAACCTGAAGACATGGGTCAGCTGGCAAGAAAAGTCATCCTCTCCCAGCTCCTGCCTTCTCTGGAGAAGTCAGTGCTTCGCCTCGCTCATCCCCATCTTCAAAGTGCTGCTAATAGTATTCCAAAGCTTCACAAGGGGATGGTGCTTCACAAAGGTTTCAACATTAAAGACTGTAGAGCATTTAGATAAACACATATTGAAAGATAGTTTAAAGTCAGTATATATCAATACACACAGTTTAAAGTCAATATATGCAGGAGCAGTGCTTGTAACAGGAAGCTGCTTTTCCTGCTTTATATTTATAACTTCCCAAGCACTCCCTCTTACTCATTTTGAGTACAGCACACAGGTATTCTCACTGATTTCATGTTCACCCATATATATGAAAATTAAGGTTCTTAAGTTAACATTGTAGAGGAAATGTTTTTCTTTATTAACTACTAGCCCCAGAATGGCCCATTTGAATGCAGTTCACTCTTCACTCATATAAATTTTATTCCACTCTTAGGATTTTATAGATTGGTCCTTTTGTTTAAGAGCACAGCTGGCATCAAAAAAGATGAGCAGATGAAGAAAGACCATTGGCTTTTTGACAAGAAGAATCATTATTATTTGAAGCTGAAATGGGCAATGTAGATGGCCTGCCGTAACACCCCAATCAGACATGCTTATCACACACACGAGCTTGATGGAGTTCATTCCAACACCCTCTATTCTCATACGAGGGCTTGTAATTTTCTATTTGAACTGCTGAATATTATTGGTTTGGCAAACAGAATTATTCATTAATAAATGCAATGGCAACTTTTTTTCTTTTAACTTACAGAACTATAATAATTGTGCTGCTTGTTTTGTTACTTGTTTTGCAATATTTGGGCCAATTTGAGACCTTTGTGTCGTAAGTTAAAGCTTGTCTCCTTTAATTGAGGAGTGCATTCCTGATTTAGACAGTAGCAGACATCTGATTTATGGAGATATCCTCTACCTCTCTTTTATTAAGACTAACAAGAGTCAGCCCATACAGCGAAGGGAGCATCTAACCTTAATTGGTCTGGTATTCCTTTAAATATTCCAGTCAGATGAGTGGGAGGGGGAAGCTTCATCTCATTAATCAGTACACTGAAAATGTTCATGGATAAGTTCCTGAGGGAAGAATTGCAGGATGTGAGTTATTTTAAGCAGCAGTTGTCTGCCTGTGTGGCACTGAAGATGCTTGTGATCTGCGACAGTTGACAAATAAAAATTTGAGCAATTATGTGAAACCAAGGAAACCTATTCTGTGCTGAATTACAAATCACTCTACATGGACAGGTCCACAGGAGCGATTCTGCCAGCTAATGAAAGTCCAAGTAAGTCTAATTAGATAGCAATGACATCAACTCCAACTTTTTATCTCTCCTCCAACCCACATAAAATATGAGGAAGGGAAAATCTTGGAATGTTTAATTCATTATCATGCATTTAAAATGTATTAAACACCCTGGGAGCCTTAAGAACTTAAACCCGTGCTATTTTGGACAAATTAAAGTTGGCTATGAATAAATATTAATTTTCCTTTCATGTGCTTAACTCATTAATGTGTCATCCAAAATCTTTTACCCAGAATAAACTCTCAGGGTAGTGTGCCTGAGCAGATTTGGTTGTGTCAGTTGCATGTTCTGCATGGTCATGGTTAAATTGTTTGAGCTCCTACTAGATACATAGACTTAATAAAAGCATTTTAGGACAACAATTACCCATAATTTAACAGCTAAATTATTAAAGACATTTAATATACTACCCTCCAGGCTGGCACTTGACAAATGTTCCCCTTGATGGCTACTGCCCTTCTCCATCTCCCAGTGGTCCCCATCCCTTATCACCCGCCTCATTTCTGCCTGCACAACTTTGAGGGACCATAAAATGGACCTGATCTGGATTTTAAATAAACTTTCTTTTCTGGATTATTCCTAACTAGATCAAGTCTTCAGTCTGGTTTCTTACACAACCCTGCTCAAAATAAGTGGAATGATTTGCCCATCAACTGTAAATGCTGCCCATCATTTATTTGAATGTTAATTAGAGTTATCTATAGTGTTCATGAATTGTAGAAGTAAGTAAACAAATACATAAGTAAAAGACAATAGTCTTCACTCAATTGGCTAACTTGTATAAAACTGTATAAAATTGTTGCCAGAATAAATAGCTCTATCCTGATTTAGAACATTGAAGATCCCAAATCTCCTCTACCTGCCCACATACAAACATAGGAAACTCAGATAGCATCTGCAAAGAGTTATCAGTTATCTTAGTACTAATAAATCAATTAAGCTGCTAGGCAAATGAATCTCCATTTTTGTAGTACCTCAACTCACTCGCATGTGAGTGAGTTGAGGTACTTGTGAGATAAACATGAGCTAAGGACTTACTTATCCTCAGAGGTAAAGAAGCACTTAGTTTTGTAGAGATAAGAGGCTGGCTTTAAAAATATTCACTGGCACTCAGAGATGCAGTGTGACTTTCTGAATTTACAGAACTCCCTAACATACTGAACTATCACTGGAAGGAACCTATCTATCCTGGTCCAAAATCACAGAAGACATTTATGGTGGAATTCAATGCAAATAGGCAAACCCCCCAGCCCCAGCTTAAGCAATGCATTTTTGCCTCTGCAGTGGCAATAATAAGTGACAATGACTATTCTAGACTCAGTGGCCATACTTTTTTAATAAATAAAAGGGATCAAATCTCATTTTCTGATCTTTGAGGTGAAGGAGCATGGCAGAGTTCACACAAGACTACACTCC
>JAUBNY010000729.1:2456256-2467742 GCA_032275445.1 Crypturellus soui
AAATAAAAGGGATCAAATCTCATTTTCTGATCTTTGAGGTGAAGGAGCATGGCAGAGTTCACACAAGACTACACTCCTTTCATCTCCACGCAGCACATCACATGTATCCTTGTCTATACTACCGCTTGGAAAGGGTCTGAAATTCATCCTGTCCTCCAAAATGTGCCCAAGCTCTACCTGAGAGTTTGCTGTTGGCTGATTATTGACAAGGAGTGTGCTACTTTTTTAAAATTATGTATGATGATGTGCCAATATTTGATCCAGCACTCTGACTCTATTTTATTTTCTGCTATAACATAGCTGTTGATTATCTGAGTGGAATAACAATAAAGTAATTAAGGTGATCAAAATGAAGAGTGAAAGTGCAGCTGAGGTTAAGATACAAGATAGGAATATTATGAATACTTCGCTAAATGTAAAAATACAGAAGAGTTAGTTTGTGGGGGAAAAAAAAGCCGTGGGGAAGGTTCTCCTAATGCCAGGAGACCTGCTGCAGTCACTTGGAGGAAACAAGGCAGCCCATAAGGCTTCTTTCAGTCTTCCTGGTATGGAGCTGGGGTTCAGCATGAGCAGGAAGAGAGGACCCAAAACACTTAGGAGTCTCTGGGAAATGCTCCCTCATTCCCAGTGAAAGACAGCCCACATCCAATCTCTTGCACCTGGGAAATTTGGCATAAATTTGCCCAAGTCAGTAAACAAGAAGGAAAGCGATGGACGGCACAAAGCACCAGCAAGGAAGAGGAAAGTCATCCAGTTCACAACTCGCTCTCTTGCTTTTCCAGGGGTCTTGCCAACACAAAGCCACCTCAAAGGAGGATGGCAGGAGCCCTGTGAGAAAAGAGACACCGAAGCTGCCGGTGTCCCCACAAAGGACACAGCAAGATGCAACCGTAAACCATCAGCATTGCTGGGCTATACCAACTGCAGGGTTGTGGAGAAGAGCAGGGGAAGGAGACCGTTCCTGGGAGACCTGTTTTAAAGCTGCTGTGATGTGTTTTACTCATTTGTCTCTTCTTAACACCCTCGCACCACCAGTGCAGAATGTAGTCGCCAAAGCACATAGGCATGGAAATAACTAACTCCTCCGGAGAAAACAGATTATGATCTTGCTTCAAAGCAGTAGATGATTAAATTTTGTTTCAAGAGATGGCATTACCTGACTTTAGTACCAAACTTCTTCGAGCTGTTTTTTTAAGCTTATGAAGGTTGTTACACTTGCTGGACAGATAGTGGTAAAATGGACACAAAATCCAGAGCTGGAATTTTCAAATAGCCAAGCTTCCATGAAGTATAATTCTAATGTCAGATAACGAAGGTTGGAATTTAGTTAAAAATTCATGGATTTTAGCAAAGTACTGGATTTCTACTTAGACTGTGATTTCTGTTAAGTACTCACCGCCTCCCACAGCTTCTTCAAAAATCTCTGTCATAGCCTAACTATAGGCATGGATATTACATTAATAATGAAAGAGGATGCATTAATGCTTATGGACAACAGAGTTATGCAAGATTTTGTATATCTTAAAGATCCCTGTGTCAAAGAGTTTGGACTAATTCTGTAGGTGCTGTGAAACTTCTTAAGATAACTGTGAAACAATTTATAGCTACATAAAAGTCCTTTTTGCAATCGCAAAAAAAGATGTAGTTGGTGCTTGGGATATATCTAGAAGCTGTAATTGTGGCCATGAAATCAAGCTGATGATTTGGAGATGAATATCATGATAGACATATGGGAGAGTTTTGCAGATTATGTTTTATTTATTTGAACTTTTTATTACTTAAAGCTATCTAATGTCTTAGGCTGCCATGGTCCACACATACAAAACTTTAACACTGTCAAATACTGTGATTTATGAAATAAAAATATCTTAAGTAGTATCTAATTACTGTTGTTCTAATGGATCCAAAAAATAACATAAAAGAGGTCAGAGATGATGTTTGCTAATATTGTTCTTCAAGATTATTTTAATAGCTGTACAGAACAGGTTAGTGATAAAATGAACAAAGCAAGCTTTATTCAGTGATAAAATACTAATAATATTCGTTGAAAAGAAAATCTGACTGATCTTATTCCCTATCTCTCTGGAAAAAAAAATAAAGTAAACACATTTTACCAACCATCAGGAAGAGGATGCAAAATAATCATAATGTCTGCAATCTAGGAATGAGCAAAACCACCAATTACCATTGTAAGCTACTTTATATGCAATCTTTTGGGAAATCTTAAATTGCTAAATAATGCTATCTAATTAGTATCTAACTGTAGCTGCACATCTATGCACATAACCCTAAATATTAAAAGTACAGTGGCTGGAATCCCAGCGTGAGAGGATCCGTGAAAGGGAAGTGGTGCTATGCTTCTGGCAAGCACAGCTTTGAAGAGCAGTAATGCAGCACTTCAGAGCTGCTGATTTTGAAGTGGCAAATTTTTATTTGCAGTATGTTTCGTGTTGTACCTCAGAGACTTGTCTGGGTCTCTGATAAGCTCAGCCTTGTCCAAGCCATGTGTTGTCACGGAAAAGGAGATTTTTAGCTTTTGCCAGAGTAAAAAGCATCAAGTTGTGCAGAAGTCTGTGTCTCAGTAGACATTGGACAGAAGGGCCATATTCATGCAGACTACGACTGGGTGTCCAGACCAGGTATCATGCCCATTGGTTATAGGGGAAGGCAGAATACAGCAATAGAGCAGCTGAATGAGCCATTGCTCTGTGCAACTTCGGCTTTGCAGAAGAAGGTCTGAGTATGTCCCAGCATGACTAGTGGCTGCTGATCTTCTTTCAGCTGAGTTCTGCTTCGTGTTGCTTTATTAAATAGGAGAGAAATAAAGATACCTTGCATACAGCTCCAAATACAGCCTGGATTTCTGTTGCCTGTTCTTCTGCTTTAGCCACTGCTCAGCTGTTTGGTGCATTGCTCTGGATGATGGAAATATCATCTCATGGCATCAGTAATCTAATTCTCTGCACTGATGTTTGTGATGATTAAAGCTAAATGACACACAGCTGGGAAGGAGGGTGCAGATGTCCCCTCTGGTTTCACTGTGTTGTGACAGTATCAGAAAAAACGGTCCCTCTTCAGCATTTACATAGTGCAGGATTTTGCCAGCAGAAGGGTTCAGAGTAAGTCTTAAAAACTTCCATGCTTGAGAAAAAATCATGGAAATTTGCTCCTTGCTTTCCTTCCCAGAGCTGTGGGTTTGCCTGAGGCCAGCTATTTCACAGGTATCTGCTAAGCTTGGCTGGGAAAGGTGAGCAGCACCTGGCTGCTGCTGCAGGCACATAAGATAGGTGGGTTAATTAACATCTCTGAAGTAGTTGTATTGTGGGGCAATGGATGCCACAGGAAAAAAAAAAAAAAGCGGTATCTGGGAATTAGCATTTCAGAGCAAGGTTTGACTTGCATGCAGTAAATAAAGCCTGGGGCCACACAGCCAACAGTGAGGAAAGCCAAATTATTTGAGTTGCTGCTCCTAAAGTGAAACTCCAGCTCCGGGAAAGGCAGATGTCCCAGGGGAAAAGCAAGACCTGCTAATGAAGAGTGGCGGCAAACAGGCAGCCAAGGCCAGGGGACGGGCTACGCGGGCAGGGGAATGTGCATCAGGCTGTCTCTACCAGAAGAAAAGCAAAATGAGCTGAGTTGATGCTCACAAATGTCCTTTCTCTTTGAGAGCAAAGGACATGACCGGGCAATTCTGGAGGTCCACAGAAAAGTCCAGCACTGAGATTTTCTATATTCCCTGCCCTATGAGGGCTGTTGCACAGAATTAAGCACTATCGAGACCATCGTGAGAGCAGATTATTTTAGCCTTAATCCTTTAACTCTTCTTTTGTCTGTTGAATAGTATAGAAATATATTTTTGAGATAGAGAGGTGACAGTGAGCAAATCATGCTAGCAGCATAGTCATTACCTAACTACCTTAGCATCTCACTAGGCTTCAAACTCTCCTCGAGAAACACTATTTGCATGAATAAGTGAGGGAAGAAGGATGTGTTTTGACTGACAGTGACAGAGGTCCTGATTTACTTATCATGGTCAAAGTGGTGCAATGCAGATGCCTCCAAGCTTAATATGAAAAACATATTTCAAATCAGCAAGAGGAGGGGAGTAAAAGTCTCATTTAAATCCTGAAAAAAAAATAAATGTGTTTCTATGTGAAATCTAGACATGCAGAAATATATCTTGTTGTTGGTGCCTGAATGTCAGTGCGAAAGACATGTTAATAGCATACAAATACCTTATCAGGTGAACACTCGAGCTGGATTTAAATCCAAAGTAACCAGCTTCCAGCAGGAGTGCTGAGAGAGCAATAACAAATGACTCTATTAGTATTAATGCAGTCAGCTTGTTCTATTTATAATGTAAATATCATCTGAGTATAAAAATTGCCTCATTGGCAGAAGTAAAATTTCCATTCATCAAATTTTAAAATAGCCTAATCACACAATATGTAGTTGGTAACCATAAATGAAAGGTTTTTTTTAACATTAAGAGGATTAATAATAGGCAGTGTTATGTGTTTTCCTACTGAGGGAAAACATAAATATTTTGTCCTAAACACAAATACTCTCATTGTATAATGAAGTGTTTACATTAATCTATTGAATAATTTCTTTTTATTCCTGCAGGGATTAGGGCCTTTAAAAGCATATAAAGCACATAAAGGAAACATGATTATATCTTACTTGATTGAAGAATGAAACCTGAGCAAGCTGTACTGCAGTTAGGGCTGTAATGCTGTCACAGTCCATGTAAAACTGTTTCGAGAACTTGCTCACTGGCTCCAGCCCTCAGGCAGTGGTCCCACTTGGACCAGGGAGGTTCGACTGATTTTATTACACAGACAATGTTCTTTTAATGCAGCCTTTTCACAACCATTTTGGTTTGAGCCTTGGAAGTGGGTGTACTTGGAAAATTAAGGTCAAAGTAATAAAGATAGCTCCCTCCCAAAGGCTCCTTGGGCATTTGAGTCATAGAATCATAGCATCATTATGGTTGGAAAAGACCTTCAAGCTCATCCACTCCAACAGTAAGCTCTTCTACACCACGCCTGTTAAACCACCCTTGAGCACTGCCAGGGATGGTGACCTCACCACGTCCTTGGGCAACCTGTTCCAATGCCTGACTACTCCTTCCGTGTATAATTTTTTCCTAATATCTAACCTGAACTTCCCCTAGCACAACTTGAGGCCATTTCCTCTTGTCCTGTTGGTGGTTATTTTGGAGAAGAGATAGACCCCTGCCTCACTATACCCTCCTTTCGGGCAGTTATACAGAGCGATAAGGTCTCCCCTGAGCCTCCTCTTCTCCAGACTAAATATCCCCAGCTCCCTCAGCTGCTCCTCACCAGGTCTGTGCTCCAACCCCTTCACCATCTTTGATGCCCTTCTTTGGACACGCTCCAGCACCTCAGTGTCTTTCTTGTAACCAGGGGCCCAAAACTGAACGCAGTGTTCAAGATGTGGCCTCACCAGCATGGAATACAGGGGGATCATCTTTTCCCTGATTCTACTGGCTACCTATTCCTGATGCAAGCTAGGATGCCGGTGGCCTTCTTGGCCTCCTGGGCACGCTGCTGGCTCATGTTCGGTCGGCTATCGACCAACACCTTTCCCATCAGTCTATTTGTAAAGAGCATGTCTAGCGAGCACCTCTCCTGGTAGACTCTCTTACCAGCTGTGAGAAAAAAAATATCTATCTTCCACATTCTTCAGCAACCTCCTAGACTGTTTCTTCTCTGCCATACTGTATTTCCAACAAACACCTGGTAGGTTGAAGTCCCCCACCAGAACAAGGGCTGCCGATCTTGAGACTTCTGCCAGCTGCTTGTAAAATGCCTCATCTGTCTATTCATCCTGGTTGGGTGGTCTATAGCAGACCCCCAGTGGGATATCAGCATCTTTGGCCTTCCCTCTGTGACTGACCCATAAGCATTTGACTTTTCCATCACCCTCTTGGAGTTCCACGCAACCAAAGTGCTCTCTAACATACAGCACTTCCCCACCTCCTTTCCTTCCTTGCCTGTCCCTTCTGAAGAGCCCATAGCCATCCACTGCAGCACTTCAGTCATGACAGTGGTCCCACCGTGTTCCAGTGATGGATACTGTGCAACTTCAAGTTTTCCTGAAGCACCGTGGCCTCTAGCCCCTCCTGTTTGTTACATCTACACCATGCATGTGCGTTGATGTAGATGCACTTCAGCTGGGCTACTGAGCTCTCCCCTAACCCTGGCATGCTGCCCCTAGGCTGCCCCTAGTGATTCCAATTTTATCGCCTTCCCCCTTCATACCTAGTTCAAAGCCCTCTCAATGAGCCCCACCAACTCCTGGGCTAGAATTCCTTTCCCCTGCAAGACAGGTGACCCTGTCTGTCACCTGGAGGCCTGGTGTTGTATAGAACAAAAAACGTATGGTTTTAATACAGTCAAAAAAACCCCAAAATTTAATACAGTCAAACAAAAACCAAAATTGAGCAATGACACTAGCCTCTTTTCTCTTACTCTTTACTAGTGTTTGGCTCTTGAGTAGATACCCAAGTCCTTTTGCTGCAATTTGCTCTCCTGAATCAAGTGGCTGAGACGTGTGGCAGAACAGCAGATTGCACCTCACTGGTGCATAAGGGTGTGTTTCTCCAGGAAGAATTGTGCCCTGGCATAGGGCATGAGAGGGAAGAGCCTTCCAAGAGAGCTGATTGATTGATATTGAAGGAGTTGAACTATTGAAGTTCATGGCCAAGAGCCAGAACGGTCCATCCCAAAGAGCAGGGAGTTGAGCAAAAGGTGGCAGTCAAGTTCCTGAAAATCACCTGTGAAGAGGGCGACGAGTACCTAGAGGAAACCATCCTTCTCCAGGCTCAGATACCTCCAGTGACCTACAGGGCTTGAACCCACCATGCATTAACGCTTTGGTAAATGCTCAAAGCACGAGGCAAGGCTGCTTCAAACTGTCTTCCTGGCTAAATATTACATGCAGGGACATGGCTTCCAGGGTTATCTCTGGTGGTTATTTAAGGGATTGAAGTCCCTCAGCTCCTTCACCAAAGTAGTGTTCCCTCTTTCCCCTTTTAACCTAGGCAAGTGGTATTTACTAGATTCCCCAGGCTCCTTTAACAAGCAAACACATTCACCGTGCAAACACAACTATACAAGTTAATTTCCAAATTCCTGTAGTCATAATAATAATGAAGACTGGTGTGGATCACCTCAGGCACATGAGGATTCTCAGGTACTGGCAGAAGTTGGGGTTATTCAGAGCTCTGTCAGAGGTGGTTTAAGTCCATCTTACTCTGTTTTAGAGCTGGAGGATGGGTTAAATGGTCTTCTGAAAGCATGTTGTTGTAGCTGTGTATTCATATTCTTCTGTAATGTAATCTAACGTAATCTAGGTACAATAAAATCCTAGTACGTCACTGGAAATAAAGAAGAACAAAATATAGGCTTACCCAAACATTCCTACACATAGGCTCACCCAAACATTCCTACACATGCTCCAAATATTATCTGAGGGCAGCATCACGTCAGAGCAGGGCCCCGGTAGAGCACAGGCAGACATTTCTGCTGTGCCTCTGGTCTTGGCCATGTCCCTTTGCTCTGTCTCTGAGGCATGAGCCCCGTGTGCCCAAATTCCTTGGCTGCAGCAGCGCCCATGGGCAAGAAAACGGCACCTTCAGCCTTGCCCTTTCTGCAATTGCCAGAAGCACATTCAGCCAGGGTAAGGCATGTCTTTACTAGCTGGAGCCATCTAGGAAGGGCACTTGACCATTCAGGTTTTCTTGGCAGTCAGGAGTGAGAGACAGGACTGAGGCAACACTTATCTTACGTTTCTTGCAGGAGCGCTGCAGTAGCATCTATCAATCAGCTGCACGATCCTGGAAATCTGCCCGCCCAGGATGGAGTAGGACACAGACACATCGTGCTTCCACCTCAAATTTAAAACAGTCAATTAACCTTTGTGCTTTAAGATGTAAGGTAGCAAGATATAAATCCAGAATATTACTGAAACATAATCTTGAACAATTCTCTTGGTGCACTCTGTGTTAAGTATAAAGTATCTTTCCTTTGCTGGTTTTTGAGGAGCTGAACTCACAATTCTCACTCCCATCCAGCCCTTATTACTTCAAGTGAATGGATTAGATACCTAAACTCCATTAAAGCAGAGTACATTTTTTAGATTATATGACAACGGTTAGGAAGAGCAAAGAAGGGGGAGGAGGTGGACAATTAGAGGAGACACTGGAGTAGACTTAATAATTAGATAATATGTCTTCTCTTTGTACCCACACATTAAAATTTCTGCTGTAATTTTCTGGGAAATATCATTTGGGAATCTGTCTTCAGGCATCCCCTACTGCAATTCATGTTCTTGGCCAATCCTCTCTGGTAAAACTTTTCACAATCAACTTTAATCTATCATTTAGCTGTTAAGTACCTAAATTCCTTGAAAATTAGAGTTTGGGACCTAAATCCCGTATGTAATTTTCACTATTTTGGATTTTGTTATAAATGACTGTATTTTCTTAGTGGAATGATAAAATTGTCCAAGGCTAACTAAGTTTCAGCATTTTCTAAAGACGTCCAGATTGATTAATCTACATCTGATTTAAAGTAATTAATTATCCACAGCAAATAGCAGCAAATTCTTATCTTGGTATGGAAACTCAATTCTGCTCTCAAGTTACAAATTTGCTTAATTTAGAACTTGATGTGGAGACTTACTTTTAGAAAATATGTTTAAATCTGATTGTATCTGTTTTATGTAGAAACACATTTAAGTTTTGTTTCTAAAACAACCCCGCTCAAAATATGTCATCCAGTCCTGCTTTCAGGCAGTGTCATTCATTTTGAAATTCAATCAGAAACTGGTATTCATTTCTGAAAGTTTACCTGATGTCACAATTTAAACCCTTTTCCTGGGATAGACAGGGGCTGAGACTCATGTTGCATTAGTTTTGCTGCAGTTTGATTTTACACATATGCTAAGTCCAGCTTTCCTCTTTTCTCTCTGTGCTAAAACAGTGGGCTAATGCAGCAGAGATTTTACATTCAACTCTGCATATTTTGAGATTTTGATGTTAAAAAGTTGTGTCTGAAGCAGGGAGGAAAGAAACACAGAATTATGTTTCAAAAAGTTAACAATAAGTGCCATAGTAACCAGTCCTATCCATCAGATGCAAAATGACAATGATAATTACAGAGGAAGTGCTTGCAATGCCTTCTTCAGCCTGAAGACTTTTATTGTCTTATAAACCAAAGATTAAGACCGTGTGCAGAAACAAAGAAAATACTTCATGGAGTATTTTCTCCTGCATGGACCAAGGGGTTCTGCAATACTCAATGGGCCTTTCTACTCTAACACATACCCTTGTGTCCATGTTGGTGAAAATAATGACACTACCTAGGAGAGCAGGGAGAGCTCCTGCTTTTAGCTCAGAAACCATGAAGCTCTGTATTTATGAACAAGAAAGATGCTTCAGGAATTCTGGTAAGCAGGGAGACTTTCCTGGGCACCCCATCTTGTAGAAACTATTGTAGCCATTGCCAGTACATTTTGCCATAGCAGTTTTGTTCAGTATTATAATATCTTGTCTGGGTGTTGCCAGAGACTCAGAGACAATATCTGCTACTGCTCCAGAAAAATGTAAAAAATGAGTTTTCTTTTGACTATATTTTAAATACCAAATTTTGAATTCAAAATTGAAATTTTGGAGCTTTACTAATCAAGAAACAAAGTACCTATCTATCTAATTATTTTTAATGCTGAAGATCATTTGTTCTTGATGATGGAAAAGTGAAACATAGAAATACATAGCTTTTTAAATCCAAGTTGGACATATTCTATAAAATTTTAAAATATTTTGGTGAAGGCTAGAAGAGAAGTGAAAACACGGACATTATTGGAAAAGATATATAAAAAGTAGACTGCAATGTGCAGCCGTGATCATTAGCAGCAGAAATAATAAAATATTGAAATGAAGTTGTTAGCAGAATTTAGATGAACTCACCTCCTGGACATTCTTCTCAGTGGGTATCTGGGAAAAACACTACTACCCAAGCAGAACTGTGGGCTGTCTGCAAGCAAAGGCATATTTACTACTTTCAGAACTCAGAAACCAGAGTATCTGTGAAAATCTCTAGCGACAGTTAAAAATAAATAAATTAATGAAGCTAATTCCTATGCATCTTTTTGAGTTTGAATCTTGTGGTATTGAATTAGCTCAGAGCCATTTTACATCTGTTAAAATCAGTGATCCCCAACATACTGATTTTTCCCAAGAAAATCAGTGTCAGCTCTTAATGTGAACCCTCCACAAATTCCTTGGAATATGCATTACGCTGGGTGGGATCCATCACATGTAATATCAAAGCACTGTAGGGGCAAAGAAGGACTAATGACCCCTAAAATGGTGTCAAACAAGGTGTGAGGAAGCAGAGAGTGCAGCGGGAATCTCAATATAGTGACATTCAGGTCTGCATTTGAGACACACGTAAGTCCATGCACCATTCACACAAATGCCCTGCAAACCCGATAGGAGACTTCTTAATGCAGAAGCCCCGAAGACTGCCAATGGACAGTCAGTGCCCAGAAAAGGAAGACGTCTTGATTCAGTTGCGCACACACATCTTGCCACCTGAGGGTCACAGGCTGTCCAAGATGTCAGGACCTAGGACAGCAGGAGGACACCTGGGTGTCCTAACTGTCATCAGACATTTTTAAAAAGAAAAGGTGATGCTTCAAGAGCAACAAGGCAGCCTGGCTTACTTGGTTTCTCAAAATCTTTCACTATTTCCCTGATAAGAAGATATTAAAAATGGAGAAAGGTACAAAACCTTGGAATCACTGGAGGTTTGTTTAAGCAACAGAACTCAAAACAGATTCTGAGCATTGAGAAATATCTGATGCCCCTGATGCCCTTATGGATTTTTCCCATGCAGACTAGTAAAACGTTGTGCTTTGTAGCGATGACTGGGCAAGTCAGTGGCATTATATTTGCTACTGGCACAAATAATTCAATCACTTTTTGAAGGTGTAGAGACAAGATAGAGAAGTGCTATTAAATTATAAAGGGAACTGAAATTCCAGTAAGACAGTGAATAAATCTTGACCAAATCTTTGTCAAACAAAGCTTAAAAACAAACAGAAGTTCCGCCATTCACGAGTCCAATGAGGGCAAATCTGCACTTGTTCTCCACTTTCCATGCCACCCGCTTCTTCATTTCATTATTTTATTTCACAAGAGTTGGATTTTTTTCCCTAGGATAAGTTGAGAAAGTTGATAGGAGTTAGAAGAGTTAACAACATCTCTTAAAACACCATTATCTTATGTTGCTTCTTCATCAGCCTTTGAAGACATAACTGACTTCCAAGTCATAATGGCACGGTAGATGATTGGCTTCTTGCAAAGCTGGCAAAAGACAGTCCTCCCCAAACCTGAAGCCACTTGTTTTGGCCACTGTTTCTGTGCTCCTATTAATTTTCCATACTGTTCTGCA